>JAGSMU010000002.1:2967500-3562500 GCA_029286865.1 Teinopalpus imperialis
AAAGAGTCAAGATAGCGTTGTCAGAACCAAGATGGAAAGCTTCATCACCGGTAATTGAGTCTTCGTTATTTTCACTTACCATACGAAACACACAGTAATCTTATAGTGCTATCTCACTCTGGTATTCTGTGAGGGCGTGGTCTTTCCCCTGTCAAGCTGACCCATTCATACTGAATCTGGTGATTTACGTACCTGCCAACATATAAACATCAACGAGTAAACAAAGAACAGTGAGGAATAACTTGAAATGCACCGTTACTAATAATTAAATATTCACGGTACGAAATAGTAGGATCACTTTGGCATGTGTAAACACCTTACCACCGATTGGATGGTAAGGTACTACATTTCATCAGAGCTTTTTCGTAGAATAAGCTTACCCAGAGAAATAGAACAAAATTTATGTAAAAACTTTCTTCTGACACACATTCATAAGTCAAGTAATTTTAAAACTATTTATTATTTATTAAGAAAAATTCGTATAAATAAAAATATGTGAAATTTACAAAGTTGTTCCGTTGAATTATTGTATAGGTTAGAAAAAAATATCAGTTGTGTCCTTTTACGACCGTCACATTGGGAACAATGAAACATTTTTTAAGAAAAGATCAAATGGAAAGTCAGATCAAAGTATATAAAGAAAAAAGCTTCATGATGTTAGTTAAATATAACGATAACGAAACGTCCCTACATCCTTGTTTTTAAGGACTGTTGTTTGTGTTGGTCAGAAGTGACAGGTAAAAAGAGTCGAAATTCTTTGTATGCGCCCCGAGACCATTTCATTTACTAATACAAACCTTTTTTTTTTCTTTTTTTATCGGGCTGATGGCAGCTGTTACCCCGAGGGCTTTTATAGTTTCACCGGGTTGGGAGGTGACCGAGCGCTTATGGCGCTCAGTCGAGACCTCTATTAGTGGGTAACCAGCACAAAGTCGTCTTCCGAGAGTGAGCCTCGGCTTAGACCGTTAACCTGTTGTGCGAGAGTGGCTGACTCAAGGGTGCCCGAGAGGGCCCAACCTCGGCTCGATCAATATCTAAATTAATATCTCTATTATTATTAGTCTAACTGTACCACCACTTAGGAATGCGTGCTAATACAAACCGTAATTTGAAAATTTGTGAGCCATATTTAGCCTTCAGTGCAAACTGTAATGGAGTCAAAATCATATAAGATACCAAAAACCCAACTCTTCGCCCAAGCTTTAATCGTCCGGGCCTACAATCGCCAATCGCCGCGTGTGACACTTGTCATCAGGTGATCTAGTATTTGTGGGAAATTGTACTATTATTACATTGTGTGTAAAAAACGAGCACACAGTTCACGTGATAGTAAGTAATTCCTGCGGCCCATGACATCTACATTCATCCTTGACAAGGAATCAAAATGTAGATGCGTTGTCATTCTTGAGGACTGAGATGGAATGCCTCGTCACCAGTAATAAAGGTCTCCGGATTCCCTAATATACCTTTCATCCTTAGGTAGCGTTAGGTTAACACCAAGAGAGCGCTGTCATAATTACTTGTAGCAGTTTTTTGAACATAGGTCCCAAAATTTCTACAGCTATGGAATTATGTCAAATGGCAAATATAATAAAAATAATGGCAAAAAATAAACTATGATAAAAAATATCTTGAATTTGTACGTAAAATACGCATAAACTTTATTCGGATCCGTTATATAATTTAGAATTTATTGAAATAAATACTAATACACCATAAATATTCAAGTACCATCGAAGGGATTAAGGTTTTGTCATTTCCTAAATAAGATTTCCTTTAAATTTGAGATAGCAAAAGAGCTCCATCTATTTTTTTTTATTTGGCATCGTTATCAGCATCTGTCTACCTTTACGTAATAAAGTAGTGCCATTAACTATCATGTAACAAGTTACTGAACTATACAAATTAAATCATACAAACACCATTACGTTCTAGCTCCTTTCATGTCACTAAACTAATTACTTCTAGCCATCTTACAGAGAGCAGACAGTGCCGCAGTTATTGACAATGGCAGACAATGACATTTAATCAATTTTATCAAAACGTTAAACGTAGGAAACGCACACCTTATGTAACGTCAAAAGACCCATAGACGCATGTCTTCGGATTATCCCGCTTTTTTTTATTGCTGTAAGCCACTTAGCGTTAGCCCAAGGACTTTTACAGCTTCATCGGGTGGAAAGGTGTTTAGGGCACTCAGCTGAGACTTTTACTAATAGGGCTCATCACAAGGGCTCCCGAGAGAGGACATCGGGCGCGAAAGCAACTGACTCGAGGGTGCCCGAGAGGGCCGAACCTTTCAATGTGTGATGCTTCCTCAATGAAGCCAACGTGCTATTTCTAATTATAGCCGGATCGTTGCTTCCCAAAATGCTTCGAAAATTATGTTGGTCTTTTTTTTATAGAATATGTGGCAAACGAGCGAGCAGGTCACCCGATGGTAAGTTATTACCGTTGTCCATGAACATCCACAATACCAGAGGAGTCGCAAATGCGTTGTCGGCCTTTAGAAGTATTAATTGTCACATCAAACAATTTGTGCCTAATATGATATATGACATATTATTATATAGCTAGTCCAAGCCTAATAGGAACACTCAAATAAAATGTAAATAATAGTTTTATAATAATAAAACAAAATTCGTTACATATAAGAAAAAAAAATATTCAAGTAGAGCAACATTAAAAGCAATACCACAGCACATTTCGTTTGCCACATTCCTGAGCGCGTTTAAAGCATGCTCTAAACAGCTGATTTCCCGATGTAGTCCCGTCTCCTTTATCGCGCTGTAAAACAGGTAATAAAACAGAGAAAACTATACTTTATGCGCTCCCACTGGAATTGCGCGGACGACGAGCGTAACCTACATGCGGCCATTTCGAGATTTACGATCTGGGAATTGTGTGTTAGAAAGGGATGAAAATATACGTCTCTTTGCTAATAGTAAGCTCGAATGTAGCGGGCCCGTTGATGCGCCGAGGACAAGGCTGATGTAGTATAAGCGAAATTCAAAGATACTTCTCTGTACTTGCCATATAGACATACATACTCTCTATTTATAATTAAAGTCACAAAATAAATAGAATTTTAATAACGTTTAGTAGAAAAATTGTATAATTAAAATATGCATTAAAAATGAATAGATTAATCTGAATCTTTTTACTGTACTGCTGTGTTAAATCGCATACTAGCTCATTTCGTTACGTTAGTGTGTGTAAATTAAACTATGCGCATGGGAGCGATAAATATATAGCTTTCCCTTTTATTTGGCTGAGTTATGGGTGTGTTAGAAAGAGAGATCGTAAATCGTTTGATGCGGCCTGAAGTGACATGTTTATGGGCGTTACCGTGGCGCGTGCGGCAATGGGTTGGGAGCGGCAGTCCAGAGCATGGCGCCGCGGGACGAGGGCAGATATTAATTTGACAAATTTTATATAGAGATATACTTAGAAAGGAAATCAAATCGTTTACTTCTCCCCAACGATTCTTAATGAGTTTCCTAATAACTTCAATATTTTAAAATTAATAAAAAAATATCATATAAATATATATTTAACTTTCATTTATTTGCTTCAAATGTCGAGAGTAGTTAAAAAAGAGTTCTTTTATATAAATACATGTTTTATAATAAATAACAACTTACATAATTTTTTTTGATTTTTTTAAATAAACATAAAAATAATAATTAAATAACAAACAATAATTAACATCATATCACTTAATAAACAACTCTAATGAATATAATATACGATCTCAGTTCTGTTCATTAACACAATCTCATTCGTAAATGAACAATCTCATTCATTCACTCAAAACACAAGCAATAGGAGTCATAAACACGCGATTCATTCAGGCATATCATTCTACAGGTGGCAAATTACGCTCAAATCCAATAAATTAGAGCAGAGCGCCTCTCGGAATCTGCTGTTAGTGAAATGTCCGTAAGTCATTTTACGACCTAACTCCGAAGTGGGTACGAGCAAATGTAAAAGGACCTTTTTTAAATTAAAACGGACCCGTTGTAAAGTCGGCTTCACGAGACTGATAAAAAAATTATAAGAAAATTGATTTCACGCATAGGGTTGCCACGTGGATTGAAATTGTTTTTAAAATTGTAATATATTGCTTAGCTATGTAATGTGTCTAGTATGTGTTATTTTATTTGAATTCAGTATAACAAAAAAGAGAGTTTTTAAATTGATCATAAATTATATTCGTTACAAAACAAATGTAACATTTAGAATCTTTGTTGAGGATAGATTGATGGGTAAATAGATATTTGCCTTTCTCCTTTCTTTTTGATTACTTCCTGCAATGTCACGCATGTTTTATAAAAAAAAACGAATGCTCCTAAAATTACATTCATAAGATATACCTACATGTATCTTTACATGCTCCTAATAAAAATTATTTTATAAGAACGAACGTAAGAAACGAATCGGTTAATAGATACGCAACAGAAATCGTCTGAATTTGCTATTTAATTATTTATATTATCTATTCTTTTAATATATATTTAAGGTCTATATTATTTTATATTTGTATATCTAATTTATAATATTTGTTCGATTATTGTATTTTATTTATTAGTTTTATTAAATTTATGTATGTTGTATACAATTTGTTAATATTTATTATTATGTATATTAAAGTATGTTGTATATAATTTGTTAAAATTCAGAATTATTTTATAATTGAACTACAACCATTGTTTCTCCATCTCAACGGTCGACTGGTAGAGAATGCCAAAAGGCATTATTTCAAACCTATTTTATAATAATAAGTTGTTTACAATTCAAGATTAAATAATAAAGAGCAGAGCTACACTGCGGTTTGTTTCTAACTGCAGAATGAATAGGTCAGCTCGACCGGTGTAAGACCGCGCTCTCACAGAATACCGGCGTGAAATAGCTTCATGACACTGCTGTGTTTCGTCTAGTGAGTGTACGGATCCGGAGACCTTTACTACTGGTGACGAGGCATCCCATCACAGTCCTCAAGGGTGACAACGCATCTGCATTATGATTACTTGTCAAGGATGAATGTAGATGTCATGGGACGCAGGGATCACTCAGCATCAGGGGAACTGTGTGCTTGTTTGTAACTCTCAATATAATAAATTTACCAAAAATACCCCGGTACAATATATTCACGGACAGAGATTATTTGGGAGTTTATCTGGTACTCTAGCACCCTTCCCTCAATTTATTATAATAAAATTATAAATTAATCAGTTACCATCAGTGAGCTGCTTGCCGGTTTGCCACCGATTCTGCAAAAAAAAGCTGCTTTTTTCTGCAGCGGTCGTACATCACGTGTGGAGTGACAAGGCCGATCATCAGGGGGTTTCTTTTTCAAGAAAATCATTTAAATGGTGGCGGAAGCTTTTTTCTGAGGAATTGAAATATCCTCTTTACTAAAGAACCCTTGCAAAATAATAGCACTAAACGAAAGTAGAAAAACCAAATTCTACAAATAGTCATGTCACTAGTTGGTGATTTTCGTTTAGGGGAAACGGATATGGAAAGTCTTCAATATCAGACTATAAGGTGAGATTGGATGGGAAACTACATATTGCATCCTGATGATACAGGAGAACGACTGCTTAGTATGTTCTAATCGTTAGTTGCCTGGAGAAAGGAAAACAACAGTACACTTTTGTGAAACGTGCAATAGAAAACCATTCCTTCATTTTGGAGATTACTTCAAAAAATAACATACATTGAAAACTCAATTATATGACAATAGTCGAATAGCGGATACGAATCGACGACCTTAAGTTTCGGAGACCGTACCCTAAACCATTAAGACAATTACCATAACCATTAGACTATTGGTGCTTCTGTGAAGGATCGTGCCCATCCATTTATGCTATAGAAACTAGGCGCAGCATGCTCAGAAGCTACACCTGTCAAAAAATACTCGAAATTTTATACAATATTGATGTCAAAGGACAATTACTCCGGATTTTTACTGTTTTCTCGCTTCAATGAAACTATTGAAAAGGCGATATATTGGAAATATTAAAGATAAGTAATGAAGCTTTAATTAATACGTTTTATGTTTCTGTCTATTTGTCCCGTTACTAATGAATCGCACAAAGACTTTTCACTTCTCTCGGTGTTACGATTTTACAGTTGTATTTCGGTTGTATCCTAAGCCATTAGTTTGAGTTTGATTTAAACTAGACGTAATAAAGTTCTCGGCTGATAGACGTACGCACTCGGCCACCGTTAAGCCCGATGAAGCTTTAAAAGCCATATAAAAAAACAACATCGAACAGTCGAACTTTTTATAGTAGTAGAGTTAGAATGCAGTTTGCTTCTAGCTGCAGAATTAAATAAAAATGCAAAATATTTGCTCTACTTGTAAATATTTGCTCTACTTGTAAAAGTACTCTATAGCAGTCTGTGAGACAGGTCTACTATTGCTGGGCTAAAATACACGAGCTCATATCACTCGCAAACTGTCCAAACTTCTTGTAAAACGGCACTGGTTGTTTTCGAAGGACCACAAAGAGCTGTATGTTAACAAAAACAACAACTTTTGAATACTGTTTTGTTTATTACTGTTTGTTAATTTATATTGCGATGGTGCACGGACGTTCACAGTTAAAAGCTAGAAGGGAAAGAAAGTGTTGTCACAGTTAAAGGCAGAAGAAATGTTGTCAGTGTGAAGGCCTTAACTATTCTACAATATTATGTTTAAACAATAATGATGAATTATTTGCGCACAAACAGAGAGATGGATGGACCAGATATTACTGTTAGGAACTGGAGACGCACGCGCAACCGGAAAACATACAGATAATAATATGATAATAAATTGATAAATAAAATAAAAATTAATCAGGTATGATTCATTTTTATATTCATTTCTTTAGTTAATAAAAGAAGAAAACAATTATAAAAAATAATATATACTAGTAGTTTTAAATTTGTGAAATGTTATTACCGATATCAATTAAAGATTGGGTAGTTTTGACTTCACAAGACACTATCCAAATATTTACATCGAAAGGACTTTATATACTTTTTAAACTTTCAAAGCAAGTGCTTGACCACGAACCTAATGTTAAGCGGAAATGCAATCCTGGATGGTAAGGCGCACTAGCTCAGTAAATGCCTATTCACTCTACTCTTGATAACACCCACATTGTAATCGGAGAGAAAGACAGACACGGGCAAACTATTCCAGTCCTTTGCTGTACGTATAATGAAAGACGAAGCAAAGCGCTTCGTTCGGGGTTGAGGGATGTTCACAACAAAAGGATGAAATCCAGCAGTGCGTCGTGAGGTCCGATGGTGGAACGGGGATGGGGGAATTAGATCATGTAAAAACTACATACTACACTTACATGATAAGAACTTACTTTAAGACTAGATATAAGATATATATTATATATTTTGACCTATTCTGTCCATATTCCACCTGACATACGGGCCACATCCTACCATTTCCTCTTTAAGTGCTATGCATATCTTCCCGCAACTAATACTTTTAGTTTTTATTTCTTTATTTAAGCTTTATACGGTGATCTGGAATGAGATGGAAGTATGCTTAAAAATTTTGTTGCAATTAAAATACTGTTATATTAATTATAAAATAAACAATTTATATTTTTTATAGTATATTTTTGTCTCATATCTTTAGTCTTTTGTTTGTCTATAAGCTCGATGGCTATTACACTTTTCTCAATTGGGCAATGGCATGATCCTAAGTTTGGTTTTTGTGGTTTTCACCAAAGAATCAGGTTTCTACCCAGTTTAAGCAAGACAACAGACACGAATCCATTCTTTTTTTAGAAATTTTGCCATGCCCTCATAGAAAAACAGTATAATACATACATGACATAAGGATTCGGAGACTAATTACTGGTGATGAGTCTAATCTTAGTCCTTAGGTACAACATATATAAATTATTATTTCTCCTGCATGATGATTGAGGATTCACGGAAATCCCTTATCTTAAGGTAAAATGTGTTATATGTTCGAAGCCCTAAATACGAAAGCATAACGAAAATAAGAGCGCATTTATTAGGGAAATTTATAAATAAACTTCAAGAAAATTTTAGTGCATCAGAAAGCTATGAAGAAGAATATACTTGACACTAATGTGTGTCAAGTATAATATCATCTAGTCACGGTGCGCGTGCGCCGCTTATAGCTTATAGCATAGAGGGCAAACCCACAAAGTAGGAAACAAATGACTGATTCAACCACACCAATACCGTTGGTGATCACGACGGTGACTAAGGAATCCATCTTGTAGATAGAGGACATCCGTCTTACGATTCTTTATTGAGAATGAATCTTGTTGTCAAGGACCACGAAGTACATATCATTAGTTACGTTGTGTGCTCGTTATCATCTTGGGGTTAATATATAGATTTTTTTTTTTTTAAAAAAAAAAAACGTCCCATGCCCAAACCTACTTAGGAAATGTCGGATGATGCCGAATATATTTGCAATTGCAGATAGAGGTAACTCGCACATTGACAACATTTTGGAAATGGAATTAGTATCGTACTTTGCATGCCCAAAAGTTTTCTATTGAAATGATCAATCCACAGACATATCAATTTAGTGCCCAATCTTAGTAGTATAATAAAACTACTCATATTTGCGCTATTAATATAAAAAGAAAGTGATAGTCTATGGATATGAAAATCTCATTGCCTGGCATATAACTCATCTATAGAGAGATATATTTCTTAAATACTCAAGTTTTCATTACCATAATCTTCTATCATCGAGTAGTTAACCAGAACTTAATATTGTAATTAACAATTATAAAAGTGCTTCAAGGATATACTAGGAAATTGAACGGGATACTGGGCTATTATTAATGCATTAATTAAAATATAGGTAAATAATTACGTAATATAACTTATTAAAATTTACTTAATAACACTAATTTTATAGTGTAAATTGTAGTTACAAAACCGCCGGAGGAAGTTATAACAGATTGCTATAGGATATTAGTAAATGCATTTTTCATACCAATTTTACACAACCGTACCTAATATTCAAATAAACCGGATGACATTTGAGTGTAATTTATGAGTAGCTTAGTGAGTATTCAAATATAAGTTTATAAATAAAACGCTCGTTTGGGTCTGGTCCTTTCATATTATTCTGTTAAAAAAAATATTTTATTCAAAAATTATCTTATTTTATTAAATAACAAATTGCACAAAATTATTGAAACGAAAAGAATACCTTATTTGCTAGTGCCACAGCGTCGCTATGAACTACCTGTGACATACTTAAGAGAATATCAAAATAAAATAGACGCCTAACGATAGATGCCTGGTGTTTTAAATAAGTCGATGCATTTCATTCTCAATGGTGACAACGCATCTGCTTATTCACTGAACTTATTCACTTCACATTATTATGAGGGAAGACCATACCCTCACAGAATCCATCTCAGTCCTCAAGTGGGACAAAACGTGTGAATCTTAAATCATTATTAGGGATGTACCTATGTGTTTAAAAGCTTCAGTGATCACTTACCATCAGGTAAATTGTGTGCTTATCTCATCTTAAAAATAGGAAATAAAAGAAAACTTTTTGTTTTTATTAATAGTGCTGGCCGTTTCTAGTGGCGTTTTCGTGTTTTTTTTTTGCAAGCATGGAACGTAATTTCTTTTCATATTCCTTACAAAAGGTCGAGTATGAACATAAATATAATTAATAACGGCCCCTAACGCTTTTCTGGCTGAAGTTTCATTTGTTCGCAAAGGAAAATCTCCGCAACATGTAACCTATGCATTGCCATCTATCTTTTTCCACAAAAGCCGGACATTATTGTTCGGTCCAAACACTCCTAAATCTTCGGAAAAGTAATATATATTCGTTTCACCCACTGCGGTGTGGGCTACATAGACGCCAGTCAGTTACCTCGCTACTTTTCTGTATCTACTAATGTTTAATACATTGCTCGCTCTGTACGGTGGTTCAGTACTTCCGTCGAATATTGTGTGCGACGGAAAAGCGAACAAAAGTTTTCCACCCTTAGATCGCGTTTTCTAAAATCCTTACAGTTTCATTACGACTATTTTTAGCGGGCAATACCGTTGATGGAACGTATGCTACGAGATCAATTTGATATGGTTCTATTGTAAGATCTACAACATTACAATATAAATCGTAAATCGTTGTACTAAGGTTCAATTTTGGTTAACTATAAAATTTTATAGAAACAGTACGTTATTGCAAAAATCTGTAATTTGTTTGTGTGCACGGTTACTTGCAAATGTGTATGGATGTGAATAGTATTAAGACATTATTTCATGTAGTAGACAATACTTCATTGTTTTCGACGTATTTAGTGCTTTGATGATTTGTGAATTTACCAGATTTTACAAACTTACTCAGTATTTTTACACAGGATGTTCATTATTTTATGAATGAGATCTCATGATAGTTAGTGATAAGCTAGTAGAAATATACATACAAATTAAAAAAAATAGAAGCACTGATTCTTTGACATTCAACAGAGTGAGTAATTTGTCCGGATAAATTATTAAAAAAAAATACATCACAAGTAAATTTTATAAGCATAAGTAAGAATAAAAAAAAAATAAAAATAAAAAACAAAGAAAAAATGTGTAAACTTGTAACATTAGTGGAACAAAATAGTCAGAGACGTTGCCTCTTAGAACTCTTAACTTCTCAGTATTACGTAATGGACGAGTGTAATTTGAGAATGAGCCCAGTAAAGCAGCGTCAAAATATGTAAAGATCTTTATCTTTCCCGTAAAATGGCTTGGGAAAAAACATAAAGAAGGTGGTGTCACCTGATCCCGACAGGCGTGATTTATCGGCCGCGGTGTGGACGTGGCCTTAGGTCCCGACCCCGAGTTATGACGCCCCCGAAATAATTTACCTACATGTGACAAGAAACAAGTAGGTAAGGAACCGGTATAATGAGCATCATGACTCAGTTTTTTAACGTTTTTTTTTTTAGACTTCTGCCAACGCAAAAGGAAAATTAAATAAAATTTATTTCGATTATTATAATTTTGCAGGCAGATCAACGAACGTAGATGAATAGAAGATTAATGAGAATTGTTTATTTTCTACTGGTACTCTTATGAGATTCTTCAGTATGATTTACGTCGCAGACTCATTGCAGTTATATACTAGATACATAGGTCGGCTCGACTGGGGAAGGAGGTCCTACTTTAAAATAGTGATTTAACGCTACAGTAGGCGTACTAAACGCATAAGGCGAGGAAGTAGATCGATGTCATGGGCTGCAGGAATCACTTACCATCAGGTGAAGTGAATCCTCATTTGTTACTTCCATTTACATATAAAATATAAAAGGCAAAGGATAGTTTTACATTATATGAAACTACCATAAGCTTAAAAAAGCTTAAGTATTCAGCAATTCTTCATAAGCATTATAAATAAAATGCCAGCTATATTGACAATCCTTGAAAGATTTTTCCTCGTGCATATTAGTCTAGACAGGTTGCTAAGATAAGAAGTTAAAATTGTCTCTCGTCTAAAAAAAGAAAATATAAACATTGTAATACAAAACGTGAGGATATACCGAGTAAATATTAATTAAGAAATCAAAGTAAATTATTACTGCCATATACGTTTATTAAGTTCTGGAAATACATTTAATTCTTCAATAAAAATATATAATAAATTAGCTGATATATTACAAAATTGTAAAATTAATATTGCGTGCTCTACAGGGTCCATTAAGGGCATTGTATTTTAAAATGATTTTGCAATAAATACTTTCGAATTTGAGTTTTGAGTGTGAGTTGGAAAAAAATTTACAGCTGCTCTACTTTATCAACCCGAATAAATTCTTGTTTACGCTTTGTTAGATAAGTCTGTGCATAAATCAGTAAAATTCAGTGCGGGTGCGTCGGTGAGTATTGTAGTCCTCACGGTCATGGCAGTCACCATAATGCTGCGATTTAGAGAGATTTGGTTTTATCACAATAGAATGAATATATAATATACTCCTAGGAGTCGTTATTTTATTATATATATTAGATAATCTCTTTGTAATCATAATTAATGTTTTATTAGCAAACAAACAAACGTTAAATTTGTTATATTTTATGTATGATGTACTAGAAATACATTTTTTTTATCTATTAGGGATCACAAACTAGCAAAAATATTATAGAGAAAACATTTATCGTCGATAATGAATCATAATTCAGACGCAATTTTACCCACTCAGGGGTAAACTGAAATGTCTCAATATTAATAATTACATCTCCTTCAAATACCGTATGAAACACAAGAGAGCTAAGTTATTATTTGAGGATTAGTTCATCTTTCCCCAATCGAACCGATCTATCGAATTACATCTACTTTAGCCGGTGAATTAGGTTGATGACAAATTAAGTTGTTAAGCACGGAACTACTCCGCAAATGGGCAGCTAACATTTGCTTGTGTTTTCCGGTCAATTAAATATATGGAGATGGACTACGGTTTTGTTTATTTATGTAACTAAAATCATGCAATGTGAAACTGAGCTCGCTTTATTTTTTTGTGTGAGTATTGCTGTTGGTCCAGAGAAATTTACAGCTTTATCTAATTAGACTCGCGAGCGGGAGGCCCGCTGAGTAGGGATACAACGACGATGCTGCGAAGCTGACGCGGAGACTGCTGCTGCACCACCGCTGCACTCCGATTCCTGTGTACGAAGAACGTCGACGACAACAGAGGGGGCGATAATACGATCAGAGGGCCCCTCATGAGGAGGTACGAGACCTCGACTTGGATCGCTATCTAAAGGAACTGTGTTCACAATAAAAAAAATTCTGGTGCGATAATATAAATTAAGTTTTATATAGTAAAAGTCAATTCTTCATATATAATTTAAATCTTTAGATATAGACATTTCCTAAACCGGATAGGATATCGGTTTTATTATAGAAAAAAAAATTATTCACCTCCCTACTTTATTTTCGATTACAAGGGACACTACTTTTTACCCAAAAAGTAATGTGAATAATTGAACTGTAGTATTAAAGGCCGAAGCAAAACGAAAATACGACACAAAATATAAAAACAAAAGAATTGGAGAAAAAAGAAGAATTATTTTACGAGTTTTAATTAAACATCAATTTAAACTTGGTATAACTAGCAACCACCTAAACAATACTCAAATCTTATTACAATCTTAAAAGTGGTAAGGAAAATGATCAGACCTATAAGCTTATCCAAAAATGTCTATTTCGTTTTATTCTATCAACGTCGTACCAACATTTACCGATGCAAAGCATTACACACTTTATTTCAACAGTATAAAGATCTAAAATTATATCGAGCGGGAAGTGTTAATACGTCATTGAATTCAGTGGCAGTGGGAGCTCAAGTAAAATGGAAGAAGTCCCTGAGAAAATTGGCACAAGTGGTTTTAGCTGGAATGGCAAGCGCGGGGCGCGGCGACGTACGGGGACGAAACAAAGAATAACTTTCACAGAGGCGAAATATTAAATATTCTTAAATAATTCTATTTTGATGATGAACTTAATGAATTATGGCGGTTAGAAAGATAGTCGATGAGTTACTTGCCCAGATTCTAAAGAACCCAAGAACTAGCGACTATTGGTTTTAGCTCGATTAGCATTTACAAAAATTGGTGATTTCGAAGTAAGAGTAAAGAAGAAAAATCCTTGAATTAGGTATTTTAATGAATTGAAATACTGTCCCGTGATTATTGTATTTAATTATAGTAAATATTTATATTTTAAATAAATTTAATTATTTCAAAACGCCGATTTTAACCCTAAGTTTCAAGATTGAATAACATGCAGTTAAATAACGTCTAACACATCAGGAAGCAATAAAGAGGAAATTCACATTTTGTTTAATTAAATATTAGTGTATAAAGTCTACTCTACCTGGTTTCCGTTTCATGGAATCTAGTATCGATTCCGAACCGAAGAGCTATATTTGTGTAAAATCAATTTTTAGTTTTTTTTTGGATTTTGGATTGTTATATGGGTATCCCGTGTACCAAACACTAAAACTAAACATTCTTATAATCTCATTGTAAATGCATTACTTTGTATTAGGAATGTGTGTTAGCTTTTTGGACTAGTGAGGGCCTTTGTACGCAATTGATTATCGCACTATAATTTTCCCTGCGCTGTTTGTCTGATAATAACCAAAATAACATTGTTGTGATCTTTACCGATCAGGGAACGTCATCATAAACATAAATTAAATAAATACAAACATTTATATATATGTCTATTCTAGCTTACTCTATGACCACAGTATAGGGGTGGCCGTCGAATGTTCGCCCGGAGATAGCACTCGCGGCAAGATGTATTGCTGCTTACGAAAAATTTTCAACAGTCTTCTATCAGATTGGCCCCAAACGGAAAATAAGAGGGGACAGCGACAAATAAATGAACGCTGTAAATATCCCTATGACAATAATACAGGTCAGCAATAGATTTCCTTTGCGAGATACCGTCGCCTATTATTAATGGAAGAACAAAATAGAAAAAAGGAAACTCTATTGATGAAGTTGTACGTAAAACGCGCTATTGAATAGGCGAAGTTTCATGACAGTGGCACTTTGTAGTCATTTACAGCCTTTTGATGGAATCCAATCGTGATTTATAACACAGTTGACGTTATTTTTATTAGTAATGACGTCCATTTTAGGATCATTTATTCGGAAATAATAATATTCTTTAGTACGGACGATTTATTTATTTTTATAGCTTTCTTTGAATATTAATAAAAAAAAGGAAGCGCTTATATATATTGCTTGTATCTTATATACATTGAAAAATGTCTTAAGATATATAGTTATAAGACTTCTTCGTCTTAAGATATAAGTTGCAACGGATTGACAGATTTATTTAGAATGTTGCTTTATGTTTATATAAAAATAAATTTAATTCATTTTATTGTAGATGTAAATAATTATATTTTTATATTAATGTAACAAGTGCTCGGCATTTTTTTTTTCGGGCTAATGGCCGCTGTTAGCCCGAGGGCTTTTATAGTTTGAACGGGTTGAGAGGTGACCGAGGGCTTATGGCACTCAGTCGAGACCTCTATATATCGGTAACCAGCACAGCCGTTGACCGTTACCCTGTTATGCTCGGCAGTGAAGGAAAACTGCAGGAGAAAACCTGCATGTCTTTATATTAACTCTCTCTAACGAGGAGGCCTAAGCCCAGCAGGAGAATGTATAAATAAAGATATATATGTATATACATATTGATACTTTATTTTTTATTGATATCTCAAAATATTAACATATATTGAACCACAGGTGTAATATAATTTTATGAACGCACGTACACTATAAACATTATACCTATAACATATAACATACGAGAGCTAAAACAATTCAATTAATAATACAAATCACACGTTCCAAGCGAAACTGTCTCGGATTTTTCTTTCGAAATTTATTTCCGCTCCCCCTCCCGGAGACGCAGTGGTGGGGACATCTAAAGGGGGGCGCGACTTCATTTCGCCCGCGTCGTTTATCTTGAGAAACATAATTCAGGGACGAAGTCTCTGTCAACTTATTCCTATTCTCTCGCCTAAGCGTGAAATGGGAGTGTTATACTTTTTTTTTATAGCTGCTACGAGACCGGGACTTCCTTATTTTTAATATTATAAATTTAAATTGATTATACTGCTTCGTATCAAAGTTACACTAATTTATAATGTCGAGAGAACGGTACTCTGTCATTCGTGTAAGGAAGTGAAATCCTATACTTTGAACACTTTTATTTATAAGTTGTGTTTTATAAATAATAAAATTCAGTTGGTTGATTATGCGATAAGTTGCCTAAATATAAAAAAGAAGGAGCTTTTATCTAATATCAAGTAATTTGTATAATGTTACTTGAAATCTGAATGAGCTTAATCGTGTTCGTCAAAGTTATTACTTCTGAAGCATTTTAAATAATACTTATACGTAGCAGAACCACGCTTTAGCTAATAACTATGTAATTGCATGTAAATTAATGAAATTGCATGGTAAAGAAGCATGCTTACAAGAAATAAAATAGCTTAGAGTTTTTGTGTTTCGTCTGATGAATAATAGCGATGGACACCGGAGACCCAAATACGGTAAAGATTCATTCCTATTTAGTCATCGCATCTATGTTTTATTTCTATCTAGGTTTTTATGGTTCCTCGCGGTTTACTTATTTTCGGTAGAAAAATTATGCTCGTTTATCACCCCAATTTATTAAAACCTCTCCAAATGCCCAAAAATTAAAGTAAATGGTCTTTATATTTAGATCCCATTGTTGAACATAGGTCTCCTGCCTAGTGAATTGGCGATCTTTACGTCTCTGAAAATATTTTTTAAAATTTATTTTACTTAATCTTATTCTTTTATTGTAAAAGAAGCTTTTCGCAATGTTTTCCATAATTAGTTTCCCTAGCTGCTATTTTGGTGCTGGATCCTCAACAAGAAAAAACATATAAACCTTTCTCCAACTTTGCTGGCAAATGATGACTTTTCAATAATTCATTTACTTACATATTCAAGCCGGAGGATGTATTCTGAGAACGACTTAGGTGACTAAAACGAGACTATGAAGAGCGTCGTGCATAACTCATTCAGTAACCGAATGTAATGGCGATATGATATTGGGAGGGCCGTTATCGGTCGTCTGCCAGTCTGCGGCTCGTAAATAACTCGCATTCATTACAACCCCATAGCGCGGATGTTAGAGAAAAGTATTTAATAGAGAACTCGCTATTAAGTTGACAAATAGAACCGACTATTACACCGTTGTTACTACACTGTGTCATACTATATAGTGGCGCTGTTTGATTAACACTGTTATAGGCAAATAAATAGGTCGTATTTAATAAAAAATAACAGACACATATCAAGCCCAGCACTCCACAGCGGAGCTGCGTGACGGAATATGTCCCATTTCCCTCTCTAGAGTTTAGATGCTTGCAATGTTTATATTCCTCAAATCAAGTTTTTATTAACTTAAACTTGTGTAGCGTATCTATTTAAGAAGTTTCGTATATTTTCTCTTTTTTTCCTGATTTCTATTTACGGTAATTCTTTATAATTTTAGTTTTTTTACGATTATATATCTGGCCATAGACTATTTTAATTTTATTGAATTCATTTCGTGTACGGATAGTCGCCCACTATCTATTCGTTTTTGTGATAACAATATAATCCGTTAAAAGTGGTTTTTGTATTCAATGTTTCGTTAATATTTTGATTGATATCTTGTTTACTGAGGTAAATTCTTGAAGAAATAGTATATAATACTTACATGACAGGTCATATAAACCGATGCCACATACGATTTCCATATATACGTTTACGTATTACATGACAAAGAATTTTAATATGATGACATATGTATGCCGATGACTTATAATAATCGGTTGCTTTTGTGGCAAAGATTTGGGATTAGAAGCGTCTTGTTATTGAATCTATGTATGTACCGATTTTTAATTTAGATTTAGTTTTTCAATTCACACTAGAACAATTTCAAAAACATCAATTTCTAACATTCGTGCTTCGTGTTTGTTGTATTAGGATCACATTCTGACATGTTTTGGAAATTACTCAGGATTACTAGAGCCGCGCTTGCAGCCACTTTTTGAGCGAATGAATGAGTTGGCTCTACCGAGAAGGGGCACGACCACTTGCTGTAATTTTTACAGTGAGTTTAGTGAACGGGAGACCTTTCTACGAGGCATTGTACCTTAGGCTCCAGGGGTAACAATGTATTTGGACCGCAGTCATTACTTGCAGCGTGAATGTGTCGGATCAACCGGGGAAGGTTCACACCGTAGCAGCATTACGTTGCTGTATTTTTACGGTGAGTGTAGGGTATTAAAGATCTTTCTAGATGTCAACACAAGTGGACCGCAGCCACCACTTATCGACAAATGTTTGTCATATATATTTTGATTATAATCTATAGTCGGAGAATTTCAACTTCAAATCCTAACTTCAACATTATCAACGGCTATTTCAGCCCAAAGCAAGGCCATAGCACCTTGTTGTTCTTCATCCAAAATTGTAAATGTGTAATAAATTGGCACGAGAAATACTCTTGTTACATATATACATTTTAAGTAATATTAGTTTCATTCTTTCAGTTTTATGATCCTCTTTCACTAAGTTTCACTCTTCCTGGGCACTTTTTTATAGGAAAAAGAGAGCAAATGAGCGGCGTGAACACCGAGGTGCTCATCGACAACCCGTGGACAAACCCAACACCAAGGAACTGCAGATGCGTTGCCGGCCTTTAAGAAAGGAATAGGCTCGCTTATTGAAGGACCCTAAGTCGTACTAAGGTTTGGAAAAACCGACGAGGATAGACCACTTTAACCTGGATGCTAAATGCTAGTTCTATTTTCGTATGTTGCGAACAAATTCATTGATTTCAGAGTGGATTTACACTTGTCACTTCACGATGACATTAATTTTGGACTTTTGATTAAAGCAACGCGACCATAATTGACTGTCTGCGTATTTGTGTAAGCAGTGACTGCACTGTAATATATATCGGCAACTGACATCATCTAATTTTTTAGCCTGAGAGCGTTTAAAGCTTCACCGGGTTGAAAAGTGGCACTTTTCAAAACCTTTATTAATTAATTAGCACAAAGATTCCCAAGAGTGAGCCTCGACTTGGACCTCTGGGCGTGAAAGTGACTCGAGGGTGCCCGAGAGGGCCGAAACTCGGAACGGTCAGTTGCTTCTGACGGATAAGATCATCTGATGAGAATTAAAATATGTCGCGATTATGTAAAAAGACCAAACAATTACAATATTTATACAGATTGAGAGTAACAGACGAGCACACATTTCATCTGATGGCAAGTGTTTCCTGCGGCCCACGACATCTATATTCATCCTTGACAAGTAATCATAATACAGATGCGTCGACCCTTGACTGAGACCGAATGCCTCGTCACCAGTAATAAAAGAGGTCTCCGGACCCCTACACTCACCAGGCGAAACACAGCAGTATTATGCTGACCCAGACATTCAGCAGCTAGAAATAAAATGCAGTGTAGCCTCTACCACTATCAAATTTTAACGTCAATAAAAATAATTTTACATAAAAATAATATAGATAAGCAGGTATTTTCCTGATAAACAACTTGTTTTGTTCACATACATGTATTTTGTTTACACAACATAAATTACCGATGTTCACAACAAACTAATACACAAAACGAAAACTTCGCAGACTTCGCTCGTCACGCGTGAGCCTTCCTTAATCGTACGTACGGCCGATACGTCATTTGACGCAATAACGGTCAAACGATAAATATCGCTTTGCGCAGACAACACGCGCAAAGTAATATATGAAGTTAAGAATAAATAGGCAATTTAGTGTGGGACGCACGTTCGGCCGAATATTGGCAAATATCGGCGGGTGCGGGCGTTGGATTTCCATACCGTATCGCGATTCGTGGGGAGCGTTTATGGGGTAAAAATTAAGTCGCCGATCTTGGTGCGCGGTTGATTTTCAATTGGATAGTTGATAGGTAATGTCTCCTTGTTATATTCGTTGCTATCTAACCACCCTTGTACATTGATAGGGAGCTTAGAGATAATAATAATATGACTCACACCTTAGTTCTTGTTTGCTATTAAGTCGCCGATCTTGGTGCGCGGTTGATTTTCAATTGGGTACTTGAATGATAATATCGACCTTCTTATATTCGTTGCTATCTTACCATCCTTGTACATTGACAGGGATATTAGAGGTAATAATAATATGACTCGCACCTTAGTTCTTGTTTGCTATTAAGTCGCCGATCTTGGTACGCGGTTGATTTTCAATTGGGTACTTGAATGATAATATCGACCTTGTTATATTCGTTGCTATCTTACCATCCTTGTACATTGACAGGGATATTAGAGGTAATAATAATATGACTCGCACCTTAGTTCTTGTTTGCTATTAAGTCGCCGATCTTGGTGCGCGGTTGATTTTCAATTGGATAGTTGAGTGGTAATATCGACCTTGTTATATTCGTTGCTATCTAACCACTCTTATACATTGACAGGGAGTTTAGAGGTAATAATAATATGAGTTACCTTAGTTCTGGTTAGGTATCAGCTACGATATTTGGAAACATTTATATTATCTTTTATCATCTGATGAATTTCATAAATTTGAATTATTCTCATATCGGAATAATCTTTCTGTAATAATAATATTTATAACATACGAGACAAAACAATGAAACGAAATAGTTTTATTAACTTTACCTTCCCTATATAACGAAAAAAAATAATAATAATTGCTAATAATAATAAGGTATTAAATTTTATAAATCGTAAAAAAATTATGATTAACTTGCAGCTTACTGCTAGACATGACCCTCTTGTAAGATTCGCTAAGAAAGCTAAGATTTGAATTTGAACTCTTAAATTTATTTATTTATTTATTATGGCTTATCAACATAATTACATAATTGGTTTCAAGGTTTAACATTATAAATCAAGTTAAAAAATGGCAACATGTAACTACACTTACAGATAAACACAACTTGTTTTAAGTAACTATGCATAAACACTAACTATATAAAAACAAATTACAAAACTACAGTGCAATTTTAAACTAGAGAATAGAAAAAATTACACTAAGGTAACCTCTAGAATTAAACTAGTTGTGTAAGGACTATAAATTGTCAATTTTGACAACATTGACAACAAAAATGATTATATGATTATATAATTGTCTATAATATGGCAAAACAAAACAAAATATTAGACATCTGCGACTGCACTGGGATTCAATACACTGACGATTTTGGATTTGAACAACAAGAAATTTTTAATCTACACTACATTGATTCAAAAGCGGCCTTAGAGACGAACGACACATTCTTGATTTTTATTGTAATTTAATATCAATATTAAAGTGCGGTTGGATTTTAATGTTGTCAACTGTTAATTAGGAAAATTAGTATTTAATATGTTTTGTTTCTTGGCTAACCATTATAATGTTCCAGGTAACTTTAATCATACTTTAATAATTACCCTCAACGTTAGAAATAAATACAAAGGATATTTTTAATATTTAGTTCGTATGTTAATTATCAACATGTTTATAGGGAAAAATATAATGCTTAGCACAGCGGATTTATTATCACCGGTAATACATACCGGTGATAATAAATCAGCTGAGCTAAGCAACGTTCGGTTTTTCCTATCTTTTGATACGTGACCGTTATGCGCATTTACAACTTCTTACTTCCGTGCTCCCGAGGGTACGCTGAGTCCTTTCAGTGTCAGCAGGGGTCCTAGGATAGTAGTCGGAGTCCAGCGTCAGGGTTAGTGATTATCTTAGCCATAAGAAGCATAGAGTCTGTTCTACACATATTCTTCCATTAGATGGTGGAATAGCTTCTTGTCATACATCAAATCAAAATCGAAAGAAAATTGTTTGATAAACCGATTGATCGAGTTTCTTTTAAATTTCAATACAAAGCGATATTTTTTTACATTGATTAACATATATACTTCTAAAAGAAAAATTCAAGATAGTATAACATTTAAGAATATGCTTAAAAATAATACATTAAAATGTATGCCTCTGATATTCGTGCATGTCCGACCGAGGGACGTGAATGCGAAATATTATATGATATATAAATTATAAGTGGTATTAATCATGTAACGTAAAAATATATAAATTACCGCTGTTGAACATTTTATTAAATTGCATGCATTAACAAAAATGAAATATAATATTTTACGTACACTTTATGTCAAACGCTTACATTAACAATATTTGATTTATTTTTATTATTAAAGTCGAAAAAATAGTCAAAATTATATATGATAATATACTGTTAAATATATTGTAGTATTTTGATAATTAAATAAGTTTAATTGATGTTGATTTCTAAATAACAGGATTTGTACAACGTATCAACTATTTTATTTTCTCTAATAACAGCCAGACAAATGCGACGTTCTATATTTAAAATTTCGTCCCATATAAATTTAAAGAAGACGATCGAGTGGAAAAAAGATCCACATAGCTGGTATAAATTTAAATGTAAGACCCGATAGAAATGAGAGAATTCCCCATTAAATCTTTCTAACAGGCCGATAGGTGGCGCTTTGGCTAAGCAGCGGGAAGACGCTGGAAAAACACATTTTAATAAGCGTTACCAAATAACACTCAGTATTTGCTAGGGAAAAATGATTTTGATACCTTGCAAAGTGTGAAATATTTTCTAACACTAATTAAATCAAAATTATATACATAGTGCTATGTTATTGATGATTTTTTTGTTAAATAACATTTTCGAAATCACTTAAAAATATTTAATGTATATTATTTATCTAATTGACTATTATATGAAATTATAGTTCATAAGTAAATAATAGAAAGATATATTATGACTTTAAACAAATATTGTTTAAAAATAAACAATTCATATTTAAAGAACGAAATTAAAAAATTACACAAATATATTTGGCAATCAAATGAAATGGATATTCAAATTATGGCTACATTTTGACGTAAAGTAATCCTGCCCTAAGTCGACGCAGACCAAGACTCCCCGGGCCCACTAAGGTATTACTGCGGGGGTGCGCGAAACGAAATGTGGCTTTAAAAATTTGGAACACAATCCGGCTATTTGTCTTTCCAACGTCTCTTATAAATCAAGGAATAAAGCAGCCAACAATGCTTTATGGTCGAAAAAAAGAACCTACATAAGATGGGGAAATAGCATACAGGCCTTTGTACATACATATATAATGTGCTGTTGCGTGAATAAGCTATGAATGTTCCGCTATAATATTTTTTAAAGGATTTTATGTATTTGAAAAAAATAGCTATAGGTACGCATTCATTATAATGTATATGGTATATTCACCATTCAAGAAACAAATATATTAATAATTTGGCTCGACCTGTGAGGAGCAAACCATAGTACTTAGGTTTGACAACGAAGCGGAATCGGGGATCGATGCAGATGTTTATGATCTCCAGTAAACACTTACTATCACTTAAGCACGTGCTCGGTCGTCGCCATTGTATATGTAAATAAATAAAAGATTTATTTTTTACGTATGTATATTTAAGATGTAATACGCTCTGGATTCATGTGACGTTCTACTCTGTAACCAACTTTTGGTTGAAGGTCTACGTTGTTGGGCAAGAAAATAATATAGGCTGTTGCGTTGTAAACTTCTGAGAATACATCGACTCTTCTTGTTTATCAACGATGATATGATGATCAGTATTTCTTGATGGTTTAAAATTAAGCTAAAAAAGTCATTGGATTATTATCAAACCGCCAAAAATTATTTTCATCGGCTATTTTAATATCCATCGTCATTATTTAACGGACGTCACATCCGTCCGCACTAGCCGACGCATTCGCAGAATTATTACCGTGTAACGTACTATATCACGGCAAATTTACGACAACCTGAATATGATAGATTTTCAATCCGGCACCCATAATGTACGGCGAAAAATGCTCCACCGTCAAAATAGAGAAATAAATAAAGTTGCGACAACCAATTAATAACTAGTAAAGTGTCAGACCTGCGTATAAAAACTTTGGCCCGGATAAAGGGAGAGCCATACAATGAGGAGAGATGTGTGTAAAAAGGTTCGATATCGCCCATAAATTTGGACGGATTCAAAACAAATCGCCCTTATTCATTACATGCATGACTTATTGGTGCGACAGGTCGTAAAACATAATGCACTTATGTGAAAATAAAGGTAGATTTGGGGCGGGGCACAATACAGTTTTAAAGATTAGCAGAAACAAGCGCAAGTCGAGCAAAGAGTTGCTTTTGGTTCATTAGACAACGGTTCTACAACACCAGTCATAAGTTAAATTAATATGCTAACGTATTTGTTACCAATGAACAATTGAGTTTGAAGCTATAATAAATCAAAATCGCTATTTACAAAAGTTGTACGTTAAATGAAGAGTTAATAATATTTGAAATATATTACACGTTAGAACAGAAAGTCATAAATTATATATAAAATAGAGAATTCAAAGGCCGTTAAGCACTATCCTGTGTACTATGAAAATATATGTAGCACATTGCTAATTCGTTTATATGCGAAAAATTAAATATTAAATATAAAATCTTTCGAATCCAATGAACAATTCGAGTGTTTTATTATCAGATATCACATAACGGGACCCTCATCAACCGCCGGTATGCGTTATGAAACGTCGAATCGTGAAATAAATGGCGTTCAAAAGTGTGATCCAAGATGTATAAAAAGTCGGGGAGAGGAAAAAAAATGTTCTGCAAAATGATAAACTTCCCCGCTTGAAGTGAAAAAGTGAGCGTTTATTTATGATCAGGCAGTGCACTGTGGCTTAAAAGAAGTAAATTTTATCAGATCTCGTTGGAACTTGCATTTTAAAGTGAGCACGAACTCGAACAGTTTGACGTGGGTGCAACGTTATCATCGAAATATATCGCTAATCAAGTTGTTTAATTAATTTAAGCCTTTGATGTAACCTATGTTTAATAGTATATGGTTACCAGTGGGCTGAAGCGTTGAAGGTGAGAAGGGTTTGTACAACAAGGAAAACAATAAAATAAAATAATAATAACAAATTATATATAGGTTATATTTTTTTCCGTTATGTATCTATTATTCAGTTAACATTGGCAGTAGAACAAGGGTAACCGGCATAACTCAAAATATTAGCAAGCTCAAGTGGCTATGGACTCGCCATATAGCTCGTAGAACTGATAACCGATGGGAAAGAAAGGTTCTTGTGTGGCAAACTCTGACTGAGGTTCGCAGGAGGGACCGAGGGGTTGGCCTAGATGGAGGGATCACCTATGCAAGTTTGCGGGAACTCGATTTATGCATGTGGTTCAGGATCGCGTTTTGCATCTTGTGACAAACTATGTTTGAAGCCTCGGTTCAGGAGATATTGATAGGCTGATGGTCATCAGGGTTCAGCTAACAATGATCTTGGGTGGTATTAATCAATTTATATTTAACCTTTTTTAAAATTCATTATTGTCCCAATAAAATAATAAACAACCGTGTCATATTTTCCAAAAAAAGTCATTTTTAAATCCGGGTTTTCAAACAGTCCATATGAGTAATAGCATTCTCGAGATTTGCATGCGGTGAGTTGAGTCAAATGTTCCACCAAACCGGACCGGACAATTAATATTTCGACCAAGGATAACCACGTACTTTGGCGATTGCAACATTAATGATAAATATGCAACGAGTAAACATCAAACGACACTTCGAACATAGTACTGCAATAGACTAAAACGTAACTTTATATAAATTATATTCAACGTGGATTACCTTGTCTTATAACTAAAATTAAACATATAATTTTATGCATTAGGGCCAAACCACAGTTATAAATAAACTCAAAAATAAGTCTAATCGTCCTGGAGGAGTCCAGTCTCTAGGATCACGATTTTCTTTTATTTTCATATTATATGACTATGCATTAATAACTTGGCATTGATGTCTTTCTTACTTACTAGATAAGTGGAAACTGTTATTGATGACGAAGCATTTCACCTTAGTTATATAGTTATTACTTACTTCAATACTTAAAGATGATAACTTAAATTAAATTATGATTACTTAAAGAATGATCCTGTACCAGTTACCATCAGTTGAACAATTGTCGCATACTTTTCATAAAAAAAAATGGAAAAGCTGACAAATGGATATCATCCATAACGTCTCAGCCATAGCAACACTCTCGGGCAACTTTAAATTAGGTAAAGAAAGAATTTATTATTCTCCAATCTCCTTTAGAGCGACCACAAATCACGACGGTGCTTTGGATGTAATTGAAAATACATTACGCAACCAAATTAAAGTGGAAAGTGGTACAAGTTAGGAGAGGGCGGCAGGTGGCGTACCCGCGACATCCCCCCCACCCGCGGAATGTTTTGGCATAAAATATCGTTTCAATTATTTACGTGAAAGATTTATGGCACTTAGGAAACTGCGCAGAGAAAAAACTGCGAGCGACGTGTGCACTGAAAGTGTTTTCTTTGAAAACTTATAATGGGTATGAGAGTAGGGAAAGTTTTCGAATTTCTTTTCTATGGTAATTTGTTTCGGCTTTGCTTATAAAGATATTACTGTTGCGTCCATTGTTTATCGTAAAAAAAAGAACTTGTCTGCAGATCACAGGAATGACAACGTTTTTAAATCTCGATTAGGATGATGAATGATCTTCGATCTAGGATGGATGTTTGTATATTTCATACGCTCAAAGAATCATTTACTACGAGCATGTTTGTCATCATGAATTCTGTTAAAGCGAAAGTTAATGTGGTCTGTATTTTAACTTAACTTTCCACAGATTTGAAAAATTTGATCAACAAAAAATATCTATAATATAATTATGCTAAGTTTACTTAAGAATTATTAAATTTATAAATATCACATTAACAGACAAAGATGTAGCTGAATTATAATTTTAGAAAGCGATAAAATTACTTCATACCAACCTGCATGGTTATTTCAAAGTGAATTTTATTTTACTCTAGTGTGGTTACACTACAGTTTCCTGACAATTAAAATAAAAGTTTCTTGATAGATGTTTTACGAGCCCGTAAGTAACTCGATCTTCAGCGTTTTTCAGGCGGATCTTTCACCGGAGTTAGACATATATTTACGTCTGCGAATGGTCATGGGATAGACAGCGGACGGGATAAAGCATAAGCTGAGATGATGATGATGGCTTGAGAGAAAAAAAATTACTTACAATAATGGTTACGAATTATCACACAGCATCACAAAACCTTTGCCCCCGAGGCAACTCATCCATCCTAATTCCATAAAGTTCCATATCAAATACTTACATACTGTTCGGTGGATGATATTACAAGTAAGTATCATCTTTTGAACCTCTTAATATTTTCAACAGCGTAAGAACTAGTGTAGTTGCTCTGCTTTTTGCATAAAGAACAATGGGCGTGAATGTACTTGTATGTGTGAAATTTACCAAACATGTTTAAATTTAAACCTTGGAACAACTGATTAATTCATAAAATTCGAACAATACTTAATCATAATCAGACAGAGACGGATAACCCCGAGATAAGTCATTACGTGTTTATATTTCCATAATCGACTTCATAAATAGCTACTACAATTGTATATCCACAAATGTATAGGCTCTAAGCTCTTTATGAGTCACTCTATGATTACATCCTACGAAAAGCTTAATGTAAAAATATTCCATTACGATGGTCCTTACATGATGCGAAGTATGACAATATCCATCGAATCAATAGGCTGGCTTGATCATTGAGATACGAGTATATCTTTATTGTTATTATGGAAATAATAATGAAAAATGATTAGACAACACAGTTTTCCCGAAGTTATATTATTTTTAATATCCAAATTATAGTGAAGGTGCGTTGATATTTATAAAGACTTAATCTTCAGTTTTTCTATTTACTTTTGAACACAATAGCGTTAGGGCATTTCAAGCTACTATTCTGTAAGGCGTAGTCCATCTCAGTCCAAGCAACCTCGTATACAGTCTTCATCTAGTAGAAATAATAAATAAATAATTAAAAGATAGAGAATTTTGATTCTTTCTATTAAAATTTCTATAACATAACAATTTTGTAACACGCTCAAAACTTCTCAACAAAAATCAACATACTTTGGATATAAATAATAATAATAATATAATTATAGGCATTATTTGTGTAGATAATTTCTATTACTAACTACAAACTTTTACATAAAGATAACATTCCTGAAACAATCGGCAATAATAAATAAATATTTATTTCAGAAACACAGTAGTCAACAAGTTAGAGGATGGTTATTAGATTTACAGCGGTTTACAAAGAGGACATTTTTTCATTTTAAACAAATACATTTTAGCTGATGGCAGATTATTAGGTTTTAGGTAATCTTATTTTGATCTCGGGAAGACCATAATTTTAACCTAGAATTGTCATGTAACTTTAATATTATAGAGATTTTTTTCATAACTCAGTTATTTCAGACTTCTAAGTGAAAGTGTGTGAAACTACTGTTTAATTAGTTGATAAGATATAATCAATGGTTAATTAATAATAATAAAAAACGTTAGATTTAACAAATTAACGTATTGTAGTATTCCTTTAGTATGATATTGAATCCAAGCATCTCCCTGACAAAACCAAGCTATGTGTAAATTGCAGAAAAGAAAATTATTTGCGTTTCAAAATTATTCATCTTAAGGTATTTTAATTCTGAAGACACTCCAAGTCCCCGCAAAGCTCTAAGGATCATAACACGGTGCCAACACGTAGCCTGTTTAACTACTAAATTGAAGGAAACACGGCTGCAAACTCACAAACAATGATAATACGTGTGACATCGCGACTCGCATAAACCTCTCCACGCATGTTTATTTTTCATTTACGAGGCGCGCTCCTGGTAAACATAGGGTCCATATTAAGTATTGTCATATCCTTTACTACATATAAAAGGCTATCGAAATGTATAATTTATTTTTATAATATGTAATTTATGCGTATTATAATTATTAGGATTTGTTACAAGTATTTTTACTACATTTATTTCCAGCAATAATACTTTGAGTCTTAAAAATTAATATTTATATTACTTATACGTAAAAAGGGAATAAAATAATAATAAATATAATTTTACGGTTGTACGGGTACTATTGTTCTATCATAAATAATCCAAGAAGAACAGTTCATGAGACAAGACTGTTGCAATCTTTGTAGTGATCGTATTTGAAAACGTCAACGCCTTGCCAAAAGGTGCTAATGCTGTATCTAGGCATTATTATTACTTTGTGAGCAAAGCCTGCATATGGTCACCGTTCATCAAATGGCATACATACATCGCCTTTAATGGATGATGGAAAACACAGAAACGTCTGCAGCTATCGACGGACGAGACAGCAAACAATCCACCAGCCAAGCATGAGCGGTCATTTGAACACCTATATCCTAGAGTAGAGAAAAAGGATTGAGGACCATATCGTGAAGCTAAGTATCCTTTTGGCAGACTGTTAAGTTTCAGGTCCATCAACAATCAGAGATGCATGTGCTTGGACATAAACTGTTATGGGGAGGCATGCCACAGCTATCTAGCTAGAAACTTCTAGCAGAAACATGAATGAGTCGCCTCGAACGGACAACGACCACGCCCCCACGGAATACCAGTATGAAATAGCATTATAACGTTACTGTGCCACTAACGCTCATGTAAAAGCATCCCATCGCAGTTTTTAGACATCCTAGTGACATCGCCTATGAATCTAGATTCTTTGTTGAGATTGCATGTAGATTATATGGAGATAATATTTAGAGGCCGCAATTCTCACTTACCATATGCCCCTAATATTATACAAATTCGACGATATACCTGAGGTCAATAGGGTTCTAATAAGAACCAGCGGTGGTGGAAATTGTTAAGGACCGGATATATATACCTATAGATATAAATAATGAATTTATTAAGATATATGTATATATATATACATATTTCAGTTCATCTTAGTAATATCCTTAATTACATACACAAGATAAAATTATCTCGATCGTCAATATAGCTCTCTATATACATTTATAACTATCACATGCATATTAAATTTATTTCCAGCAATAATACTTTGAGTCTTAAAAATTAATATTTATATTACTTATACGTAAAAAGGGAATAAAATAATAATAAATATAATTTTACGGTTGTACGGGTACTACTGTTCTATCATAAATAATCCAAGAAGAACAGTTCATGAGACAAGACTGTTGCAATCTTTGTAGTGATCGTATTTGAAAACGTCAACGCCTTGCCAAAAGGTGCTAATGCTGTATCTAGGCATTATTATTACTTTGTGAGCAAAGCCTGCATATGGTCACCGTTCATCAAATGGCATACATACATCGCCTTTAATGGATGATGGAAAACACAGAAACGTCTGCAGCTATCGACGGACGAGACAGCAAACAATCCACCAGCCAAGCATGAGCGGTCATTTGAACACCTATATCCTAGAGTAGAGAAAAAGGATTGAGGACCATATAGTGAAGCTAAGTATCCTTTTGGCAGACTGTTAAGTTTCAGGTCCATCAACAATCAGAGATGTATGTGCTTGGACATAAACTGTTATGGGGAGGCACGCCACAGCTATCTAGCTAGAAACTTCTAGCAGAAACATGAATGAGTCGCCTCGAACGGACAACGACCTCGCCCCCACGAAATACCAGTATGAAATAGCATTATAACGTTACTGTGCCACTAACGCTCATGTAAAAGCATCCCATCGCAGTTTTTAGACATCCTAGTGACATCGCCTATGAATCTAGATTCTTTGTTGAGATTGAATGTAGATTATATGGAGATAATATTTAGAGGCCGCAATTCTCACTTACCATATGCCCCTAATATTATACAAATTCGACGATATACCTGAGGTCAATAGGGTTCTAACAAGAACCAGCGGTGGTGGAAATTCCGGATAGATATCTATATTCCGGAAAGACCGGATATATATACCTATAGATATAAATAATGAATTTATTAAGATATATGTATATATATATACATATTTCAGTTCATCTTAGTAATATCCTTAATTACATACACTAGATAAAATTATCTCGATCGTCAATATAGCTCTCTCTATATACATATATACGTATATATACATTTATACGTATATATACATTTATACGTATATATACATTTATACGTATATATACATTTATACGTATATATACATTTATACGTATATATACATTTATAACTATCACATGCATATTAAATTTATTTCTATTATGGTTTAAATTATATAAACGTACAGTAATGTATTAGTATTTTATGAGGATATACCAAAACAGCACTCGAAAAAAACCAGCGCCATCTATTTTTCGAATAAAATTACTGTTAATGATATTACAAATTATTAATGAAAATTTAAATAAATAATTGAATAAAGAAATCGAATATGTAATAGGTGATTGCCACATCTCTTGCTTTATGTCTGCGTGATAATCTTCAGTAAAAATTTAATTGAATCTGGGAAGTGGGAGCAGATGTGACGGCGTATTGTTCAGCCTTAACGGCACTTATTTGTACCTTCACGTCCATTGCTAGGGCTCGGCCTTAGGGAGAACGAATTGTTAGGCCCTTGTAACCTTCTTACGTAACTTGGATTTTTTTTTGATGTATGCAGATTTTTAAGTTATTAGCAATATATTTAGAGAAAATCGCTAACGAGAATAATATAGGTACATATATATCTTTTTTGAAATATGGATGATAATTTACTACGCATCACACTCGGTCGTCATTCCAAAGCCTATCATTATTCTACTGTTGGACAGGTAAAATGTAGAAAGAAGAAAAAAATTATTCAATTTTTTTTTAATCTAAAATTGGTTTAAAATCCAGACAAAGATCTAAAATTGGTTAATCAAACTGGTTGAATGTATAAACAAATTCGTAATATCACTAGCTAGAACGGATTTCGCCTGGTTCCTATTGATCACAAAAAATATAGCACATAAATAAAAGATGACTATTTATTTTTAAATCGTAACAAAATATTACATTCGTGCGTTCATACAAAGAGAGATGCTGGATGTTGTTATATACAACGTAATGAATTAATCAATCTTAAAATTATACAGATTTAATTTCGCTTAACTGAAATCCTTAAATTAATAACAAAATAAATTTTATCTCTAGCGCCAATATCTCAAATAACTCGTGCGGGATCACGCTTTATTAATTGCGATAAGCATCTAAAACGTAACGCTATTTAGTGAGCGTTGTGCTTAATTATTCGCTGAAAAAGGTAGACGACAAAAAACGTTAAAATCCTGGCGCTTTTTAATAATTTGTTAATGATAAATAAACACATAAATCGAGGTGGCGCGAGCGCGAATTTGTTTACAACAGATCTACATTTAAGATATGGCCGCCGCTTTGTCGCTAATCTCCTAACAACTTTGAAGCGAAAATTTTAAATCCACGAACGCTGTTGGGTTTTTAATGAAGAAAAACTTATCGTTTCTCCCATTATTGTGGCGTTTTCGAGCTTTTTTATTTTTAACACGTGCTTTTTAAACTGATCTGATAATTTTGTGCTTTATCTCATAGAGAAGAATTTGTCAGTAAAAGCAGAAGGCTTTCAGTACACACTATTCAGTATACACTAATCAAAACAAAGGTGAATCCAACAATATTTTTTTACAAATGTTAACACAATCACTTACCGAGATAAGAAATGGTCATTAGCAATGCAAGAATACGAATAATAAACTTATAAAAATAACGCGCTGGGACATTAACAGCATACATTGAATAATGGTACAAGTCAATATTAAATCATTTTAATTAAAAACAATAATTTTCCTTCATTATGCATGTATATAAGATGATTAATCCATGTCTACTCGTCAAAAAATTTTTGGCCTCAATTACGAAAGTGGCCGTCGGTTTGAACCGCCTTTATTCAACGCCCCGCATCTCGAAACTCATCCACATTTCAAATTAGGGATTCCTTGAAGACGAATTACGGGAGCTTAGCATCCTTAGCGCCCTTTGGAAGGCATTATGCTAAGGCACGTAGCCGAATGTTTTCACGTATACCCCCCCTCGTCTCGGGACCAACCCCAAATATAATATATCTAGCAAACTTTACATAGATTTGTCTCATAATATATCGCTCTATTTTTGTTTGTCGCTTCTAAATTTAAATCGTGAACGTAGGTATTTAATGAATGTTAATGTCAAGTCGGATTCGCGATTCACGGTCGGTGTAATGTCTCTAGGAATTTGTGTTTCGGCTTCTGAACTTCGTAATTTACGAAAGCCGTTAATAACTGCACATTTTCTCCTATTTTTTAATTAATTGAAATCATTAAATATTTTATAATCATCATCTGACTCAATAGTTCGTCCAATGCTGAACAAAATTTACAGATTCCCATGAAACGTGATCTTGAATCGTCAGCATCTATCGACTTCGCACAAACTGTCGTGTAAGTCATTACGCCATATAGTGGTGGTCCGTTCCTAAACTGAAATTGGCAATTCGCCGATTTATATTATCCAATCAATTTCTTCATAATTTAACAACGACTAAGTCTGACGACTTTTGAGTTGTGTGTCCTACATTGAATCTGTCGCCAAAGCCGATATTTGTGTGAAAATGAAAATTATCGATTTTCAAAGTGTGATTTAATAATGTGTCACTGAAACTGTCACTTGGTTATCGGAATAAGCTCCCAACTATAATAGAACTGAGGTTGCTTGCGTATTATTTAGTTCTAATATTCCGGGTGAAAATGAAGTTGAAAATGCTTGTGCTAGGCGATAGTTCATGACAATAGTCAAAAGGTGGATTCGAACCTACGAACTTAAGTCTCGCATTCCGTACCCTAAGCCATTGCTATTGACGCTTTACTATTTTTACTGAATTAAATCTTAGAAGAGTGGAAGCTAACCTTGATAATTGGGTTACAACGGCTCCATCCTCGAGTTGAACATAGCACAATTAGAGAAGTCTTAGATAATACTATACAAAACATCCATTCAACATATAAACTTCAGTAGTAACTTCCATATTACTTTCGTCTTCCCCTCACCACGACTAACGAATGTCAAGTTTGGAACAGATAATATTTCATCATAATGCACCTTTTACCAGTTACAAAATAAAAAACATATATAATATGATTTGCGGCACGAAAGAATAAATTAGTAACTTATTAAAAAAATCTAACAATTTGGCAAAAAGTAAGTAAAAGTAACAGCCTATATATATTATAGTGGGATATATACTAGGAATAGGTCTCCTCTCCCATAGTCTAATACCACGCGACACCACTGCGAATTGTATTGAAGTATCTTGAATTTTTTCTCTAACACATGCAGATTGACTTCCGATGTTTTTATTCGTCGATAAAATAAAAGAAAATTATATAAATCAGCACTTATAATTGCAAGTGACTATTTAATTTGTGCCGGTATCACATCATCACCGGGTTTGCATTCGATATGCTTGCGAACCGTGAGAACAAAAACGAGCGTTTACTCACTGGGCTGGCACGGCTTACTCTTATTTCACTCTTTGATATTAATGATTAATCTGTCTCTTTACTTAATTATTAATAAAAGCAAAATTATCTAAAAAAAAAACGTTTGATTTACCTTGCAGTTACAAAATATACGACGGGCGACTCACGACATGAAAATGTGTAGGCTTAACTCGTATTTGACGTTGTAGATAAATTGATATTTATAAGTCGGAGGGACATGGATGCCTAGCACGTTTAAAAAGATTCCCTTTATTGCAGTATCGTTGAAGGGCGGACGCCTGGTTCCTGTCTCGCCTCAGGTTATTATGAAATATACAGACTCCGTCTAACTTGAAAATGTCGAAGGTATATTTATTGGGCAGAGAGCGGAGGAATTATCGGTGCGGTCGGATGCGGGGGAAGCCATTATCATCCCTTTTATTGGTATAATATTTAATTTTGGGCCCTTAGCTAGTCTGCAATAGTAGTAGTTACATATAAATCGTGGAATTATTTAGTGGGTTCTGGTAATAGATTCTAGTGCCGTTCTATATATTTTTATCATATCAAAAATGTTTCGTAAAATGTTATCGTGTACTCGTAAAGAGATAATTCAGAAACAATATTTTAATAATTTATTTTTATAATATATAATTTTTAATATTTGTAATAAATATAAAATAGATCATTGTTTTATTCTACCTATTAAATAACTTCATGCCGTTGAAGAGGCCTTCATTATGCATTCGTGGTTGGTCCCACCGTCTGAGCCTGTAGAGGTGGAAGCAGGGGTGGATTAGAATCATGACGGATATTTGTGATGCTAGCATGTCGTGCGCCAAGCTTGTAACTCCAAAACGTCTAATAAACGTCTATAAAAATGATACAGTAAATTACGACTTAACATGTTTAAATCTATTTTAAGGATAGCGTACACTCTTAGGCCATATATTTTAGAAACTACTAGTGTCTTAGTGTATCAAGAAATTAGTGGAGATAAAACAATAATTAAACATTTGTATCAATACTACTATATCTTTCATAGACTTTAAAATTAGTTATCGTTATCGAAGAGTTATGAACTCAAAGGACCCATAAAAAGACTTCAATGCGTATAAAGAACAACTTTAAGGCGTATATAGTATTTATAATTGCTTCATGGATGCCCTTATTTCTTAAGTGCCAACCAACGCAACATTGTAGTTGAAGATTAAAAATTAAAGGGCCATATAAAACATTTGTTACATTAAAACCATGGGCAAGATAAGCGCAGCAAAAAAAGCATGGATAAATAAATAATAAAATAAGATAAAGTGCTAAGCATTTTGATAGCAAATGCATAGCACTTAAATAAAGACGTACATGTGAATGTATTCGAATATACAATAGGACCTTCGAATGCAAACAAGAAATTGGATAAAAATATAAAATTGAAGTTAAAGTCAGGATTATTCTTCGTAGCGTTGTGGATGTCCTTTGATCGGGACGGAAAAAAATACATGACTTTACTAAAAAAAATAACCAGCAATGATACACAATATATATATATATTGTGATCCAGAAATACTGATCACACAGTAATAGAACACAACAGCCATGTAAGAAAGCAAGAAAGCAAAACACAATCGAAAAGTACGACATTAATGAACTGAAATTATGGGATCAAGTGATATAGATAATGACATTGAGGATTGAATTTAAAAAATGCAATCAAAATATGGAAGACCGAATGTTAATGATTATAAGATTTTAATCCTATAGTATTCAATTATAATAAAAAATTATATAGTACATATGTACATCTCTTGGAATTGTTTTAGCATTCCAGTCCAGAGTTTCTTGGTAACTCCATATTATGTGTATAGAATATACTAAAATTATAGTAGTGGCACACGTAATGAGTTAGAACTTACATATATAGAAGTTAATTATTATAAATACACACATAAACTGATAGTAACATAATATATCAGATTTAAAAAATTTAACAGTGGTAGGCCAAAGTTGCACCTTGCTTATAACTGCGGCATGATTGGGTCGGCTTGACTCGAATCCAGACCCGCATATGCAGAGGCATTCCATCTCAGTCCTCTCGGGCTACAGCACATATTCATCTAAAATCTTAATTGAGTATGAATCTAGGTGCTGAAGATACTAAGGATGAGCATGAGTCATCACTTAACTGTCAGGTGAACTGTGCGCTACTTTATCACATTTAGTTCATAAAAAAATATGCTTTTATCTCGATTGATATTCTCGGTTTTTTAAACTTTCTATACAGAACAATAAAAACGTAAAAAAACCCATTATATGTAGATAACAGTGTTTGTGTTTACAGTGTTTACTAAATTCCTTTCTAAAGAGAATTTTGGATTTAGTTACTCACCTATAGTAAACCACGCTTCTTCACTTCATCCACACAAATTTCTTCACTTACTTTTATGTTTCTGATTTGCTTTACCAGCACCGCCAAGCCAGGAGAAAACCAATTTTTATTTATCTATTTATTTATTTATTCTTTATTGCATTAACCTTAACAAAATTAAAGATTCACAAAGGGCGGTCTTAATGCCAAAGGCATTCTCTACCAGTCAACGAAAAGTGTGGTGAGATATTGTGATAGGTATAGCAATTAACTTATTAATCAAAAGAAAAGACTAAAAATAGCTAATATACAAATAAAGAATAATACATACAAATATAGATATATAGATAAATACATAATACATGTATAATAAATTCCATAAGTGGATGATGAACTTATCTGACCACCACAGTTAACTTAAGTAATGAACCAAGCTTTTAAAACTGATTTAACTTACCTTCCTGATGTCATCAAGTAAGGAATTCCAGAAAAGTGTAACTCGGACAACAAGTGAATTTGCAAAGAAACCGGTAAAATGAGCTGGAATACATATATTGTTATTAGAAGATTGGAATTTATATTTAAGATAAGAAGGTGATGACGGTTTTTTTAAAATGGAGAAGAGAAAAAGCAAAATTTTGGAATTACGCCATTGTTGTTTATTCCGTAAATGCCACCAACGAATTCTGATTGCTGAACTTACACAGCTCCTTTGATTAAGAGGATACAATTTGATAGTGAAATAGTGTTATAGGAAACGTTTGTACGATATTCATCTTATAAAGTTTTTATTTTATATGTTTTATTCTAAAGATCCAGGCTGGTAATATGAAGCATCATAGAATTATATCTTAGCATAAAGAAACGGATCCAATTTTATAAATTGCACTAGAATTAGATAACGGGAAGTGATGTAGGTTAATAAATTATAGTGATCGGCTGCAAGTTTCAGGACGGGTCAGAGGTGTTCAACCGGGGCGCACGGCCGGCCCGCAATTATCGGTTCCACTACCATATAGCCGCTGGAGGCGCACATATTAATCAATCTAAAATTTATGTTATCTACCATCGTATGCCATTGCCTCTCCCACTGACTGCCATTCAGCATGACCGTGAGCTACCTGCATACAACATATTCCCGTAGACTTGCACAGTCAATCCTTCTATTGAGGATAACCCTAGTTTTCTTTATCCTCACATTATCGCGTCATTAATTGATCGAAACTTTGCGCAATTGACATCATGCCGCGTCATTCGTCTGCAGAATGTAATAAAATAGAACAGCTTAAGTGTTATAAATTAGATTTAATAAAACAAGTTTTACGAATGTGTAGTTTGAAGTTTTTTTATATAATCTTTTGTGGGAAACTGCAATGTCGTATTGTAAAATGTATTGAAAAAAAAGAAAGATAAAATAAATTAATAAATGTTTATTTAGCACATATTCCTTAGATGTATAGTTATTGAGGTTATATTATCTCATATTAAATAAATTAAAAGGAATGTATTAATAGACACTTTACCTTACAAGCAACGAGATATAAGGTAATAATGATAGAGCAAGTACTCAAATTCTTCCATTTCTGTTGATTTCTGTCATTCTTTCTTGTAGCCCCCTTTTAAAAGAGTTCTCTATACAAAATATAATTATTGTTATCTATCTGCACTAGACATGTCTCATCCAGCGCCATACTATCCGCGTATAAGCGTCACCCGCACACAGTAGATAAAGTAAAGGCCCGGGGCGCGTCACCCGGCCTGATTTATACAGGAGCCCTTATCCAAGATTACAATGACCGCGATCCGCTTGCTTACTTTACCACTCACATATGTTTTGTATATGTATATATTTATTGCGTATATACACTTTTAGAAGAATATGCTTAATTTAAATTTCGTTTCTTCATATATAAGTAGACTGCTGAATGCTTTAAGGCGTAATCTCAAAATAAATATAATATACCACGTTGATGATAATTAAACTGATCATTAAGTGAAAATATAAGACAGCGTGCTGGAAGAGAAGCAAAAATAATCAAAGAAAATAATCTCATAATCAAATGATTATAATATATATATATATATATATATATGTATATACATACATACATACATATATATTGTATTTATATATGTATGTATGTATTACTCTTTATATGTATATTAGCTGTTTTTAGTGTTTTCATTATATTAATAAGTTTATTGCTACACCTATCACAATATCTCACCACACATTTCGTTGACTGGTAGAGACTGCCTTTGGCATTAAGTCCGCCCTTTGTGAATGATTATGATATTGTTTTCTTTGAATATTTCATGAATATGCACGTCCTTACATATAAATTCTCAAATGCTTGTCAACCGTCAAACAAAAAGGATAAGTACTAAATTAACAGAATGTAATAGCTAAAAGCTATATGGTGATATTTATGCAATATACACTTTCGGCAGCTTTCTTATGATGCATTGCATGTGTAAAATGAAGTAACTAAAGTACTAAATTTATTGTTAACTCGATAATTTATTTAACACTATCGATTTACCTACTTTTACCAATTCATTATATCATAGTCTAGTCAGGTGAGGGTATGGATCCGGAGACCTAAAACCAAAAAATAATGAACAACAAAAATTAATTTAAAAAGTTTATAAGGTGCGTGTTTTTACCTTGTGTGTATTTGTAATAATTGTTTAATGATATTACAGTACAGACATAATAATCGTCATTATTAATGAAGCATCAATAGCCTAATGGTCTAGAGTACGGTCCGTCAAAATATATTTAAATCAACGGCGTTAAACGTTAATTTAACGCCGTTTGATTTGAATATGCTATTCGACCATTCTCGTGAACTATCTCCTTACACAAGCTTTAAAGGTAGGTGTGGTTAACGTGAACGTGAGTCATATAATAGCCTTGCCTTAAAATAATAAAAATCTGTAACACATTAAAGTGCAAATCTCTTTTAAAGAAACATTGTAATAAGAATAACAATTAACATCTGTATAATTACTTATAAATAAACAATTTTATCCAAAATGCCGCCTCTACTAATATAAAGCAAGACATTAGATACCCTTTTTTAAATAAGTAAATAAGAAGTAAAGAATTTGATTGAAGATTAAATAAATAAAAAATATCTCTAAGAACTTATTGGTGTCTATAGTGCAATACACAAACATATGACTAAAGAGTTTGACCGACGGCTAATTAAATTTACGATTTAATCAAATTAAGATACATTCGGTGTTGGTACGCGTATAAGATAGAGCCACAACATCAAGAAATGTAAACGGAATAGCTTTAACAACCAAACGGTTCACTTTCTTACACAAGCGTAAATAGCAAGTACGAATATAGCGATGTTCTGTACATACCAGTGCATGACAGAAATTCGTAACTGGCTAGTTTAGTCGGATGGTGAGAAGACGGGACGGGATGACTCATAATTGGATAAGAAATCTCCGTTTATATCTAGACGAAAATTTTGATAGCGTGATTTACGTTTCGCGTTGTATGCTTGGTATTACGATCTTAATACCAGTATTGAAGAATGAGAGCCGTAATGATCGCTCACCATCACGGAAATTGCGCGTTCTCAAATCATACTTACTCAAAGGATACTACGAGTATATATGATTTGTTAAACACTACTTTAAAACAATTAATTAACAAAAACAAAAGAGCGTTAATATTCACTAACTCAGCGACTTTTTCACACACATAACAAGAATAATGTATTTGAATTTGATTATAAGGATCCGTACGGATTTATGGGCGGTACGTTTCAAAGGGTGTATATTTATTAAAATGCTAATTTTCCTACACTCCTCCACCGCAGCTTTGGACGCTCCTATCGGAGTCCCGCACGCTCTGTATACAGTTTCCAGATTTATTTCATACAATAAGGCAATACTATTTTCTCTCGACTTAGCAGAAGAATTGATCGAGTTCTCATTTCATAAGATCGATTACTTCAAATTTCATTAAGTACAACTACGGTGTTAAATGATCAGATTATATTTATATAAACTAAGACCAACAGTGGGAAACTTTAATAACAAATACTTGTCGGTTATAGAAAATATAATTTGATAAATTATTAAGTAGACCAAAATCTTAGTGTACTACTACTAATACTTGTGTGAATTTTGTAAGTTTAAAATATAAATCACTAAACTATTTTGTTTTATTTTGAATAAGAAAATTCACAATCCATATTTATCCTGGTCTTGCTATTCTATTGTATACACTATTATGCATCATGCTTTAAACAAAGATTTGTAAATTACTTGGTACTTTAAACTCATAAAATAATGATAACATCTCGTAACATCATAACATTTATCATGTAATAAAAATATTAACAACACAAAGGTATAAAACCGAAATCAATGCGCTGAAACATTCATATATGTATGTTACTTAACTTATTTAACTTAACTAAGCAAGCCCTTGGTTTGGACCACTTGTTTCGGAATACCATCTCATTTTTTTTATGTTATATTAAGTGTAACAAACTAACCAAACCATCCTCAATAATCATTCAAGATTTTGCCAGACCTGTACTTGCTCTTCGAACAACTATACTCACCAATCGATATACGAAGGTAACGTATTATTCTCCTATTTTACGGTATGTAAAATAGTATATATTACTAATTTGTCAGTGATGAAACATTCCATCTTAGTCGTCAGACATAATGCATCAAGTATGAATATGCGTGTCATTGATCGCATGAATCACGTACTAGGTGAACTGTGTGCTTGTTAGTAACCCCTTGAAGATTAATATTTACATATAATCATGTCGCGTATATAAACAAATAAGAAAAATAATACTTGGTTAATTTACGTGCTACACGAACACACTTAGTAGGGGCTGAGTACATATAGCTCACGGTTAGGGTTAGCGCATACAAGGGCAGTGGAAAGCAAATTCAATCATGGTAGATTAGAGACCCCCTTAATATTTTAATGCTTGACCACCGCCCGGTAACGAGGAATCGATTCCACGGTCCCTTGAAACAAAGATATATCATGCTACCATATATCTCATCTCGTTTAATTGGGGTCGCTTAATATGGCTTAGCGACGTAAGTACGTAATTTATTTCATTTGCAAAAGTATCTTAGCAACGACACTAGAAATAGTGTTATAACTTAAGTATTACAAAACAAAATAAATGTACTACTTTCAAACATCCCTTATAACTAACAATCTAGCTAATTCATAGGTTATAATAACAGTCATAGGATTTTATGTTTTAACTAAAAATTCATATAATTTTCTTATGATTTTTTTTCATATGCTCGTTAGCTCTAGATATTACATTTTGGTAGATGGCCTTACTATGACCTCTATCTAAATGAAAAGTTATTTGTGGCGACCGCATATAATTAAAAACAACTTCTTCTAACCTGTCACAGCTTCACACAAAGCTATCCGTATAATCGACCGCACAAAATCGAAGCAAGCGATCTCTACGCCTTAACGCTGACGTTAACAACACAATTAAAAAGCCAATCCATACGCTATCATCCATTTGCATTTCAAAAATCCTAATTCAAGCTTTATTACTATTGTAATAGAGATTTTTAAATATTTGTTTGTAAAATTGCATTAAGGAGTGTCCCCGGGGCTACGCACGCGAGCGTCCAAGCATCTCAATACGGGGTGCAAAACAAAAACTAAAGTTAAACTTCGTTTAACATGCAAATTTGAGAGTCGCCACGACAGAATGAGCGTCGATACTTAATTACTCGCTTAATCGTTTAATCTTTGCAAGTTAAGGTGGGTACAGACTTGCGGAATTTGTTACAGTGGCATGCACTTCACTACCATTTTTCTTCTATATACGGGTACAAGCCGTATTTTTTTTCATTCATTATAAAAATTATATTGTACTTTTTTCAATGTTATGTCTGTTATCTACACTGTTAGTTAAATTATATCGATTTTTATCCCAACTTCGTGTGTCGCATTGAAAGCTGCAAATCGCGTGAGTGTCCGCTGGATGTTATCAGATTTGTACGGGCATGCAACAAGACTACCGGTCGCGAGCCAATAAATAAACAGATGCACTGGTCCTGGAATGCGGATATGTTTGATTTATTTCAATATTATGTTTACTTAATTAGTATTCTCTAATGACGTGTATGTTATAGAAGCAACGGAACATCTGTATCGCTTTTACAGAATACCGACGGGAAAGTAGCTTTACACTGCTGCCTTTCCTCGGATGAGTCAAATAAACCGGATACGTTATTACTGATGACGGTATTCCATCTTTGTCCTTAGGAATGATCACGCGTTGTGATTCATCCCTATTCAGGTTGGACGTAACATGGTGCTCAGGAATCACTGCTCATAATGTGCTCATTTGTCACCTAAAAATTTAAAATAATATTCCAAAAAAATATTTAAACATAGCACCCAATTCTTCATATTTTTTAGTATAATAGTAACAATCGGGCCTCTAGTTAACCGGATGTTAAATTATGACAGCAAATTATAGATATATAGTACTTCCATCTTGTACGTATATTCAAGTTTCTCATGCGTTGTCGCTTCAGCGGGTCTGCAGTCTTATGGTCTACCCTACGCTTACCAAACATAACGTAACCTTTATATTGCAATTTTACGCTGATACTCTGTGAGTAATGACGCAATCAAATATAGATTTATGAATTAATAAACTAAAAACAAAGTATTTTGTCACGTTTTTCTTTGAATGACTAACCAATTTATTGTTACGCCTTGATACGGGCCATAGTAAACTTAGGTACAGTCGCGATAAACAATAACTGGGTACACGATTAATGTAGTGAGATGAATTTATTGTTTACTTATTTTTGTAGTTTTTATTACATCTAGTTCGTAAGCACTATTATGGGTGATTTATCCTCCTAATACTAGACAATTACCAACAGATGAAATGTTGGAGAAAATACGCGTCTACCTGCGAGAACTGAAAGCATTTTAATTGCTTCTAGTTTTCATTCTGTTAGAAGTAATGATCTGAATTTCTTTTGTATTTATGTGAAGTAGGATGAACGTTTTATTAGTGAATGAATTATTGATTACTGAATTAGAACAAAGTAAAAGTTTTTGAATCATTATTATATAAAATATAAATAATACTTTTAACAGTGGTAGAGCTACACTGCCTTTTTTTCTAGTTGCAGAATTTATGGGTCAGCTTGACCATGGTAAGACCATGCCCTCACAAAATAGCAGCATAATGCTGCTTTGTTACGTCTGGAAAGTGTAGGGATCCGGAGACCTTTATTACTGGTGACGAGGCATTCCATCTCAGTCCTCAAGGGATCATCTGCATAATGAATCATTGTCAAAGATGAATGTAGATGACATGGGCCGCAGGAATTATTTTAAAAAAATCTCGTAATAGTAGTATTGCTGAGGCTTCCTAAAACTATAGGACATTAAGGGCATGATTAGACTATATGTAGACTATATGTTCGCGATAATACTAATGACTGTATTATTTGTGTATGTAAATTGTATATATATATATGAATATATAATTTTAAGAGAACTTGAACCTTAGATATTTGTATGATACGGATATTACTGACATTCACTTGTAATTTCCACATAGTTAGAAAAAGTGTAAATCTTAGTGACGGTTACAAATGAGCATAAAGTTTAGCAAATATTCCATCTTCAATGGACTATTCCCTTCTTCATATTAGAGTCATCCTCAGCATGTGAAACATAGCTTTAATATGTCCTTATTTTTTGTAACAGCTTGCTCTTTTCCTGTTTGAAGTAACCTATTCAAGATACAGCTAGTTCCTAGCTAACGTTTGGCAATTGCAAGAGACAGGTAGAGAGTTTTATTATTATTTTACATTTACCTTGATTTTTAAAGTAATCAAATGTTAACGACAAAACCTAATTTAGGTAATACATTAAAAATATTACAAAAAATAAATAAATGACCTACTTACTTTCACTCCTTATAACAGAGCCAACATACCTTAAAAATTAAAGCAATTTATTCAATATTAGGTTAATGTAAATTATGGCTAATGGACAATATATCAATAATAACGAACCACGAATTACATTAATACGTCAAAGAGATCGCGATTAGCAATCCGTTATACCTTTAGGAAAGGAAATTTTGGCAAACACGCTAGCAACGCATCGAAGAGCGCTGGCTTCGTGTTATTATATTACTACCTAGTCGGTGCCGAACTGAAAATAATCAAAACTTTGCTCATAAAAATCCAAAACAAAAATGCATTATTCATACTCGCCTCTCCGCATACATTTCTGCCAACATACGCTGAACCCGCCCACCCTTCACGCGATACTAAAATAATTCGATGGAGCGTACATTAAAAGCATAGTTACGGATCTAGTTAAGCTGGAGGAGCACAATGGAACACGAGAGGACATCGCGAGTAAAATACGAAACTGTCTGAAAATACATAAATATTGTATTTAGGGGATGAGAATCAGACGGGAATAAAGTTGATTAATGTGTAAAGATAGCTTCTGTAAGTTAGGTATATATATCTAAACTTTTCAATTATGATTTGTGTTGTAATATTTACGATAAAATTTCCATTCGTATAAATAATAATGCACTCCTCGAATTGGACCACGAACATATTTTTCAATTGTTGACATCGACTGCTCAGGATATATTATAGCACCTTAAACACTCACTCAAACAATCAATTATTCACTCACTCACTCATCGTCGCTTTCCCTAGTCCGATGAAATATCAATACGATTGGAAAAGGTAGAAACGCGACATATATATTGTACATCCAGACTATTGTTCCACAGCTGGGAGTCGAATCCGAGATTCACGACTCAAAAAACACGGGGTTCTAAGAATAACCATCAAACAACGGTGTCACCTAACATACGAGTATATATGTATGGGATTCCAAGTTTAAGGACAATCGAAAACTTGAAAACTATTAACAATAGTTATAGTTGATCTTACGCTTTGCTCTGAAATCAGCTATTTTATATAATTAAGATGTGACAAACTAGCACACACTACATCTAATGATAGTATCTGCGGTCATAAGACCTACATTCACGCTTTATAAGACATCATAATGTAGATGTTTTGTCATCTTTGACGACCAAAATGAAATATCTCGTCACACATTTAAAGTGTTCCAAAATCTTTCACTCACCATTTAGACTACAGGAGCGCTGAGGTACAATTTTACGCATGGTCCTTCCCAATCAACTAACTACAGCTAGTTTACGAAAATCGTCGCTTGAATCTACCACGTATACTACAACATATATAAGATTACACACATAGAAAATAAATAAAGTAAGTATGCCGGTAGTTTGGAAGCGCAACGGTATCAATATTCTAAATTCGCCGGGCACGTCCGCTGGCGTCTGCATTGCCGGTCTTGGCGCGGATTTATTCAAACTCTATCAAAGAAAAAGTTGTAGCTCGCTGGCAACCCGCTAGGCGCCGTGACACCCCCAACATTCCTAAGGAGCGTTCACACTATTTGCAAAGGTAAACTACGTATTAACATAAATATTTTAATTCTAGAGTATAAAGTATATTTTTATTATTTTCGTGTGATGAATGATTTTTCGGTTATTTATTTATTTAATTTTAAATGTACAAAATAGTACATACGCCTATAGGCATTTTCTTCCAGTCAATCATTATGCTAAGCAGAGACAAACATATAGGAGACGTTGCGGAGAAAGGGATTACAATATATTCATCCCCCATAAACAATGTATGTATAAGCAGATCACTAAGATGGTTGCCACAATTCCATTATCTATTTTTCGGCATTCGGAATTTAGTCTCAATTATAAATAAATTTGGTTATTGAGTCATTCTCTTATATGCTTTTACTACTTGATAATTAAATCTTGGGTTAACTTCTACATACGCAATTTCTCCTTATTTTAACTATGTGTACAATAATTTTCATATCATCGAACACAATTAGGTAAAGGACAGTATAAGGCCGCCTTTACATCATAACTTGGTATTCTGGCATGCATGCAGCTGTTTAATACACTGTCAATTGCAACGTTGCCATTTGTCGGTTTAAGTGCCCCCCACTCGTATTTTTCAAATAGAAGACACTATTCATACCGTGCCATCCTTTAATAAATAATATTTTTTTTCGTAAAACAGAACCTTTAATAATTTTAAAACACACGGGATAGATTTATAGCAATTTAACAGTTATAGTTATATTATAGATATATTTAAGAGGTATGTATACTGATAACGCTTGACCAACGTGCCAAATTGGCATGTCATTTAAGAAGCTTTCACTATATATTTCTTGGAAAGACCTATCTTAACTTGAACTTAAAGGGCTAAAGAAGTATAAAAATATCAATTATTGTTTGGCATATAACTTATTCATTGTTTCTTGTCCGAGGATGCATAAAAGTAATGGACAATCTCCTAAGTGTCAAAACAAAAGCTAATTAACAACGTTTAGCAACCATTGGCATATTATAATTTAAAATTTATTTTGACTAATCATGTAACTTTTAAGACGAAAAAGGTATACCTATTTTGTTCAGGGTTATGTTTATAACTCGATAAATTGTTTACTTAGAATATTTCTTGTTTATTGTATATAACAGAGTTAAAATATTACATCATTTTGTAATTTTAAAGGTATGTTCACAAATAAAATAATGTTGGGCCATGAATAATCCCCCACTTGTCTGTATTTTTTAATCGCTCCACAAACTCGGTAAACATGTTTACTCCCGGTATTCTGGCTATATTTCTATCCTCTTGTCGGTATTTCCACATACGGCAAGGACACAAAATCTAGCTAGAAATCATCTCTGATGATAAAATGCAGAGATACTTTCTATGCATTTTAACATTACGAGTGTTGTTTATAGTCTGTTGTGCAATTTAGTAGTGTTTTTTTTTACATTTACCGTCGCTCTTGCGACTCTTGTAGACTTTAGATATTTTATATTTTAGTAAATTTTAGTTACTCTTTCATTTTGTTTACTACATTTGAATACAGGAAAGCTTCAAGGAAATTCTATTTTTCATTCCTTTTTATATTAATATGTATATATATACATATATAATATCGATTTATGCAGCACATTTACATATGTATCACGTCTTTCCACGTATTTCTAACGTGTTAGAATTCTTAAAAGAGATATCTTCATAATAAAAGTGATTAGAATATAGCCCGAAAGATGAGCAAGCTTATACGGACCTACGTGTTATAAGATGAACAGGATATCAAACGGCTATGAAGAGGCTCCTTCAGATTGTGCCTTGTGATGATTATGAAGCGTCAATAGCCCATCAATAGTGAAATATATGGCGTTTAACCGGAATATTTATATTGCTAATACTCTTTATTTTAAAAAAAATACCTTTTACAGCTCAATACTTCACAGGTTATTTTAGGGATTGTTTCGAGTTTCTCAAAGTTCAGCAACTCACATGTATCTCTTCTGGTGTTGCAAGTGCTGTTGTATGTTCGCGGACACTCACTAACAGGTGGAATGCCAACTCGTTTGCCCACTTTTTATTAAAAAAATCCTTTAATTTTCTAAATTAGTTAACTTAAAAGCGAATTTAAAAATAATAAATTATATATATATATATATGTATATATATATATATATATATTATAATACATATATTAATATAATTAAAGATTCGTTAAATATGTCGTAATAGTCCACGTGTCATGAATAGGTGACAGCACAACATTATTAACATCATTTAAGACGCAATATATGATATTTTTGTATTTAAAATATAATAATTTATTCTCGACATACAATATGAATATTATATGAAAATAGTTTACATAGAGTTCCATGCATAATTGCATTCGTATAACACTTCCAGCATATAGCATATTAACGTGGGTGGACCAACGCGATGTATTCCAGTCGTTTCTCTACCCGAATATATTCGTTTTTGGTAGTTCTTTTCATGAGCTTCGCTGAATGCGGCCTGTAACATTCATCTCGCATCTCGCATCGCCGACGTATTTTTATGGGATTTTAACGTGGATTATATTTGCTTCAACTATATTTTTGTTGTAATACGACATTACGATTCTTAACCATATTAGTATGAAGGTTAACAGTGGTAGAGCTACACTGCAGTTTGTTTCTAACTGCAGAATGAATGGGTCAGCTCGAGCGGGATAGGACCATGCCCTCACAGAATACCGGCGTGAAATAGAAGCATAACGCGGCTGCGTTTCGTTTGGTGAGTGAAATCCTCAAAGGTGACAACACATCTGCATTATGATTCCTTGTCCAGGATGAATGTAGATGTCATGGGTCGCAGGAATCACTTAACATCAGGACAGTGGACAGGAACTGTGTGCTCGTTTGTTACTCTTAAAGTAATAATAATAAATAAATAAGGTCTAAGAATATATTTTTCACAAGTAACTTTCAAAAGCCCATATATAAACTCGTAAAGTGTAGTACAACAAGTTAACTTGGTCAAAGTGTTGAGTTTTAATTAAAAGATTTAAAGAAATTATATCGGAATACTACTTTATAAAAATATATTAAGTGAAAATGTATTTATGGTATTATGTGTGTTTGATATATACCCTGCCGGCCAAAAGTTTAAGACCCCACAAAAGCAACACAATTATCCATCAAACGTTATAAAATTCCATAGAATGAATAATAGAAATGCACATCTGCATATTCTATTGTTATTATTGAATATTTAAAGAAGTCATTCTTTTGTTTACTTTCAAGTTATTGGACAATAAACATGTATTGATTCTATGGATTCATCTTCCAACAAGATCCAAAGCATAGCTCAAAATTATGTAGAGGATATTTAGAAGAGAAAGAGGCAAAGGGGTGTTAAAAAACATGGTTTGGCCTCCTCAGAGCCTGGATCTCAATCCCATTGAACTTTTGTGGGAAGAGCTTGATAGAAACGTCCATAATCGTGGCCCATCCTCGCGAGAAGAAATGTGTAATTTTGGAACAATATATCACAAGACATCATTAACAAATTGATTTCACGTATGCCGAGACTTGTGAAAAAAGTTATAAAATATAAAGGAGGATTTTTTGATAAAAAATCAGTTTAGCTAACTATAGCTTTTTACATAGACTATTAATATTTCTTTACGCTTTTAAAGTGTATTGTTTGTCAATAAATGTTCTATTAGATGATTAAACAGGTTAATTAAATATTTAATATTTTATTGGAGTTTTACTTTATTTTCCTACTTTAATTAAGGTGGTCTTAAACTTTTGGCCTGCATGTATGTATGGTGGTATGTAAAATAATATAAAGCTCATATTATTTAACTTATTTTTACTTAACAGTGTTTAAAAGTAAATAAAGTAGAATATGTTTTATTTTTATTACTTGTAATTTTCTTGATCTCTGTGCATTATTAAATGTTTGTAAGTATATAATAAGGTGAATTAACACTCCAGGCTATTTCATAAGAATGTACACGTTATCATTTATCAATCTACACATGACATAATGATCAATATATATATACATATATTTATATATATATAAATATATATAATACAGTTTTTAATTTAAGTGATATTTGTAATATACAATAATAATTTAAAAAATATAAACAAAGCAATCGAGTTTATAATGTATTGATTACATTTAAATAGAGAGAATATTACTGAATTTACACAGCATAAACACAACAAAACAAACAGGCGAGGATCAGAATAAATAAGTGTACAGCGTTCAGTTCACAAATTGTTGGCACTAAGGCGGTTGGTTTACGACACTTTAATGTCCCTAACGGGGTGGGACAGCATCATCGACCCTTAAGCCTTGCCGCAACTTGTAAACTAACACCTCAGTCATTTGAAACTAAACTTGTTACGCTATTACAAGAACATATTGCCACGAAGACAGCGGTAGAGCTACGATGCAGCTAGTTTCTAGTGGCTGCGACTTTACAGAAAACCTGCGTGATCAGGCCTTTACAGAATACTAGCATGACCAGGCCATTACAGAATACACGCGTGACCAGGCTTTACAGAATACTAGCGGGACCACCCCTTTATAGAATACTAGCATGACCATTCCTTTACAGAATACTAGCATGACCATTCCTTTACAGAATACTAGCATGACAATTCCTTCACAGAATACTAGCATGACCAGGCCTTTACAAAATACTCGCAAGACTAGGCCCTTACAGAATACTAGCTTGAGATATAAATAAGGCTGCTATGTTTCGTATGATAAGTGTCCGTGGACATAACGAGGCATTGCAACTCAATCCTAAGTGGCCGTATGTTTATCTTTTATCTTTATGGAGGATGGAATTGATGTAGAAGTCACGGGCCGCAGTCATCACTTAGCAAAAAATAAATAAGTAGACTAGTAAAATTATTCACAAATTTATCTTTTCATTGTTTGGCATCACCTTGTTATAAAAAGTTTTTGGGTTTATTATGTCAGTGTGTACCCATTATTATCATTAATCATTAATGCACTGATTATAATTTCTTCCTAATCCATCAGTTTTCGACAATACCACCTCGGTTTATTCCTTATACTGTACTAATGTAAAGTTATAGTCGTTTTATTATACAGGTTTGTAGGTATACAATAAAATACTAATATTATTTATGTTTTAAGAAGATAAAGAATCTTTAACAATTCGATAATGTTTCGGTTAATAGATGACAGCTATGAATGGAACGATTATCCTCTTCTATAATCATATATAAGTATGTATATTTGTATTTTATAATTACTCATATATTGTTATATATATAATATTATTAATATTATAGTATTTTAAGATTTTTAAGCATACACCTACCTCATTTCATCTGTGCATTACCCTAAGGTGGACTGGTAGATAAGTCCGCCTTTATATCTAAATATATAAATAAAAGCTAAAAATTTTACTATTTCTTATTTAAGTATTTCTTTAATTTTCTTATGCTTTGTAAATGTCAGGTTTATGAAAGGAATTTTTTTACTTACTTATATATTTATTAAATGCATTAAAAATGATACACGTAATACATGCGTTTAAATATAAAACAAAAACATTAATTAATACATTTTATTTTATTTTAATGTATATTTTATTCTTTCTTTGTTATGTTTAAAGAAACATGAATGCAAGGAGTCATTGCCTTTGAGGAATTCATTTATGTATTACAAAAGAGAAAATACATTAATGCACTCCTTTTCCCTTCCTTAATGAGCTCGTTCAATTTATTTATTTTGACGCTGACCTGCCAGTAATGTGAAATCGACTCGTTTTATAGCCTACCGATTCTATTTTTGTCGAAATTAAGGACCACCGGTGGGAAAACATTACAGGAGAAAGTGCAAGAGATTTACAACAAACAAGAAATAAATATCCTTACGTGGGGAAGGGAATTATATACCATATTAAAGGTACTATACCTTAAACCTGAAAATTAATTAGCATTCATCGTTTCTTATTTTTAGTTTATTTGAGACGACTAGATGTAAAAGTAAGTCTATTTGTATCGGAGGATGATAAGCAAACATTCATATAACACCTAAAGATATGTATAATGTCTCCGAATAACGGTATAGTCGTCAACATCATTAGAAATCCATAGGGTAAGGTTCAAAATTTGTGGTTTTACTAATTTAATATGATACATGGTAAAAGAGGACAGGGGTACAGAAAAAAGCTCACCCCGATGGTGAGAATGTTTTTTAAACTTTTGAGCAATTGCTTGACCACGATCCCACCTGATGTTAAGTGGAAATGCAGTCCTGGATGGTAAGGCGCACTAGCTCAGTAAATGCCTATTCACTCTTCTCTTGAAAACACCCACATTGTAATCGGAGGGAAAGACAGGCGCTGGCAAACTATTCCAGTCCTTTGCTCTACGGATAATGAAAGACGAAGCAAAGCCCATCGTTCGGGTTTGAGGGATGTTCACAACAAAAGGATGAAATCCAGCAGTGCGTCGTGTAGTCCGATGGTGGAACGATGGTTGAACAATGACATCCATATTTAATCTATAAAGGTGTAGATGCATTGTCATCTCAGTCTTCTGTCTAAGGTGGAATGCCATCTCGCTTCCAGCTGCAGTCTACCACGTAAAAAATTTCTTTCTGGCACATCGCTAAAGATAAGTCACATGGGACAAAAGCATTTCCCCATGAAAACCGATAACCCCTCTCATAGTAAATGCTGTAGTTACTATCCTTAATTTAATTCAGCTCAATTCAGCCGTTAATAACAGTGCTTTAGTAGTTTTATCATCGACCGAGTAATTAAAACAATGACAGAAACAGTAGGGCTATTTTACTACATCCAAATAAAAATTTTATTTTTATAAGGATCTATAACAAACCGTTAAAAGTTATTTTATTCAAGACGTATTGTCCCATTACTCGGCATAGTCTTCCTCAGTCTTCCTTTCACTTTAATAGTGGTAGAGCTACGCTGCAGTTTGTTTCTAGCTGCTGAATTAATGAGTCAGCTCGACCATGCCCTCACAGAATATCAGCGTAAAATAGCAGCATAACTGTGTTTCGTCTGGTGAGTGCAGGGATCCGGGGACCTTTATTACTGGTGACAAGGCATTCCATTTCAGCCAAGGCTCATTCCAAGCTCAAAGGTGATAACGCATTTGTTTTCTTGATTCCTTGTCAAGCATGAATGTAAATGTCATGGGCCGCAGTAATCGCTTACCACCAGGTGAACTGTGTGCTCGTTTGTTACTTTCAATGTAATAAAAAAAATCTATTTAAACCTACTTATCTACACCTTTTGTAAATAGGTTGAGCACATCACGCCGCCGTCTCAGACAAGAAATGACGTCCCAGACCGAGACGGGGCAGGCTATAAAAGTTACAAGAAAATTTTATTCCAAATTTCATGCTACGTTGACGCTTATTTTGTTGCTATGCAATATAAAAAAGAAGATAGATGTAATAAATGGATAAAGATATAATGAATAGATGATAGATAAAAATATACTAACTCATGATAACTTCCATCTTTGTCTGGAGAGATTTACTTATCGCTTAGAAAAATGTGTAAAGTAGTACTTACTGCTGTAACTGTGTACTAGGTACTAAGTGGATTTATCGTTTTCAATAGATTAAATTTTTTATCAATCGCTTAAATCAAAAAATTTGAAAAAATGTACTATAAATGTCATAATCATAATAGGCTTACACTAACTATTATTACACACTCACAGAGAATACATAGGTATGTACATTGTTAAAGTGAGCGTTTGTGGACATTTAGTATTCAGTTCTTATTTCTGTTTCGTCATTTATTACAAAAGGCTGAGCCGCTTTATTAAGATTCTTAGTACCTACATAATCATTTATGTAGCATTGCGCCCAAGTCGACTTGACTCGGATTAAATTGTCGTAGTTTAGATAATTGTCGTGTTTATGTATATACAGGTTGATTTAAAACATTTAAAAAGGATCAAATATTATATATTAATACCACTGCTCAGATTAGCCTCTTCGCGAGAGATAGGAAAACTTGACGTTTTCGAAATATTTGTTATATTTTTGAAAGCAAAAAGTAGAACCTTATTGTAATTATTGTTTATGCCTATGAACTATAATTAAAGGAAAAAAAATGTTACTTCAAATAATTATTTAAATGGCAGTCACCCTGATATTTCAGGCTAATTTATTGGCGGTCACCTCAAAACCTTTCGAAAACATTATTCAAGATTTTTCTTAGATCTTTACATAAATATTTCTTTCCTAAAGAGATTTCTATATATAAGACCGGCGGAGGCGAAATTTTTATATTTTAAAAATTTAAACTCAACTTAAACATTTTCAGTCGTATGCTAAAATAATAATAAACTAAAGAATAAAAACTTGATATACAGCTAAATAATTGTTTGTATGGTATGACAGGCTGCTGTTTCTTGCAGAAACCGTGTGAGCTGATTACATAGTGGTTTGATGGCTGATTTTATAGTTGGTTTCTACAAACCTCCGCAATCGAAGATGGATCTAAGTGACACTGACAGGGGTAAGAATTATGTAAAACAACGAAGTGAAGTGAAGGAATTATGACTTACCTACTTCATACACCTTCGAACAGATAAGAAACGAGCAATAAACTTTGTATTTTATAACCTCCAAACGAAAAGGAATAGTCTCAGTGGCAATCCAATGCATAAAAAGACATACTTTAAATGTGGGTTAGTAATAAAATATTAATTTTAATTAGCTTACGATAACAAATATGAACATGTTAATCATTTCACCGTATGGCTATGATCAATAGATTATCACAGTATGATTTTCTGTTTCTGATTCATCCTGTATATTACCATGATCAATTTTCAAGTCAGCTAATTTGAGCCGCTACGCATCATGGAAAGTTCCGCGGACAATAGATTTTTTTTTCTCCAATTGTGCCTGAGGTCGTCGCCTAAAATAGAACAATTACGTGACAAATTTATCCAACGATAAGGCTAAGAAGAATCAAATAGTTCTGAAACAACGTCTACCATAATAAAACGTGTATTACATACTTTAAAGAACCGGAAGGCGACTGGTAATAAGCCAACATCATACGACGTACAACATCTGTTCTATCATGTCTCGTATATTAAACCGTCTATGGTCCATTACATAACTGAAGGGAAAGAAAGTTTCAAATTTCAACCTCAGCATTGCCAAAGAACGGAGCGTAGTTTGATTGCATACTTCATGGAGTAAAAATCATTGCAATATTTCTGGAAATTAATACGAACAGAGTGGGTCAGAATTGTACTTAGTGGTAAACTAATATAAATGTTACCTGTGTAATATGTTCATTAAAGCACATGAATCAAGTTATTATTTGATCGTTCTGTGTAGACACAACATCTCTACGATTGTGTTACAGTTTGTACTCGCGGCTAGTTTCGCACGAACGCCACCTACACGCCTAGTTTTGCTGTAGTCAAGTTACAACAATGATTTAGTGCTCTACTCCGTCTGGAATACCTTTACAAATGCATTTGTTATAATGCAACAAATACATAGATTTGATAATTTTAATATGAAATATCATTTCTAATTTATTTTGAGACATTTTTTTGTGTAACATTAGGCCAAATTTAGCAAATTCCAATGACAAATGACTTCTATATTCATCCTCATTAAAGATTCAAGATGCAGATATGAACAATGTAAGTCGAGAAATGTATCCATCACTGTTGTTTTGTTTTAGTAAATCCATGACTGTCGAAATCCTTTATAATTATAAATTAAACCATCGACTGAAATTTACTTGATCTTTCTAGCACGTAGTGGTTAATTATCCCTGGGACCCGTTTTATTTAACATCCTAGCTAAATAATTAAAATGCAGTTGCATTGTCATAGATTAGACAGTCCAGTCTCAGGTTATAGGATAGTCAGTATTTAAAAACAAAATATTGTGTGAAAACCTGATTCTTGCACGGGTGAGAGCCACTTTATAGCTTGTTTTTGTATATATCGACTTGACCCGGGAAGTCAACGCACTCCCAAAATGCCAGCATGAAAAATATGCTGTGTTTCGTCTGGTGAGTGTAAGGATCCGGTGGCCCTTATACTGGTGATCGAGGTATTCCTTACATGCCCACGGGGAAAACACCGAATGTATATTATGATTTCGTATCGAGGATGAATTTCGGTGTCATGAGCTGCAGGAATCTCTTACCATTGGGTGAACTGTTTGTTCGTTTGTCGCCCTGAAAACAATAAAAAAAGCTAGTTTTTAGCAATTATCTCATTATCATTATCATCACCTTAGAGTACATGGGATCACAGACTGCCACTAGCACAAGCACTGCTCTACCACGTATTTAATCTACAATAAAAATTAAAAGTTAGTCATTGAATGGGGCACTGGTGTTCCATTTAAAAAATACTCAACAACATTTGCGTATAAATAAATATGGAATTTGCTGGGAGATTTATGCGTCGAAACCCCAGCCATAGCGTTTGTAATTGTCTCTTATATTTAGGACAAAAGGGACAATGCGCTTTGTTATTATTATTTGAAACCTCAACTGGATTTATTTATTACATTCATGATTTATCGTGTCATTTGCATTTCCATTTTCATGTAATGCATTATATGAACTAGATGGATAATCGGCAAAAATATTTAAAATATCATGTGCTAAATTTTATAATAAATATGATTTAATCAAACCAACTTGATCAATCACATGACTTCTTTGACTGTCCCGACAGCCGACTAAGCAGGCAAATTATATGAAATTTCTTATAGAACGGCTGCTAATACTTTCAATATATACGAATATTTATCACCAAAGGCAACAATTACAAAATACGAAAAAGTGTACTAACGAATACTTTTTTTATATATTTTTAGATTTATAAAATAATGCCTCAACCATTTTTTATGAAACTAAAGGTGATAAACCAACACATAGTTAACATAATGAATGGTAAGTGGTGAATGCAGTCCATAAACAACCTAATCAATCCCCGAAAATGGATGAAGCTCCCTTGAGTACAGAGATGGAATACATTATATTTTTATTTGGTTTCGTACATCAAGTACGGTTATATGTTGAGCATAAAATTCAGTCTTGTTTATAGAAAGTTCATTTCATTCCGTCGATTCCAATTTGCATAAGAATGTAGAGACACATTATGGTATTAATAAATGTGGTGGAATTATTCGCTACTGATAACTGGATCTTCAGATTCCTACACTCATCAAACAAAACATGGTAGCGTTATGATGCTATTACGGTGTTAATCTGCGAGGCCGTGATCCGTTCCTCGTCGAGTCGAACAATTCATATACGTAGTCAAAGAAGCTGCAGGGTGACTCCATCACTATTAAAACCTTTTCATCAATCTTTGATAACCGCCACTGAGTGATGACTTATGCAAATCTATGAGAAGTCGATAGATACTGGTGGCATAGGGCCGTACTCTGTGCCACTCTATGTGAGAGGTCTTTATTAAGCAGTGGATTAGTGATGGACTGAAATAATGATGACAATGTCGATGAATCCTATAAAAAAACTTAAGACTCCTTTTGTACCAAAAACCCTACGTCTGGTTTTTATCCCTACTGTTAAATTATTATTCGTATCTAGTCCACAGCAATAAGCTCGTTAACACAAGAGAATTCTTAAATTTAAAACGATACAATTTCACTTAATTAGCCGCGTGTACAGTGCGGACCTTATAAATAAGTTTTTAGAGCATAATTTTAGAGTACATCATCTCTCGAGCGGGACATGCAAATTGCCAACGTTAAAAAATAAAAGATGATAGCGTTTTTATACACAGCCGACGGGAGTCCGGCACGCCGGAGGCATTTACGTGATACTCGTGTCACACCTTGTTAATTTTAACTATTTTTTTTAATTACCTACAAGATACAGACTATAAAGTTCGTTCGACGCGTGTATGAGCTCTTTAAACATAACTTTAGCTCGAACCATTACTAGTTTTTAATGATGTTCAGAATTAGAAAACAAGAAAAGCGTAGAAACGCAAGATCTACGAGAGTTGAGATTTTAATGTAACCCGAGAAAGCCAACCACATTTGACGTGTTTTTTAAAACCTATCTATTTGATACCAATCGAATACGTGTTTAACTTCATACATCGTATTTAAAATAATTTTATTATTTTCATATATATTTATAGATTTTAATGATTTCTTATTGTTTGCTACTAAGCTTATTGTTTGCTGAAGCTTTCAAGTTCTTTTTCATCTCTACACAAGATTTGAATGTGATTTTTTTAAGTTTGTATACTATTATTAAATTGTATATTATTTTATTTCTTTTTTGTGTATTAATGGTTTATTATGTAAAAAATTTTCATTATGTTACTTTTTTTTTATTACTGCACCTGTACATTATGTTGATTGGTAAAGAACGCTATAAGCATTAAATCCGCCATTCGTAACCTTTTTTTTTAGTAAAGCTAAATGCAATAAACTATAAATATATAAATAACTACATTACTCGCTAAACTACACATTTACATGGCTGGTGGCCTCATTTTTAATTAATCTTTTTTCTCTAAAAAAAACATCATAGGAAGTTTTAGCTCGTTAACATTAACAACAGATTTAATGTGTACAATATTAAAAACGTAGACGGAACATTCTATTATTGAGAACGGAAGAGAGCACCAGATGACAATAACCAAAGCGTTAAATTGTGTCCCTTACATTCTAGTATAATAACGTACAATGCTTGAGGGTCGTGCGACCGACTAACATACTGATGAAAACTGAATATTAGCCATAATTATTATTATTAATACAGCCTAATAAAATTGATTTATTTTTAACATCTTACTGCATCTCGTTCGTAACTAGCACATGAATGGGTCGACGCGACCGAGGAATATACGCGCCCTCACAGAATTATTGTTTGAAATAGCACCAAACGATATTGTATTTCGTATGGTGAGTGTAGGGGTCTGAGGACACAACTGCTAACGAAGCATTCTATTTTAGCTTCAGGGTTTAACGCATCTTGACAAATATTGATGGAGGTGTTTATGAGACGCAGTCGTCAGTTACGTATATAGTCCGTCAATAGGTCTTGGTGCCTAATTGCCATTGTTTTTTGTTATATAAATAATTATATAATAATTAATATAATGAAAAAAGTTTTATATATTCCAATCCCTTAATTGAGTTTGTTAAAACCATAAACGTAAATATTCCATCTGAATTAATAGGGATGTGCAGTCTGTGACGTCAACAGGTAATATATTTTAATTACAATTTTATGATCTGAAACTGCTCTCTAAAAATTTATAATAAATAATATTAAACAACATTTTGAAAAGAGGACAATTACTTTGAAACTGTCGCAGGAAAAGGTCGTTCCTGCCCAAAATGAACACACACGGTCAGCCAGCGTAACACAAATTACACTTTGATTTGCAGCTAATGAGAAAAATAGCTCCGATCCTCCGCCTCCCAGTAAAAAATTGGAGTCCTCAGTAAGCCTGCAAGACGCATGGCCCCGAACGTGTCTGGTAAGGTAATTAGTGGAGATACTAATTTACATTTGTATTCAAAATTCGAGCGTCGGGCCCCGGTCCCGGTCGTCTGTTTATTCTCATTTCTTCGCCTTTTTTTTGCTCTGAAACGTACCGCATTGCTGTATTTTTCGCGTAAAATAACGCAGTCTACTTTCAAACGAATGTTAAGAGAATTTTGTCTGCTATGTTGTCGAAAAATGCTAATATTGCAAATATCTACTTTTACTTTAATATCTGTATATATATCTAAGAAAATTCTTTATTCCGGGTGGTAGAGCTGTCTCGAGATTGACAATAGTTCGTTAGTTTGATCATCTCGAGTCAGATTAAGAAATAAAGATATGAAGATATGCCAACTTTAATCACGCTCACTCGTACGCAACGCCAAATATCTACCAAAGTAGGCTCTGGTGACTGACTTCTAGAAGAAAATTCTTTAAGAGATATCAAACCAAAATTAAACTATCGATTTGAACTACAATCATTAATCATCGGCGGGAAATTATCGATAATGCACTTATCGACACGCTTACCTAACGTAGTGAGTATAAGTGAATTTTGTTTCTTAGAAAAGTTGATAGATAGGATGCTGACTGATATACTTTATTATTAAAAATTAATTCATGTTGTTAGACCATGCACTCGTAGGCTGTATATACTTTCCAATTCCCTTTTTTCACCTGGTTACTAGGAATGCATAAAATAACAACGCATATTTTAAATCACCTCACAAACTGAACATGAATTACGATCCTACGCGTAACACACCATAATAAATGTTCGAAAATAATACGAAACGAACCGTTAATGAAAGCACGTAAAATCCATTTGGTATTTTCATTTCAATTTTATTTAATTAAGGCTTATGCTGTTTTGGCGGTAATAACGTACTTTCATACTGTTTATCAAATAGTTTTGAAAGTATTCCTCCATTTTGTAGCATGTTTATTTAAGTCCAAATATCATCTAGGTACAAAAATAATTCATCGTTAATAGGATATAGGCCCCGAAGCCTTAAACTTAGGATTTCAATAGGCTACTAAAACAATTCCCATAGTAATAATGTAGTTAAAAATAAATAAAGTGTAAAATTACACTATCACTTGAAATTAGATTTTTCTCAATTAGTTTTTTGATATATTTTCCCGGTATCTCGAATACATTTTAGTCTCTAGCACTCCTGACTCACTTTTGTCATCGGAGTTGTCGCTTAGTACGATTAGTATTACAGTTTCGAGTTGGGATAAAACCAACCGCACTTCATAAAAAAAAAATCTTACGTAGTTTATATATTAATTAAAATCATTATTTTTGTGTAAATTAGCAATAAGAAAGTCCCGAAAGGTAACTCATTTTCATTCATTTTTAAGAACAGTGCTGTTTATTTACCGCAGAGTGACCACTAGAGGTGATATAAAACGTTACGCTTACTATCCACTTATTCTTTACAAACTTCAAGTTTCTTTGTGTTCTTTACAAAGTTCAATTATGACGACATTTCATGTTATTTCGAACCATTTTAGTTCAATCATATGGTAAATGTGTTTATTTATCAAAGTTGACAATAACATTTTTAATACTTATTTCAGAATTGCGATCTGAAAACACAAATAAATTAAATTTAAAAATAATAATTTAATAATAAATCATAGATAATAAAAATATATTTTTGATATAAAAAAAATATGGAAAAAATTAAGAAAACCACCAAAATGAGTGCTAGGCAAAAGTAGTAGTAGTAGTGGATTATATTAGTACTCATAGATGGTTTTATCCTTAAAAGTATGATATAGTCCATGGCTTTTAATAATAATATAAATGTTCTTGCTGTTATTGTTGAATAATATTTATTGGTAATAATGACATCCATTTATTGTGATATACAAAGAACAATTGACTTACGTAAATCCACTATATAGGTTGCAGTAATTCCAAGTAATGTTTATTATATTAGTACTCATAGACGGTTTTATCCTTAAAAGTATGATATAGTCCACGACTTTTAATAATAATATAAATGTTCTTACTGTTATTGTTGAATACTATTGATTTGTAATAATGACATCCATTTATTGTCATATACAAAGAACAATTGACTTACGTAAATCCGCTATATAGATTGCAGTAATTCCAAGTAATGTTTATTATATAAGTACTCATAGATGGTTTTATCCTTACAAGTATGATATAGTTCATGGCTTTTAATAATATTATAAATGTTCTTACTGTTATTGTTGAATACTATTGATTTGTAATAATGAGATCCATTTATTGTGATATACAAAGAACAATTGACTTACGTAAATCCACAATATAGGTTGCAGTAATTCCAAATAATGTTTATTTTAATTTTATGACATCTTTACCTATTTTGTGAGGTTAGTTTGACAAACTATAAACTATACAACTATATATAAACATAATGTACTATATGTAATGAAATACGCACTGGTGACGCCTCAGTATCCTCTAAGGTCTATAAAAAACCACACGATTTGTATATTGCTTTGTAGGGATAAGATGTTAATCTAAGAAATGATATAAAAAAACCTTGTACGTAATGAATTTTGTAGAGCAGAAAGATGCTACGAAGCCTGATCTAGGATCAAAACAAAAGAAGAATGAGCATTCTACGTATTCTTTTTTTTTCTTCTAGTCTGGCATAAAATGTATAATGCCAAAATAGAAAATACTTGTATGTCTAAAGAAGTCTCAGATTTGATTTGATTTTGACTTAACTATTTAGTTCTAAATTAAGTCAAAACAAAATCTCTTACAACTTTAGACGAACAACCTCATCCAGTTATAACCCAAAATCTATAAGAGTCATAATTATACCTACTATAATTCCAATGAAACCAGTAGTACACAAAAAATAAAACCAATTGCACCGTGAAAATGCCGAAAACTTTCTCGCCAAAGTTAACAACAAAATAACAGATCTGATAAGTTTTGAACTTCATTTCTTAATATCAATTATGTTATATGTTAGTATGACCTTTAGCTTACTTTAAAAATACTAAAACCACTAATACTATATCAAACTATTTGTACATATCTAAAATATCACACTGCATCGACTGCAACGCAACATTCACGTCAAACTGGAATGTTTGTCTGTTTAATCGTCAGCGAGGCGATCATTATTCAGCGGACGAATGTACCAACATGACATGTCAAGGCGACCGGCATGAGCAATTGCAAGGCCCGTACCTTCCTAATGTACTGTCAATCATCGCTCTTCCCGCCATCGGTCGCGGAATACAAACAAGTTTTTTGTTTGCAAACGTTTTAACTGAATACCAAGTCAATGATGAGTCACGTCCTATGATATGGTATTGTATTGATTTGTCAATGTTTAGATTTATCGATAAAATCGCTCATTACTCATATCAACTGACACTAAAGTTTTATCTAATATTGATGTTTAAAAGATGTGCTAAATATGGAAATAGGAACTTTATTTTAAAAAATAATGCGTATTTCAGCTATAATTTATGACTATATATATATATATATATATATATATATATATAATGTAGAATTTAAATCGTTCAGTTAAATAATTAATAGGTGATACCGAGGAAATACACACTGTTGTATATTCAGATATACTTCGATCGGAATGATGATATATAATATCAAAAAAACTGCCGTATTCCAGAATGATTTCAGATGTTATTGCCATTTTCAGATCTCTACATCGAAACACCTCTGGTGAAATAGTTTTTTTATGTTTCACACAAAGTTATAAAGCAGAGACAGCAAACGTCGCCCGTTGAAGCTTTAAAGGCCCGTTACAATTGATTCCGGTAGTAGTCTAGAATAGCAGGTGCTCTGCTTTATACAGTATAAATCTTTCGATACTTGCTTACAAATTAAAAAGAAGATATTCGTCATAAAGAGAATTTAAATCTTTTTACCTTTTTCCGTGACTATTGCATGGGTTAACAATGGGAAATAAATGTTAGGAAAATATCCAGTTTTAGACAGAAAGTAAAAAAACTTAAAATGACATACAAGATATACAAGGTCAGAGTCATAAAGCGCGCATTCATCTACCATGTTGTCACAACAAAGTCCTTTCGCTGTAATGAGGTTAAGTCAATAATTAGCCCTCTTAAAAAATACTAATTAAATTTAATTTTACTATCGGGTTTTAAATTTAATACTATTTAAAACCCGAACCATACCAATTAAGATCAATTGCTCTTTAATCGAGCGTAGATAACACCGATTCCAGATTGATATCGTAAAACAGTGTACTAGACTGCGGTAGGCAGCGCACCTCGATCGATCTATGTGATTACTATTGATATTTGATCGATCACGTACAGTCGGGGTACAACGCGACTGCTAATTAATGTCAGTTCGATTCTGGCGCCTACAATGACGTCACCGTGGCATTGTCTTAGACGCATAGGCATATTTGAAATCTAATAGCAAATACGTTATAAGTATTTCTAGCAACGGATGTAGATTTATAATTCAATACAGCAACCTGTAGGCATACACATATTGTGAATTTAGAGCATTTAACTGTGATGGAATGTGGTGACATGTTAAGTCGTAAGCGAGATATTGTTTGGCATTGTTAGAGAGAGCATGAGTGGGTTGAATTCTCATTTTGGCATGACGGGTCATGTTTGGTCAAATATTATTACTTCAAAACGAAGAGTCTCTGTGATAGTAATTGCTCTCATGGGCGAATGCTGCGTTATTCAAAAGTCCAGACACTCAGGGGATGCTCTAGAACGCAACCTTTGAACACTCTATAGACTCTACAAATGTTAAAAAATAAAATTTTAACTCAAAGATAAATTTAAATGAAAATTTATTTCATTAAATGTAAATTTAATTTCACATGGCTTATTTAATATAAAAAAAATATTTTTCATAGTATTGATTACACACTCGTACATACACCTAAAGAGTAAGATATAAAAAATAAGATTTAAAATATTTGTGTGTCTCTACATGAACGATAATGAAATTTTAGCCATAAAACACTTATTGTATTTAATTTATAAAAAACGTGAAATTTTTAAGCATCACCTCAAGTTAGCGGGTGGTATGACTCGATTCAATATCTGTGAATAATCAGGACCCAAGTTGCGCATTAAAATTAGCGGTATAATTTGCAGAGAAATTAAACACTATAACCTCTATACGTCATAAAATAGGTATCAAAATTGTTTGTGATTTGTCCACTTGACAGCAAATTGATGGTTGTAATTGTTATAGTGAAGTGAACGGTAATTTATTGCCACCCTTAAGAGGTAATTGCGTAAATCATGTATTTATGACAGTTGGTCACAGGGCTTTGTCTACTCGATACAACTGCGGTGTTCTTGTTATTGTTATTATAAACAAAGTTTTTTGATGTTCTTGTTATATTTATAAATCATAAGGTAATTCTTTTGTTACTTTTTATTTACCTGCTCGGTACTCACAAAGAATATAATTCTTCAAAACGTACAGTCCAAGTACACGGGTGAATAAGAATGATTATTCGTCCTAGATAGCGAACTATACCACAGATGTGTGGACGTCCCTGAGGTCTTAGTTACTAGTAAAAAGGTATCCGGTATCTCTCTTCTACCTCACCGAACACAGTAACGCTAAACTACTTGTTCACTGGTATTCGCACGCATAACTACTCTGTGGAATCAGCCGTCGCCGGCGCTGTCTCCGTACCTATACGACTTAGGAACCTTCAAGAATAGAGCCTACACCTTTCTTTAAGGCTGGCAACGCATTTGTGATTTCTGGTATTGCTGGTATTTTCATGGGCAGCGATAATCACTATCCATCAGGTGCTGGCCACATATCCTATCATACAGCTGCTGCGTGACTCAAGCACATAAATAAAATATGCTCAATTTTAGTTTATATGTAAATATAATATTTAAGAACCTATTTCATAGTTATCTAAATCTGTATGATAATAGTTGAATTATAAATTTCGAACATTATTTTTTTTTTATAAAACCTTTTAAATGGGTAGTTTCTTATAAATAGTTTTATTTTTCTAATTTTAATTACTTACTCAATAGTACATAATTTTATTTATATTTTCGGTACAGTTCGAGTACAGATCGATACGGATAAGTTTCTATTCTCACTTGTCTCACAAATGAAATAAGCGTTTAATAACAGCATACGTCTGCCGTACGGTGAATATAGAAATCCAGAGCCGTCGGAATCGAGATACCACTCGTAGCATTCACTCGAGGCATTCCATCTCATTTATCTGGGTAATAAAAAAATCTGTATCTTGAATCTTTGTTGAAGATGGATGTAGGTGTTTATAAATGCTCCAACAGATTACCACTTTTTTCGGAATTTGGACAATTTCTTGCAAGGAATAAAAAAGAATATATTTCAAAGATTTTATTGATTCTTCCTCCCAATTTTTTTTTCTGAAATCAATGAACTACCTATCAAATGGCGAAAGTGCATAGATAATAATGGTACATACTTCGATTGATTAAATATATAATATCATAAAAAAATACTTTACTTTTTCCATATAATACTCTAATTTCATATTAGCGGGTTGAAGTTGATGACGAATTTTTAGTTAGCGCGCTGTGACTAGGGCTGTCCGTATACCGAAATGTCGCCACATTGTTGAATAATCTAGAACCATTCATCCAATACCAATAAAAGATCATACTTTAACAATAATCAAGAAATCAAACGAAAACATTCAACTATTATTAAATGCAACAAATAGCGTTTCGGTATTAATAAATAACGTATAGCATGTGTTGTGAATCTGAAGGCTTAATTAGTGTTCCCTGCGGGACACCAGGCACGCGCGACGTATATCTTATCTGTTGCGTTTGCGCACGATTCCATAACACAAGTTGTACTCGATACAAACAGAAGGATTTATGGCAGTTTTGTACACTAAGTCATACTATTTACATACTAGTCTAGATCTGGCTTAAATAAATGGGATATTTTTGTATGGTCCATGGTATGAGTAGAGCCACGCTACGGTTATAAAACTATCTATAGTAAGGCTAGGTCGACTCGATCCAGGTGACGAAAAACCAATGTAAAATAGTAGCTTAGCATTACTGCATTCCATTTGGTAAGCGAAAAACTCGGGAGACCATACATCTCGGAGACAAGGCATTACTTCTTAATCCTTCGGGGTGACAACGCACATGCATTATGATTCCATTTCGAGGATAAATGTCAAGCTCATTGTGTGCTCGTTTGTCACACACTTGTATCATAAAAAAGTCATATAGAGTAAAAATCATGGTATTGAATTTAATTTTTATCTCAAGAACCGTAGTAACCAAACGCTTGCCTAGTATTGTAGTTTGGGCATGGATGTGTTGTAAATATGACCCAGGACTCCGACACTCTTCACACACATCAGATCTCTCTTCCAGTCTTATTACAAATACTTTACGTTGGTTAGGAGAAAGGGCGTCGAGGGGGAATCACAGAGGAACTTGCCTCTGTGTTACCGAGAATGATTACAGCACTTTAATCTATCCTGCGTTTTGGTATCATCTCATAACAAACAAAAGGTATCACCGAGTTCTAAATCCAACCATTGAAGGTTGGTAATGTATAATATTATTTTTCAGTAAATTACCATTACGAGAATACCTACAGAAAAATAAGTTAAGAAATCGCAGTGGAAAACCCGAAAGTTAAGTCGCAATGGTAACTGAATGCGAATTACTTGCTGATCCTATCAACATTCCTGTTTATCGTATAAAATTGAATAAGCTTGTGTGATTGCTAGTGATTTCACACGGGTACTTACACTGTGGGACCATGATTGCAGTCGGTGATTACATCAGTTATTTTAAATAGAAATAATCTATATAATCACTACCTATTTGAATTTAGCCACGGTAAAGTCTATACGCTTGATAATGCCTCATATAGACATGAAACAGGGTAACATAAACAAGTAATATCTGTATCATTTCACGTTAGATGATGCTGTAGGTGATTGAAATTGTTGGCCAGTTAAGATGTTGGATGATGGATCTGTTTTGAAATGAGACGGATAAATTGGGAAGCCACAAACATAGCATAGGATAGCGTTTGCTCATGTGATGAGGAAAGATGAAAACTAAAATACTAGAGAGCGTGATGAAAATGAATGTGGAGGGATGCAATACGAGAGGCTGATTTAGGAAAAAATGGTTAGAAATAAAAAAGAAAGTAGTAGGAGTTGAAAGTAGTTGCACACCCAATTAACAGAATGAGATGAATGGAACCACATGAGGTTTTGCACCGAACGTTCTAACTTAAGATTATAACTTAATACTATAAATGGAACCTGATAAGGCTAATGATACCTAGAGTAGTCTCCCGACCATAGCTGAAGCTGGCTTCCCACCGATATTTCGACTCTGCCGCCAGACATCCAAAACCACTCATTGTAAGTGCCGTCTCTTACAATCTCATTTCGAACCACAAATTCACCCACGACCGAAAGAAACCGAGGAACGCCCTAAACGACTCCGATGTCGCGACCACTAGGGCCCAAGCCCTTATCAAAATAATACACTAATATTGCATCAACTGATCGCCCAATTAGTATAGATAGGTTCGTCGCTGGAGTTTCTTGCGCCATTTCTTCTCCGGTGCCAGAAGTCCGAAGTGGTGGTAAATGTCGTTAATAATAATAATGTTATTAATTTAGTTAATCCGTCACAAGTAACTGACCGAGCCGAGATTCGGCCCTCTCGGGCACCGTCAAGTCAGTTGCTTTCACGCCCTGGGTCCGGGCGGTCCAGGTCGAGGCTCCCTCTCGAGAGCCCTTGCGCTGGTTAACCACTAATAGGGGTCTCGGCCACCTTTCGAACCGGCGACGCTGTAAAAGCCCTCGGGCTAACAGTGGCCATTAGCCATAAAAAAATACCGTTGCTTAGTGTAATAGAGTAGAGACAGGTCGGATGCCTGAGTTTTCTTGCACATTCTGTTTTAACGCATGGTCTGAGACGCATTTTTCTTCGATTTATGTCTTATTTAATAACATTGTGTTATTATGTTTACAATATGTTTATAAAAAATATTGTCCAACCTTCTTAAATTGAATAATCTCTTGAATAAAGCAGTCAACATTTTTTCTATTGTTCATATAAAAGATATAGTTTATATAAAAAAATATTAAGGGACATTTTTGAGTTGTAAAGGTCATAAAACCAGCACATGATTTACCTGATAGTAAGTTATTTTCGGGCCCCATGACACTCGACCTAGATTCATTTATAAGCTTTAAAACTATGTTAAATTAAACTATGTTTTGAGAGTATAATACAAATTGATTTAAAATTATATTATATATTTAAATATCACTTAACAGTTACTCTTATTCAAACACCACTATCACATTATCATTGTTAGATCACTAGACCACTGCTAAACATAGATTGCCAATAAAGCACGATCCCGAGCCACCTGCATCCGTCGACTTCCGAAATATGCATATCATCACTTACCATCAGGTGAGCCTTTGCCGCTTATACTATAAAAAAAAAGTGTTCACTGTCTAGTAATATTTCCTTATCTATATACTTCATTATCTAGTAATATTTCCGTATAACGGATTTTCGTACTCCATAAACATTTAAATAAAAAAAAATAAAAAAAAAATTGTCTAGAAACTGAGCTCATATATGTATAATTATGTACATTATACTTCTAACGATATCCAAATTATTTTCAATGAAACATAAAAAATATATCGATCGTGTCGAAAAACGGTTCACGAGTTAAAAATTCAAATGCTTCATTATTACGTGCACCGCGTTTGCTTTCGTGGTAGTCATGTCAGCGCAATCATGTGGTCTGCGAGATGCCTCCTTGTGAGGCAGAACACGCATCAAATTAAGTGGGTGAGGAGAGTGTGCTGTGAATGGACGTGGTCGCGATGCAAAGTGACCTGTGTTTTCCCATACCGCCTTGCATTCGAGGGAGCACGGAAATCCATATTTGGTCGTGTGCTCATTGGGAATTACAAACGCTTTGGGCTAAGTGCATTTAAAGGTTTTTTTTCTAAAACGTTTTAGAGTATTAGTATTTACATTGTGTTATTTTTTTTTCCGATTTTTAAATAGATTATTAAAATTATATAATTTATTTACTTTGTGTACGTTACGAAGATACAGACGATCTACATTTAAAAGGACCTTACAGTGTATGATGCTTTATACGTGGTACAGTCACGCTTAAAATACGATTAGGTTGTCTCTTTCCGAAATACTGACGCAATCTAATTCCTCAGAATTGATAACGCATATACCTACATTTGATTCCTTAGATACTTATAGATTATGATTGTATAATAAACAGAAGTTTCTAATGCCTTTAAGGGAACGCACCAAAGCATCCATGATCTATAACTTCTGATGATAATCTCACATAAAGATACGAATATGAGTTCTCTCAGATATCAAACCACTATCCTCTCGAATCTTCAAAACGTCAACCCAGTGAAGTTGTAAAAGCGCTCGGACTAACAGTGGCCCCTATAAACTCTTCAAAACATACAAATGGTTGGCCACTCTATTTACGTGTCACCACGTGAACTGTGTGTTAATTTTTAACAACCAATGCAGACAAAAATATTTATAATAACCGCGTGCCGTAGTAGTAAGAGTACCTGGCAAATGTATTACGGGTTCTGTGTTCGATTTCTAGCAGAGGTAACAATATCTGTGTATCATAAATTGTTGGTTGTTTGTCTGTGTGTGAATGTATATATGTCTCGTATATTTGACACTGCATCTGAAGCTTCCATGGATCTTATTGCGCATCTTATTGTGCCGATAACAGAAGTGGTTATACTTACAACACTAAAATATATGCTGCCTAAATAATGTCATCTGGTAAGCAGAAGATATGGTTGTGATCGAAATAGACCAGGCTACTGTATTCAAATGGTTGTATCGCCAATAATTTGCCACGTATGGAGAAATATTAACATTAATTATAGCATATATTTATTTTTAATAATTATAGTGTGACAAATTACGTCCTATCATCATATCTATTCTCAACAAAAAGATTGAAGATTCATTTGTTATTACTTAGATGATTCCTGGTGCCCGCAACTAAGAAATTGTTAATTACAATTTTGCATGCTGATATACCAGCTGCTCGATGTTGAAAAATTAAAAATGCCATTACGTAGTGCACGTTTCAAAATATTTGACGGAGTTTAGTCCAATTCGCTCGTATGCCCAGTGGTGGTATATATGTATATATAGGGGTCGGCTGGACCGGGGTCCTTCCCCGAGTCTTCCCACACTCAAACGAAATATAGCAACGGTATAATGCTATTTTACTCTGGTATTCTGTGAAGGTTTAATCCTTCCCAGATCAGGCCAAACCTTGGATGTTGCGTCTAGGAAGAACAGAGTACCTCTAGCACTATTTAATATGTTAATATAGGTAATATTTGTAATTTTTATTCACATACTTGAATTACCTTCATGGATTTTATTTTATTTCCTAACAATCAACGGAAACCTTATAAATCTTTCTCTACCACAAAGAGCAGAAATCTTAAACAAATGGCTGTAACATGAAAATACCTAATTAAACTAGACCAAAATCCGATATCAGGAACATCGTGGCGTCACGAAACGCCGAGCCACCTAATAAAGTAAGCAGTCTCACGTTTCTAATTAGATCGTTAATTATAAGCCTTTCATGGGAGCTTTAATTTCTACATAAAAGACTATCTAAAGTCGACTTAATTTTTGACCGGGTTATGTTACGTTATTTAGCTTAAGATTTTTCCCGTAATCAAAAACCCTGTAACAGGTATATTTAATTTTACTATTACAACTTTTACACATGTTTCTTTTATCTTATTCTAAAATACTTCATAAATATTTATTGTTATTATATTATGTTTTATATTTTTGTGATAATGAAACAAATTTCAAAAAATTATTCTTTGTCGTTAAAATTACACCATCATTAAATTTTTACTAAATTCATTGGATTTTCAACGGGTTATTCGTATTTTAATTTAAAAACGATATAGCTAATTCGTTAGAAGTAATAAATATTTTCCTTTGAATATTTATTTAATTATAATGAGTTCTATCTATGGGATATATTTGGTGACAAGAAATTTAAAACATTGTATGTTTGTAGTATTGACAAAATGTAACATTAATATAACTATGTAACTGGTATTTAGGTAACTAGTTACGAACACAAAACAAACCTAGCACCCAGAAACGTGCCGAGTAAGACCCCAAAAGCACTTTCCTCGACGCTTCAGCAAATAGGTAACAAATAGCAGTCCCTCCAGGTGGACTACAGTCATTACTCTTCCTCTAATCCGCCGAATACACCCTGATTTATGACGGCCCTACAGACGGACCGCCAAATTTACGTGTTTTATAAAAAATTAAGCTTAGTTTCTTGAGTCATAAATAATAGGAGAAATCCCGCCATAAACGAGATGGGTTTTATAATAGCGTGTCTCTTCGTACTTGAGACGAGACTTGTATTATATTTAATGCAATAACACGTAGTCGAAGAAAAATAGAATCGTTAAATGTTGTAGTGCAATTTAAAGACCTATCCATAGGTAGTAGCGCGAAGTCCTCTTGCCTTTATTTATTTATTAATAAGTGTGACAAACAAGCACATACTGCATCTGATAGTAAGTATTGACTACCATTCATTAGCATACTTACGGACGGAGAATCCTGTTGAAGAGGAGTAGCTTTAGCGTGACTATTATACAATTTATTGAAAAAATATATTAAATAATAATAATACATTTAATTTCCTAAATTAGAATGTTTTTTTATAATGTTATATAAAAAATCGTAATGCATTATTTGTATGCACATTAAATATAAAGTAACCGTGAAACGATGAAAATATTAATAAAGAGAATTTTCCAAACCACAGATTGCGGGAGAAGTCTAAGTGGCGACTAAGGGATTTTTTTGAGTAGAAATAAAAAAATACATAGCCTCTTGACTTAGAAGAGGCTTTCGTTTATTCGTAAAGTGTATACAGTTTCTAAATGCAGAATAGTTTATAACTTATATGTTAAAGTAGAAAATCTCATCGAAATATTGCATTTATTTCAGTATTTTCAAAGTATACCACTATATTTACAACTACACGACCTAATCTAAATTTTTACAAATCCGATAAATGTAAAACGTAGAGAAAGTTGAAAATCCTCCAGCAGAGAATCGAACCCCACATCCCGTGGCGGCTTCGCATGCAAACTTCCTGTTTGGCACGACAACACGGCTACTCTTCAATATAAGTATTTTCTAGCGGCATTATTTTCCACTATGTTTACTTTAATATTCCTCATGAATTTTCAGCCAAGTTCAAAAGGGTTAATCGTAAATTCGACATAAGCATCTTTATGACGCCTTTAAAAAACCCGACTTTTCCATTTTGTTATATCCTAATTATCTATTCTTATTGCTTGTTTCGTAATTATCATGTAAAACTTTCGAATGTCTTTCAACAATTAAAATAAGTTGCCATACTATTCACGAGAACTGCAGTAACTCAGTGTGTAAGCTCTCGGTCTTAATTCACGGTACTCGAGCATACCGAGTTCGATTCCCAGTGGCACCAATGACATTGTTAGTTGCAATTTAAAGTGCTGATTACCACGTGCTCGGAGGTGAGGAAACCTATACCTAAAATGCATACAAATATTTCCAAGATATGTTACGTCAACCAGCAGCGGAGCGGCTTGGTGTCTTTTGACATCCTCTCTAGAGGCTTTCGGGAGGTTTTATATTTAGCGGTGTGACTTATATATATAGGCTGTGTTTTACTTTTATGCTTTTGATAATTAGGAATATCTTTGAAATAAGTTTCATTTAGACATTTCATAACTGGCTTTTAATATATCAATTATTGTTTATAAAAAGGTCAGGGTTTCAGATATAAATAACAAAAACAATAATACAGTAACAGAATTTTTTATTTAATGCATGTTTCATTTCGCACTGGCGCCGATATTGTACAAAAAATTATAATATCCATTCCGATTCATAGATAATACATATAATAATATAATATTCCACAACGCTCCACACAATTCCAATCATAAAACACAAACGTTTAAATCATTTTTTAAACTAGATTCCCTCGAGTTTTTAAGTATTTCTCTTCGTTTATTACTATTTAATATTAATTATATTACATTACAATAAATTGGGCCTACCTAATATTTACGTATGACAAATGCTTTGTTAAGGACAAAATTTACGTATTACATTCGTGAGCGCGTACCAAATTAAATAAATAAACTATTTATTTTACTGTCAAACAACAAAAACAAATTTTTGTCCGAACGCCGATCAGTGTGTTTTCAAAACAAGTGTTCAAATTTTAATTTCCAAAAGTAAATGTATACATAATAAATTTAGAGATTAACTTTATAAATAATTAATTCAATATTTACAATATTTAACAAAAGGACATTCAAGTCGTGAAAACTTCTAATCCATCATTCTGAGACAATTCCCATGTTCACGCTGTAATTCCAGCATGGAGGAGGTTAAATGTAAATATCCAATTAATGAATGTTAACAAAATAAAATAATTTGGCACGTCGATGCTTATTTGAATCAACCCCCAAATCAGAAAGAATCTCGATCAAATGCTCGGTTAATATTAAGTTATAAAGAAGACAAGTTACGTATATGTTTATAGGAATCCAAAAATATTACTACTACTGTATCTTAAAAATAAATTATAATATTACTTAATTTAATTAGCTATTCGTATACTGGGCACAACTAGTTTTGATTGTTGTCATTTTTTCAAAGTGACTATAGGTAAACTATTTTACTAAGTATAAGTTAAGCTATCGACTAATAAATGGAATATTTTTTCGTACTAAAGCCTTTGTTGTTACGTATTTAGGATTAATGACATGACGCAAGCTAAACGTTTCGATAGTGATGTCATTTTAATTAAAAATAATCGTGAAGATAATATATCTTCTCTAATTTAATGAAACTGTTCAATACATTAATTTACGACAATCTTGAAAACATAGATATCTCATTTAGACATTCGAATGTGTTATGTTAATTCTAATGCATTCGAGATAGGGTTATATTTAAATTTCTTCTAAAGTAGACGTCATGCCAATAGAAAATAATATTAAATATGGTCTGCAGTACAGATATAACAATTATTATGTTTCATGACCGTATACAGACGTTGTACATCAGATTTCGATTACGTATTCATACTTAATATATACAATGAACTACGATTTCTTGTTGACAATTTTACTTTTATGTTTCAATAACAGAACCGAGTCAAGTAATATTAGGATATGACGACGACACGACCAAAGATAAACATATTTTTATCTTACAAATATGGTACTTCAGCCCACACTATTACGAAAGTATTCAGACACTTCATAATTTTATTCTAACTCTTTAAACAATTCGAAACAAATACTATTCAAAAGTTTTATACATTTGTATACGACGAATGTGCCTTGGAGCTTTAAGAGCATTTCGTACTATAAAATTATCGTTGTGAGAAAACTACAGTTCAAAAACGTTGAATATCAGAGTGGTCGCATGTCGATAAGACCCTATAGCCGGCACGTAGAAGCACACAACCAGTTGCGGGTTAAAGTCAACATTGATCCAAGTCCGCGTTTCGGTAGATAAAGCGCGATTTCGAGTGAGCGATAGTGGGTTACAATTCGCACGATAAAAAAAACACAATTCCATTTGAAGCTCGAGGCTGCGGCGCGGCGGCCGTGTCCCGTGTACCTCAGCAGGCGTTCAAGATTTATACAGAGAGATGCGGAACAATATATCACGGCGTGGAACAACGCGGGAACTCGACCTATTCCTAGTGTGGCACAGCCACCGTAGCGATAGAGCCGATATCAGATCCACAGCGACGATACCGCCACATTTGCAACGCTCGTTAAACGATTTTACTTCTTTTCAATAATTAAGCGCTTTCCGCGACTCATTACCACACAATTTACCGACATCGTGTAATTAAAGCGGCTAAATACGCTTTAAGTTTAACATAACTTATGCATATTACGGCCTATAAATAAACGGGCACAGAGACGCGTATTTTTCATACGAACGTTATATAATTTATAGTCGACGATGATATCGCGACGGGTTCTTTTATTTGTGAAATAGTGATACGCGGTGTGTGCTCAGTAAGCGTTGCTAACGGGAAATTTTGACGATAAATCACCGGTAGTCGATTGCCTAAGCGCTAGTGTGGGCGAAAAAATTTATTCGACAGTCAACATTGATATCTTGATTCCGCAACGTGGACCGCTTCATGTAAATCAAGCAATACGATTCATCCATCGCTTGTAAAACGCATGAGGTCTTTTTAGCTGTTGTGGGGCGCGCTGACTGATACATATTCCTAACACCTACCAATGCGTCTACAGCATTTTACACGACGACCACCTGAAACAAAAGGAAAAGCGAAATTAATTAAAATGCCAATCATAACAAAAATATAAAATAACGCTTTAGAATATCGCAAAGAACTTAAAAAAAAACAAGCACTAGACGTACATAGAACGGTTAGTTAATTATTTTTAACGTAAATTCTAAAAAAATATTAAAATATATTACGTAAATCGAAGCTTAGCTCCTCCACGTGATATCAGAAGGTTTAAAATATATGATTAATGAATTAAGCAGCCTATATAATATGAGGTATACATAGGTGTAGTTTATTCTGAATAAAACAGTGTAAGACGCAAATAATTTCAAAAGAATCTTCTGGATATATAAAACAAACTTAACATTCTAACAGCTTTATGTAATTTATCGTTCCCCCACAGTGTAATATGATTTTCTTTTTTCAGTATAAGTTAATTTTTAACTTAATGCGTATTTGATAAAAGGCCGTATCTCTGGCGGGCAGGCTCCGTTGAGCCGGCTCTGAAATTAAGATGTAACATGATGCGAGAACGAGCAAGAGCTGCTAGATTTATTACTATACCACTTTGCATATGCTGATTTACAAACTCCGAGGAATCGCTATAGAGTGGCACTACTGTGATAATCACAGTTTAGGTGTGACAGTAGAATATATGTTAAATATACTCATAATGTACTGCTTGACGTACCTTATGTACCGATGTTTATAGAGATAATATATATAATATATTATTATATGTATAAGGTAAAAAATTAAGTCACACCCAGTTAGATAAACAGTGATTTCAAAAGTTCTTGCGATGCGATAGGAAACCGTTTACTAACTACATTTAATTTTGATTATTGTCTAAAGACTAGTAATATTGTATATTGGCTATAGTATGAATTTATGACATAATTCAATTATAATCATCTTTAATAATAAATTTCTAATGTTACTTAGTACAAAGTATACATAAATATACAAAATTAACAAGTACATATAGTTTCATTAGAAATAGATCACTTACAGAGTACAACAAAGAAAAATCCAAAATCCACGGAATTACTATCAAAACAAGGATTCCATCTCAATCCCCAGGTGTTTTTAGGTTACATGAACTGGTGTTGGATGTTAGGTTGGTGGTGGATTTTTAGGGCTTCAGTGGGTTGATAGATATCCGAGCACATCATTTACCGGTAACCAGCACAAGGGTTCCCGAGAGGGAGCCTCAGCTTGGTTTGTCATCCTAAAAAGTGCTCGTGGGCAACCGAGAGGGCCGATCCTCCGTACGGTTTGATACGTCTGTATTTAGGTTTCCGTAGTTCGTAACAATCTTAACTATCAAATAAATGTACTCATTTGTCACACTATTTTTCCATAGATAAAACACAAAAATAAAATAATGAAAATAAAATATCTTCAGCTCTGTATAGATAGTGCCATGCTGATTCGGCCCATTCGCAGCGGCGGGCGTGAGCGAGACGCCTGTCTGGCCATCCGCAGTCAGCAGAAAGAAACACATAACAGAACCGCTCGTGTCTTGTACTCTTACTCAGCTCGCCTTACACGTATTTTAAGTCTTAGTTTCAATAGTTTTTATTTTTTATAATAAAACCAAACTCCACTACAATTTAATATATAATTTATTCAAAATATTTTTTTATTTGATTCATTGCTTAGAATTCATAGTTTATTAATTTATAATGCAATGCTAGTGTAAAAGAAACCACGTCCCGTCTTGACAACATCTTAAGATCCGAACAGAGTTTAAATAAACCAGTAGATGAAACGCATCCTCTTCAGCCTTTGACATTTTACTGTTGTTGAAAAAAACCTGCCGGTTTTATTTAAAATTTTATTAAATGTTGTAATTCAGGATTTATACGATAAGTAGCAATAAATAGCAGAACATAAATAATAATATATTTATATAAGAATAGCTATATCAACTCATTGTAATAGATGTCGAACGATCGTATACTTAAATATGTGGAACTCATATTTAATAAGAATTTTACTTAATAAATATTTTTAGTACTTATTAATTTATAATACCATGAACAATGAACAAGCTTGAAGCAATCAGTTTAGCCATGCAAGAACGTAAAATTAAAAAAGAGGATATATTACATACTTTCTCAAGAAGTCAAACTAGTGCCGGGTTCACCTTCCCTTCCACCGAAAGTAATAAAGAAGAAGGACGCCAACCGAATAATTGATGCGATTATGTGTTACTACCTACTGCTGGGATAAGGGTGCGTGCACACTATGGCATAAAGGGCGGGTATTGTTAAAATTAAAAAAAATGTTAGCGCATAATACATCTGTGGTGGTTTAGTCTCTTAATATTTGTTTCGATTAAAAAATGAACACGACAGTACTTATGCTGGCCTGTATAGTTTTCTAAGGAAAAAGTATAATTATTGATAAATTTAGTAGGACAATTCTACGGTAGCTGGTTCAGAAGAGGAATGATTCAATATAATTTAAGCTAAAGAATGTGAAAACAAATTTATATTAATAGAATCATACAACTATCTCACTCGACGACATATTAAGGATTATAATCAAAAGCTATCATGTGCAGAGGATTTAACATAGTATAGTACGTATTAGCTACAACCGTACTCTTCCTTTTCACGACGACAAGGAAAAATTTAAAGGTCACATGCAAAGTGACTCCTTGGTAGGAAAAACAACAATAACTATATCTCACTACTAACATATCCCAACAGAAAGAGCTGCAGAGCTAATATAACCAATAATATATATCCACGACACCAAGTCTTCGTGTGTTATTTTTTTATAATTACTTATTACGGGTATAACTACCGAATGGTAGAAAACATACTGAATTTGTCTGCCTAAATTCCATGAGCCACATTATATCTGAAAATCATTAATTCGTAAATAATCAAGTAATAGAGCTACATAAAATAACTCTTATAAACTAAAAATAAGCCCGTCTATTAAAACATAGCATAGTTTCAAAAACAACTTATAAACAGAAATAATTTACACCTAGAAAATAATATCTATCCATAAGATTAACTTCCTATGTATTATTATATCATCAATAATCCCTAAAAAATAATTAGCACAGTTGCACACTGTTTAATCCTGAATTTTATTTTTGAGCTGACCAGTACGTTTCGGCATCAAGAACAATGGAAGAAGGGAGGCAAGCGCTCCGTCAAGTGCGAGGGCCCATAAATCCAATAGGACGCGCAATTTGTTGAATTACAGCATGCGCCAACCAGCCACCGGGCCGACGCGAAATTAGCTCCCACAGAGATAAATTGACGTCGGCCCGCTAAATAAATTATTTGGGAAAAACCGAGAAAAAACTTGCGTCTTTCCTTGATAAGGGTTGGGAGTATTCTACTCTGGGTATAATGAATATCGACCGTGTTATGTAACTCCGGAAATAAGTAAAGCACAGCCTGATTAGTGGAGAGTAGAGTAAACGCAGCTCAGCTTAGTTAGCAATTAGTGATTCCAATGGAATCATCTATGAGTAGTATCAAAATATACGTGTAATATGTTATTTTACACTTGTTTTTGCTGCGCACAGCCAGTTTCCAATTGTTTAAAAAAAAGCGAACGCCTCAATCTCAAATTAATGTCATCTGTGTTATAAGATTTTTTTGTTCTATAAAAGAATAGTAGTAGTGTAATAATTACTTTCATTCCCGTTAACCGCTCCAACTAAGCTTAAATGCTTTTGCTATCACAAAATGGTCCAATGGCGGATTCGAACCTACGACCCTAAGTTTTGCAGACCGTACCCTCAACCATTAGGCTATAAAAGATATAGTCAAAGAATATTTTTCCGTTTTTGATTGCAATATATTGTTATATTTAATCTATAATTATTATTATGATTATCTTATTATTGTGAATCCAACGATCTATGCGTATGCGTAATATATATATTTTTTGGTTTTAAATTTCTCCAAAAGCAGAAAGGGGTTCTAGCACCCTTTCTTTCAGCGGGATTAATGTAAGTTGTATATTCGAGATTTAGCTGCAATAAGAAAGACGCATAGGTGGGCTTACAGAGAGGGCGGGAATAGCAAATTGTCTCAGATTCTGGCGCACCCCACTGACGCGAGGATTTTATTACATTCGTTAACGCATATTAGATTAATGCGTAAATACTTTAAATTTGAATGAAAATTGTTTGAAGATTACAAGAAAGGGGTAGTGAAGATAAATTCGCAAACCACAAATTGAACCGGCACAATTTTTTTTGGTACATTTTGAAACGTGCATGTTTAATCGAGATAATATGTCGTGTTATTCTTACCATATTGTACCACTACTTGTGTACTGTTAAAGATAAATAAATTTTAAATAAATAATATTCTTCATAAAGTAGCCCATTAGTAAGATATGGTAAGTATTAACTTACCGTATCTTACTAATAGCATGGCACTGGTGCCGTCACTAATGACGCTGTTAATTCTGAACATATAAAGTCCACCTAACCGCAGTGGAGTCGTATGGTGTACTATTTTTATCCAAATCAAGATAAAAATTCGAAAACCAGACCTTAATTATCATAGCTTCCTATATGAAATGCTAGCAATGCACATTAATAACATTCCTAACTCACCCATCAACAGCATCAATTAAGCTTAGATGCTTGTGGTGCTAGGATATGGTTCACGAATATATACGAATGGCGGATTCAAACCAACGGCGTTAATTTTCACAGACTAGGGTAGACAGGTCTGTGAAAATTAACCTTTAAGTTATTCGTAATTTATAAAAATCTCTACGATCGTCGAATCCCACCCATCCGTCCGGCAAGTAGGTAGGATATAAAGTATATTGTAAAGCCACACATTTTATAAACCATCGTTATATACTTAAAATAAATTATTAATTTAACAGTTATAGTATTAAAGAAGCTTTTTAAGCTTTATTTACAATTGTAAACGAATAATTAAAAAAAAAGCATTTCTTTATCGTATTCCAGGTTTCGTTTTGAAAGGCGGCCTTGGCGGGGATAAGCCCACCCCTTACCTGAGTGGCCATCAATTTACATCCCCACCCGACGTATGCGGGCCCCGAGTGACGTGTGTTCCCTACAACGAGCGCGCCATTACTGTTTCGTTCATTGTTCGATGATCGCTTACGGACAGATAACCAATGCCAAATAGATTTTTAAGTTCAAATGATAGAACGTATTAGAGGTTGATTTTAATTACCGATTTATTATCTATTCAATAACTTCATAAAGTACAAGATATTTTTATATAAAGTAGTTAAACATTAGGCCGTATTTTTATTTCACATTTAAAAGACAAAACATGTTCGCTGTTTATTTTGTTTGTGTTATGTACATTACGCAATAGCTACTATGCTAAATACAAAAGGGATGTTAATATATACATGTTAAAAAGGATTTAGAAGAGGTTTTTCGCGTAGACCTCCGATCCGCCCCCCGCGCGGGTCATACATCAGGATTTTGAACGGACCAAGCTAAAATTTTAGACGTTTTAAGCTGCGCGTAAATTTCAAAAAACATGACACGATGGGAAAAAAATCCGACCGAAAGTTACCTACTCCAAATATTTGCACGCTAAGGACACAATTTTTTGTTTTATTTTCATTGTCATGTTAGAAAGGACAGTGTAAATTTTATGCAGACCTGTAAGAATATTATAATTTTTTTATCAATATTAGATTATCTCTTAATCAAATGATATTTCCTCAGATATATCTATGAAACTCAAATCGATTTTATTATTATTATTACCAATTTCAATTTTCGGGCAGAAAGACATGTTTCTCCATTCATCGTTTCGTTCGGTAATTGCCCATTCGCAATACTCAGTTGGTTTAAGTAAATTATCGAAAATTAAATCGATTATGTCATAATTAATTTTTTGACTTTTATCAAAAAAATGTTTAGATTTCATAGTTTTCTCATCATCGTTGTTTATATTTTCCTGCTGAATAGTTTTTTATTAACCACTTCATAACGGCTTTACTATGTGGTTCCAAAATTTATAAGCAAGCTAAGTAATGTTTACGAGCAATCGACACAATTCTTATTTAGCAACTAAAAAAATCTTATAAAATATACGAAGAAGACCTTGTGACCCCCTCACATGGTTTCCGGCATATCTCTCATGGGCATCACTTACGCGGAAGATGCCGACGCGTGCGCCAGCCGTTTGTCACTGAAATGAACTTTCACACTATACAGATTAATTTTAGTTTTGGACGCGACAAATACGCCCGGCTTGCGGGCTAATCCTTCTTTTTTTTTTGTTCATCCAATTTATTTCCGTAACACTTTGTTATATGTCACCATTAGGCCGAGTATGCGAGGGTTGCACCGTACAAACTATTTCGGGTTCAAACATTACATTAACGCGGGTACACACATACGTATAACTTCGCAAGGACAGCGCATTCGAAATTACAGCCCTACTAGGTATGCATTGCAAGACTAGGAATAGGAGGGCTGTTATTTATATAGTGTATACAAGAACTATTTCAATTGTCGTTAAATCGTATCCATATGTTTCCAAGTTATCTTGCGCATTTTTTTTATAGAAATTAAAGTAACAAGTTTGTGATGGTAAGATTTTAATAACGCAAGAGTAGGCAAAGGCTAAGGCTTTTAATTGGTAGAGCTACGCTGCAGTTTCTTGCTACAGAATGAATGGGTCAGCTCGACCGGGGTAAGACCACGCCCTCACAGAATACCAACGTGAAATAGCATCATAATTCTGCTGTGTTTCGTCTGTTGAGTGTAGGGATCTCCGGATTACTGGTGACGAGGCATTCCGTCTCAGTCCTCAAGGGTGACAATGCATCTGCATTATGATTCGTTGTCAAGGTTGATTGTCATGGGCCGCGGGAATCACTTACCATCAGGTGAACTGTGTCAGTTACTGTCAATTTAAGTGTATAATTGTCCTGTATATATTATCCTGAAGTCTATAGTTGTGTGTGGCAGAAAACTTTGTACAAAGCAAACATTCATAAATTATCAATCATCAAGGACGATATAACTTTGAATTCTATTTCCATGCACGATCGTCCTCAGAACGGTAAACTCCTGATAAATAATCAAGACATGAGTGGCGACTTGTCATTCTCGAGGGTTAAGGTGGGATATGTTCTCGCTTCTATTTATTTTTAACTTATCGAAAAACAACGCCAATTTACATTTGGTTGCTATGAAGCGTGTGCTACAACCAGTTTGTAACTGTAGTGTGGCTTGTTGAACGTTAATGTTACACAAAGGTGATGTGAATGTAACGCATTACATTTAATATTTAAGGTGACCAAGCACGATCAAGTTTAAGAAACTAGTTTTTGATGATAAAGATCTCTTACACTAGTCAAGAATTTACTGTAATAATGAAATTATTCACGGCAAGACTGAATTTTATTTACTTCTATATCTCCTAAAAAGTAGCTCCCTATGCACAAGCTTAAAAGTACCGTGAGAATGTTTATACATGTAATATATATATATATATATATATATATATATGTATATTTTAAATAGCACAAATGTAAACAGAAATTTTAAATAAATTATTATGTAAGAGAAAAAAAGTAGAATATATATCGTTGCCAAATATTGAAACGAGAAAACCTATTTAATCCCAAAAAGTTTTGTAGGTTGGTACATACAGATATAAATCAGCGCGTGGTTGTCGGCATCGATGCCAAAGAAATAAGATGAGATTGAGTTGGCAACATTGCAATTTACACAAACGCGAATGATGGTGGGGCTGGGTGTATGTGAATTAAACTATTGTTGTTATAGAGCTAATAAAATAACTAAAATTGTTTTACTTATGTATGAATATGCATAGGTAAGTTTCAAATATTTTGTTTTTTTCTTATAAAAACTACTACTATTCCATATCACCTTAAAAAAAATCTATATAGATCTGAGAATGAAATATATAAGCTTTGACTTGGGCTAAATGAAGATAGCAGAGAACATCGTTTTTCAACTTGGAACTTTGGAATGTCAAACGTAATAGATGATACTATCAGCTAATATCATGTGAAATTTTAATGATTTTTTGTACGAAAGAAAACAAAAAATCGATGGTCATTGGGCTTTCTCTTTGGTACAAGTACAAGTTACAGTTCTTCGCATAATATATTAAACTTTTAATTATTGCTAATTTATTGGTGCTGAGGTTTTCAAAGTATTTCCTTTCTACTGTACATATACTGCCTGGGAAATTTCTTTCCTCATAAAGAAGCTATATTCGTAGTCCTCTGCCTTCTAACATAGCTGTTCAGTTGATATCCTAGATAACATACTATATATATATGTTTGTATAATTTGTACTAATTTATGTATGTATTAAATCTATGATTTATATATTTATTAAATAATTAGTTTATTTTGTGTATAGTATATTTCTTTTTGTATAGATTAATCTTTTTTTTTTAAGTTTACTTTTTTATAATAGTTCATCTTTATATAATTAACTTTCATTTTTGTTGCACCTACCATATGAATTTCACCACACCATAAGTTGACTGGTTGAAAATGCCTATAGGGCATTAAGTCCGCTTTTTGTGTCCTAATTATAAGGATTTGCAATAAACGTTAAATAAATAAATATTATACTAGAGAATAATAGTATTGTCATTTAAAAGTTTCCGCTATATTTTATTACTTAAGTGGACGTTGTACTCATTTCTCTTCTTTCATATAAGCTAAAACCTTAAATTGATGACCATAATTATTGTAAGATCACGCTATTATTATTTGCACTTCCCTCTACCAAAAATATACAGCTCAAGTTCTAATTTTTTAAGAATTAAGTTGCTGGCACTATATCATAAACTAATAAACTTTAAATGTATCTTTGATAGATAGCTCAATACAGTGTTATGTAATCAAAGGTAGGTGTTATAAGATACGAGTTCATGAGGTATATTCTCGTAGACCTGACATTTACATGTTGTATACCTCATATATTTTATCTATAATTCTCCTATATATATAACATAAATGCAATAACTTTAAATGTCCGTGGTTCAAAGCAAATGAAATGGATTAATCGATTAAATGAAACCCCAAAAATATATAACATCACACAATCTCTCATTCCTCAACATAATATAAAATAATTTTCTTTTAGGTTCTGTAGAGAAGATTGCTTTCAGGACCATTATTACTGAGAATCACGTGATCTGACAATAAACTATCTTTCATCCTCGTTATTTATTAAGCCCTGGTGTTCACACTATTTTTTCCTCCTTTCTATTTCCGAGGAAAAATAAAAATCGTGAGCATGCATCAAAGTCACTGGAGCTCGTTACCGAAATCACGTTTATCATAGATCACATTTGTCTAAGGCTTTAGATTTAGTGCTCACACAAAAGGCCCTAACTCCATAACAAGCTCAATGAAAATGCAACTCTTATACTTTGCAAAAAGATTGAATTTACAATACGTTAACGGGATATTAAAACGAAATTACAAGAAATGTGATATAGGGAAGAGTCGCGAGCCACACACGACGCATTTTGGGTAGAAATAAGGACTTGCTCCCTAATGCATAGAGCATCATATAACACTCATGATTTTTTCGTAGTAACAAATAAAATAAAAAGAATGTCAACTATTATCTTAACAATAAAAAGTTTAAATGACAATCAAAAGTATTCAATGGAAATTTTAACAACTAGAATATAACAACTAGAGTATATTGTCGACAATGGACTTATACTGTTTTATACAATCCATATATATATACTACTATGATAAACACTTTTTTATTTTTATAGAACATGCTATAAATACTTCATAAAGAATATCTGAAATGATGAAACCTTTATGTGGCTTGTATATATTTAAAGAATAGATTAGGAAAAAAATAGAATGTATTTATTTCTTTACAAAGAAAATACATGATATGGTAAGTTATTAAAGTTAAGAAACGTGTAACACATATCTCTCACCCTTAAGTAGGTGTTAACAGTGTTTAATTATAAATATGGTACACCTGCACTTAAATGTGCGTTCTGTTGTAAGTATTCATGTTCTGCCATATAAGCATTGATAAAATTGCTAAGGAATTGATTATTAGCACTTACCGAGGTGTTGAATGATGTGGATAATGCAAAAGTTATTAGCTTTAATTGATAAATTGTCCGTAGTCTATTATTAACATTTATTGTTGCATTTTCTGTGTAATAGACATTATCGATTTTCAAACTTTCAATACCTATTTTTATTATATTAGGGGTAACAAAGTTCACGTAATAAAAACAATGATTCTTGGAGCCCACGATACTCATATCTACGCTTGATAAGGAATCATAATGTCGATCCGTTGTCACCTCTAAGGACTAAGATGTAATCCCTCGTCACCGATACTAAGGTCTTCTAATTATTTCTTTCTACATACGAAGTATTAGTAGTATTTAACATCCACCAAACTTAACCAATCACAAGCGTTGATAATCGCTGGTATTCTGTAATGATTACCGGGTCGAACTGACTTAACCGTGCAACAGCTATTTTATAATTGGCTCTACCATGTTGATACCGTAAGATATTTAACGAATTGTGATTAACTGTCGGAATTTAATTCTAGTTAAATTATATGATATAACGAGATCTAGAATAAGTCGCAAATGCAGTGCAAAAATCTAAATGCATTTTGTTTCAAATTTCCTATTTATGATTCTGACTCATATATATCTTGTGCAATTTCTCTGCTCAAGACGTAGCCCCGCTTTGAATAAAGTCGCGTCTTCGAGTACGACTCTTTTGAATGGAACGCCACAAGATGGCGCCACTAGACGCGATTTGTCAAACCAAAACAAACAGAAATAGTGCTGCTTGACAAGTTTATAGCGCAGAGAGCTTTCTTCTCCTCAGTACATACTTTTCGTGCTCAATATTATATATTATGTAATTCTTTACGAAGTTTTAGCGCAAAAAGGTATTGCAATTACAACTAAATAGTTTTAAATGTGATGAAAAGATTTCTACGTGGTAGAGTCAAGCTACAGCTAGGAACTAACTACGAAAATAAAGGGTCTACTCTATCAAGGAATAAGCTTTCATAGGATATCTGCATAAAATTGGAACTAAGCGCTGTTGTGTTACGTATATTTAGTAAAAGAAACCGAAGACCCTTTTTACTAGTGACAAAAAGTCTGATATTAATCCTATCACATAACAACACATCTGCTGCGCATGTAATGTGAGGATAACAACGTATTTGATGATTCCTAGATATATTTATATAACGATATATACAGCCCACAGAGTCTTACACTTATCATCGGATGAACGGCTTTCTCGTATGACGTACAAATTGTGTAATCATTATTAATATTTACAATAGACTACTGTATTGTGCTACACCGTTAACTCTATCAATATTATAGTTACCACAATATGTTATCTAACCATAACGTTAATGGAAATTTATTCAGCACTTAATACGACTTAACTCAATATAGTATTTAACTAATAACTACTTAACTAAATGCCATAAATTTCTATTCTGTCAGATAAGAAGCAGTAAAAAAAACTTTATAATTAATATTGTTGGCTAGTGTTCACTCAGATTAACATCTCAAGGAGACATACATCACAGATTACAAATATTAAAAAGATACTTGCATCGGTCGAAACACGTAACTAGTTTTTGTAGACGTTTGTAGTAGAGATGTGCTAGAAGCTCTAGGGTATGGAGGGTTAATAAAGCTCATTGCAAACATTACGACAATTTTCCATAATTTAAATCATAAATTTATAGAACACGTAAAATTAATAGATTATAATATAATGATAATAAAATAGATTGTTTAACTCTTTATACGTTTCAGTGATTTAAAATTCAAGATAGTAATGATACATACGATACACCCAAATCTGAAAACATTGTTAGTTTTCGGATTTGCTCATTAATAGGCACTAAAAGTCAATCACTAATAGTTATTCATAAATATTTTAACTCGGTCGGAAATAGAACAGCGAGAAAAATTTCCTGTATATTATTATAAATGTATATTCATAATATTGAAAAACAGTCATAAACAAATGTAGAACTGTATTGCTATCCAAAGGCATTAATTGTAATATAACTTTAAATTCATATGGTCCAATAATTGATTTGAAATTTAAACACTATACGACAATGCGTTCGTTGCATGCAAAAATGAAATGAGCAATAATCTTAAAATCTATAGTGTGTCGCCGGCTGATAGGGGGTCGTAGAAGTTACGCGGGATAAGAGCGCAACAAGAATAATACAAAATGTTTTTCATTTTCTTTATGTCACCCCCGACAGTCGTAAAGGCATTAAGCGTGACCAAACTTTTGTTTGATACCGACGATGTGAGTATAAGGCGCAATCATACCTATGTATTCATTTAAAACACTTATATCAGAACTAAATCCACCTCTGGAATGCGGAAGAAATGTCATTAGTGATTTTAATTGACAATTAAAAAGATTATAAATAATTTACATACAATCTGTTGACTGTTGTCTTGTATTGTGTAGGTCGCAGGTAGAATTATTAATTTTGTAATAGATTTTACAGGCCTAAATATGTCAATATTTTAACTTTTAATTCCTCATATGACCATACATAAATTAATCAAACCGATGACGAAATTGTCCTTTTATCGAACTCGTGTATTTGCTAGGGTAATTGTAGTTTTTTTATTCCTTCTTCCCATATATTTTTAATTATTGCTGTACTTGCAGATATATGCCAGTTTCCATACGATGTTTTCCCACACCGCCATACCACACGTGGTAAACTACGTATAAAATTAGTAACAAAATGAATAACATATGAACAATGTATAATCATAGGCATATACTGTACACATTTATTTATAAAAGTAATTTCTTAAAGGTTTTAATGTTGTTCTTCCTATATATTACTTAAAATATTTTTTTATTCTTAGCGTTCCTACGAGCAGCACGTGTGACGTTATGTATAGGGTCATTTTCAGTTTTGTCACGAATTCTGATTTCGAAGATAGAGCGAGGGGTCACAAGACGGATAGGTTCACGAACTAACTTCACTCCGGTAATATAAAAAATAGGAGTGGGTGATAAATAAAAATAATTTACTACCCGTATTATCATAATTAAAAAAAGATACTTTTATTACAAAACTAGAAGACAAACAAATGTATAATAATTGAAAAAGCTAAAATATACTCTTCCATGCGGAAGAAGATCCAACTATCTCGATTTATTACACAACGCAGTTTAATAGAATAAGATTCATGAATAGATTTATAAATTTCACTAAACTACAATCAGATAATAAGTTACAGTTATACAGCTGCAGTAACCATTTCAAACCAACACTTATTACAGATTAGATTTAATGATCAATTGATATAAAAGTTTTTAATTATAAAGGCAAATATATTTTCTCAATATATAGGATGTCGATATTCATAATGAATAGTATTTCAAAACAAATATTTCCCAATTCTCTGATTTATTATATTCACTTGAAATTTATAATTAAGTAGAAACTCGGTTAAACAGCCTTCATTACATTTTCCACCAATGAAAAATTACGGCAGAGGTATTTCGCACGAGGGTCATAAATTCTATATAAATTAGACAGAAGTCTCGATGATTGGACGGCCGTGGTAATTTATTGAACAGTGGATACCTACACGAATTACATTAAAGGTGTGCATAAATATTCATAAATTTATTATGATGAAATATATTTAAATGTAACGAATTATGATAATGATCGAACAAGTTGGTTGAGGCGAATTAGGTTAAAGAATATTATTTGTGTAAATAAACAGTTTACTTCTATCGACAGAATGGAAATGGAGACAGTCCCAGCTGATCAATATTGGTCAATTCAGTTTATAATTATAGAAAGAATGGAAATGGAGACAGCACCAGCTGATCAATATTGGTCCATTCAGTTTATAATTATAGAAATAATGGAAATAGAGACAGCACCAGCTGATCAATATTGGTCCATTCAGTTTATAATTATAGAAATAATGGAAATAGAGACAGCCCTAGCTGATCAATATTGGCCAATTCATTTTATAATTATATAAATAAGATAAGCCTATAATTTGTCTACTCCTAAACATTGAGGCCTAGTTCATGCATCAATAGAATAAAGCGATTCAACGAGCACACAAATTACCTGATAGTATGCGAATCCACCCACGAACTCAATCCATCGTCAATAAGGGATCAGAATGCAAATCCATATATATAACAGTTCACATGATGGCACAGTGATTCCTGTGGCCCATGACATCTACATTCATACTTGACAAGGAATCACAATGCAGATGCGTTGTTACCCTTGAGGACTGAGATGGAATGCCTCGTTAGTGCAGTGTATGTAGCTCTACCACTGTCTCTATCTACCAGTATTTAATAAAAGAAATAAGAAAAGTGTTATGTTAACTGTTAATGTTATGTTAGTGTAATGTCTACGCGAGAAATTGACAATTCGCGTATAATAAGAAGAATAAATAATTATTGTCTTAGTTTTTAATTGTTTTATAGAAGTAAGTGTATGAGACAAGGACGCAGTTTATCTGGTCGTAAGTCATGACAGCATCCTGTAACAAATATTCAAGATGAAGATACTCACAGCTGGAACGCCTAGTTTCCCGTAATCGGGCCTCCGGTTCCCTACACTCAACATACTTAACACATGTCGCTATTTCATTCAGGTACGATGGCGTCTTAACTCGGCCGAGGCGACCCATTTATTCAAAAGGTATAATCTACCTGCAGCGTCGCTCTACCATAATGATCATCTTTCTAGCATATATTACATACAGTCTGTCCGCGGGTTAAGTCGTTTCGAGTTACGTGTGAAATTATTCGTCAAACATACGAGTATATCAATTGTTTCCATTCGGTACTAGTTCTCGTTTATTTTATTATAAACTTGCTTTCAATAATAAAGCATATTTTTAAGTACAACATGCAGTTTTAATATACTTAAAATCCCTGCAGAACCAAACCCTAAAAACTACTCGATTTACGTCGAACCTAACATGCCGTATATATGCCATAAGTTAAAGTATTAACTGTATTTATATCAATGTATATGATGTTTAAAATCATTTTTTATTCACCTTTTAATCTCAATAAAATGTTTATTCAAAAAAAATACATTAGAAATATAAATTAAATTAATTATACAATATATCAAAAAAATAATTTTAATAGGTTTGATAGGTGATGTTTGTGCAAACGTTACAGAGGTCATGGATGAGTGCGGGGGCGGAGGTATCCGAGTAATTACTTTATTAGGTGCCACCGGAAGGCGATCCACGAAACACGACACCTTGCCAGCCGTAGAACAGCTGTTTGTACTCCTGCACCGAATCATTAATTCTAGGCGACTATGGCGCATAAATTATGGAAAAGCTGTTCTTTTTGGATATTATCGGGAATCATAATTTTTTTAAATTGATTTTTTTAATTGTATTACAGGTGACACATTATTTACAGATTATGATATGTTTTAAATATAACACGAATTTACTTGATGGGGAGTAGTAAACGTTGGCCCATTAAATCCACATCCACATTGATTCCGGATACACAGGCGTCGCCCTTAAAGGCTAGTTTAGATGGGTACTAACCCACGTGGTTAGTTGTGTGAGTACAGCAATTAAGTGAGTAATAAAAACCGTACCTAATATTCTCAAATAGTAATAAAATGTTTTATTAAGTCACACACATTCTCTCTCACGCGCATATTATTATATTCAATTACACATTTTTGCCACGAACAAAACAAGCCGCGAATGTTTAATTCATTTCGGTAATAAAATACCAAATTTTTGGTTAGAATTTTAATAACGCGGTAAGAATTAGAGATTTAACGACGATACCATACGCTCACGTCTTAATAAACCTAATTACCTTATTATACCACGATTTACAACTGCCCATGTTACGCGTCCTACAAAGCACAGATTTAAAACGATTTACATTAGAAAGTACACAGATACAAGCTATAAAAATATTTCCAACACACCTAAATCACGTAACGTCGTCTTAAGCACTCAAAACAAGAACAGAACGAAATTAAGCGCAATTACTTTACAACTACCGGGGAACTAAAGCAATGAACTAGAGGCCGAGACCCGGTCCTACCTGTGGCTCTACTAATAGCCCGGTAATAATATTTTATGGCTTTACCTTTGTAAACATGGATAAAACGGCTTTTACGCGACAATTGCGTCGTTTAAAAAACACGGGACAATCGGTTTAAGGGTTCCTTTTTTAAACTTGACGTTAGACAATTCGAATTTAAAAAGAAGTTCTTTTTTAGAAATCATCACGCTTTTTTTTTCAACAATGGCATAGAATGTCCGCCCTGTTTAGAAATTGTTGTAATTTTTTTTTAAGGAGAAAGCACAGCGTATCGTTCTGGGAAGTCGCCGACGGGATGGGGATGTGCCAAAAAGAGATAAAGTAGTTTTATTGATCTATACGGACGTTCAGGCGGCGCGAGTGTGAGTTGAATGAAACGAAGATAACTTGCCGCCCCAACATAAGTTCTCTCTTTTCTTCTTATTGTGATTTGTGTCAAGCCATCCCTCTCAGGCCACGTGACCTAAGCAGGGTGTAACTCACCCTACGGCGGCCATAACTTACTCATAGCGATAGGCGGTACGGTCACAAAATGCATCCACTTCATTTTTAAATTACTATTTTTATTTTTCTAATGTAAAATCTAGAATATTGGGTTTTCATGCGATATTTTGCTTAGTAGATTAAAATATTTTAGATTACTTATAAACTTATAAAATGTAAAAGAGTGATAGTTTAACAACTTATTATTAATCCTATATTATATTAAGAAACAAATTATGAGAAAAATAACTTTTAACTTAGAATTTTGTAATCAATTGTGGTTTGGCAGACTTATCAGAATTATATTACTAAGTAAGTCTACGAATAAATTATGTGAAAATCGTATTTCAGTATTCTCTAATGTGGAAATGAAAATTCATTAAATTATGAATATAACTTTATTATTAATATAAACTTTTCTTACCAATAAATAGAATACTGAACTATTTTGCTATCAGTAGGTACTCAAGATAAAACTCCACGTGTTTTTCGTTCTCAGGTTATAAAAAAATAAAGTAGTCTTTGTATTTGTCAAAGATATAAATGAAACAAAACTAATTTTTATATTCAGCAAATGCTGACATATTAAAAATGGTTTATCTCTCTCTGTGCCAATCAATTCTTAAATATTGTATATCTACGTGGGGTGGAGTTGCTAAGTCAAATCTTATACAAATTGAAAGAGCACAAAGAGCATTGCTTAAGGTTTGTTTCTCCAAACCTCGGCTTTATCCTACAGATGCGCTTTATAAAGACTGTCGCTTGTTTACGGTCAGGCAGCTTTTTGTAGAGGACACAATTCTCAATCAGCATAGGTTAATGCATTACTCAAATGTCTTATTGACCCGAGGTAAAGTTGTTGTTAGAACTGTAAAACTAAGAACTTGTTTTAGTCATAGCTTCTTTATATTTTTAGGTCCTTACTTATACAGCAAACTTAATAAGAAATTGTCATTGTATGCTTTAAACAAGTTCAACTTAAAACGTGTTCTTCGCGAATGGCTGCTTGAACAAACTTACATTGACGTTGAGAAATTCCTAGAAGTGATCTCTTAATAGTTTTTAATAATTTTATGTTAAAGTATATATTATATCACAAACATGAGACACTATTACACTCGCAAACACATATGTACGCTTCAATACGTGAGCGAGTATTTCAAAACACAACAAGTGTTTGGGCGCTCTTTTTTAAATTAAGTTAATTAGATTGTTAATTATTTAATATATTTTAATTATGTATATTTTAGATTTATTAAAAATTTTCACATATTTTAATAAGGTAATAAGCCTATTTATCATAAGTCTTATAACTAGTTATTGCTTCCTAATGTTAATTGATTGTTTATTTTACTTTTAATTTAATTTTCATGGAATATTTGGCAAACTTTACTGAACTCTTTGTATACGTAAGTTCTGCGGAATGGTGACCTGATGTCCTGTGATTTACAGGTTTTTTAATACCTACTGCAGGCATCAGTGAGCCACGACTATGTACTAATGTTTTTATTAAGGAGAACATGTTTCTTTTATGTAAAAATTATTCTATGTATTTTAGTTGTGGTGAAAATAAATAAATAATAAAAAATAAATAAATATTATAACCATACCAGGGAATTACTTTTTATTTAGTGCCGTTCATTTCAAATGTGCATTACATAAATTATAGCGCTCCTTCAGTATATCTTACTCTGTCTTATATTTTACGTCTTTTTCTCGCGAAGTTTATTAACTATCTCGGTCAGTCCTCTGGGGCCCGCTACGCAATTTTCATAACCGCTACACATTTTGATAAAAATTAAATTAGATATTTGATGAAAAGAGAACGTAATCTCAAGCGGATTTCTTTTAAAATATCGACTCTTCTTTTTAAAAAAAATATGTAGATATTTTAAATGTTTTTTTTAAACGAAAATCTTACAAGATGGACTAAGTGCTGGTTTTATAGACTAAAAATATTGATGGACCCAGTGATCTTAGTTTATTAATAAGTAGTACTTTATTTAAAAAAAATGAACTGAGAACAGCATCCGGTAACTTCCATAGTTGCCAGGCTTGACGAAGAAATTGACAATATATTCTGATGACGTAAATGCACTACCCCTTTCAGTATTGAAGTTTGTAGCCCCTTACGATTCTATAAAAAAACTCAAGATAAAAGAGCTTGACGCATGAGCTTTGTGAACGATAATCTATCTCGTACTGAATCTTATATCATCATCTGACTCCTTTAAGCCTATTTATATTTTAATCGATATATATGACAGTAACCCTTTTTAGTAAAAACAATAAAAAAATATTAATAACAATACTGAAATGTAATATATATAAAGGCAAAACAACTTTGAAACATCGAGAATTAATTAAAAAATCGTTAGCACGTGGCGCGTATTCTGAATAACGCCATGTGATCATCACACTGGCCGTCTCCAATCATAACATACATAATCTGTTTACGAAATTAATTTAAAGTGCCACTAAAAAGGGCGAACAATCACGGCCCGAGGTGCGAACCGATCGTAAACGTCAACTTAACGATGACGATAGTCGTAAAACGTCTCGTAAAACAAATAATTACTAAGTGTAAGCCCGCAGGCTTCTGTATGCCGACACAAGTTTCATTCATAAAAGAAATACGTGCTTTCATGGATAAATAAGACAATAATACACAGTCAAAACTTATTATTTTTAGTAATAGATAAAAATAATTATGTTATTGGTTTAGTTATTTAAAAAAAAAGTGCTTAATATCGGATAGTATTCAATTTATTACAAATTTTATTAATATTTTTATTTGTTTATTATTTACTTCAATTATATTATGCGCCAATATAAATTTTAATAAATAATAGATCCGAAATTGGATGAAAGATTTTATCATTTCTTCCATAAAATAATGAAGTAACTTGATCACATAATTGAAAACTAGTAACAAATAATCAGCAAAAAATTACTAAAATTGCAATTATAATATCTATAAACTCATTCAACGCCATCTATTGCAAGATAAATAAAGTATAAAAAAAACATTGAATTAATCAATTACCGACTATAAACTCGGACATTAATTATAATCGCTGCAATAAATTTTATTAATGTCCATTATTATCTTTATAGTCAACTTGCAGGTCTATGAACTTTACATTAGGTTAATGTTTTAATTAATCGTAAAAACAATTAAAGACGGTAATAAACTACAAAGCTACCTTATTAGGAATTTTTATAAGGCAATAATAGAGATGTTTAACACTAATTCAAGATTTAGCGAAAAAAAGTGAGACCAATTCACTAATTAATTAGCTAAGCTTAAATTAAGTATTTAAACTATTAATCTGGGTTCAGAAAAATCTCTAAATATAAAAAAAATAAATTGACTCAAAAGTAGAACATAAAAGCTATTCAAAACAAAACAAGAATAAGCTTTCATTTTTATTAAAACAAGTGATAAGTTTCATTCTTTAATAGCCTTATGACTTCATAAACCGTCACTAGGAGCAATAAAGTGATTTGTCTCATAAAATAACAGCTGATCGCCGTGATTACACTCAAAACGTATAAAATCGTATTTTACAACCAATTTACAAACACTAAAAGTCGCTCTCTTGTCTTATACGCCCATTCACCCTCCGATTTCTCCATATTTGAAAGAGGATAACCGAGGCTCGTAACTTTTATTGGTATGCCAATAAAACCATAACTTTCCGACTAACCATTGAATAACTCGTACTATAAAGATATAGATGGCGTGAGTGATGAAAATAAATCTAGCGCCATCTGTGAAAGCGTGAGTGAAGCTTTTAATGAGCCAATTCAGGTCATCACGTCGTAAAGTAAATGTTTTATGAGTTCGAATGATGCCGCTAGTGTAGCGTATCTTTCGATTTGTGTCGATATTTCTTTAAAAGATAATGTTATGTATTTTATAATATTTTTGATTACAAATATACAATAATAAACAAAAAAACAATATAAACTAAAATACTTTATTGCATATTACGAGTATATTCTGTTTTGAACATTTATTGCATTCATCCCTTTAACAATTTCATAATGACATATAAATTATATTAATTTTTTTGGTTAAATAAAATAAAATATTTGATTTGCAAAAACATAGTATTCAACTTTAACATCGATACTTCATACCAAAAAAGAACATGAACTCAAAACACGTGTATGAAAATAAGAACCAGAAAAATACTCGAGAATTCAAAAGTTTATCCATATCTGTATAAAGTGACTCACAATATACGGACTATAAACTGCAGCATAAACATTTACCACGTGGTATCCCGAGCTTCCTACTTAACCTTCGTCAAAAGTTCTTTGGAAACTGCTTCAAGGTGATAGCGCTAAAAGCGTTTGATTTGCGCGACATCTACGTTCAATCTATCGAACTTCAGCAAAAGGGACAAAATTGTCTACCCTTATTACATACAAAAATATCTTTATTTAAAATATCCATCCCAAAAAATACTAACAAAAATGAGCATTTATACATTAAATATTATATATTTACTAGGATTTTTTTAAATATTTCAGATGTGTTTTGAAGACATAGTAGAGAGATAAAATATAGTGGCAACAGATGGCGCCACAAGAAATTAAACTGCGATCAAAATTCAAACATAAATGTTAAATTAAGTTTTTTTAGTTAGGATAGTAAACTTAAAATATTATGTACTTTAGAATAGACTATACACTTATATATATATACACTTTGTCTAATATATTTTTGCATAAACATTAAAAGAATACTAAAATTCACTAAATGCCACCCATTTATGAGTATTATATGAGGGGCATAATTGATTATTATTGTCATAAAACTACAAATATTTTATGTTTTCATTTATAATCTACATGTAGTATTAAATAATAAGCCTCAACAGCCTAGTGGTCTGGGGTACGGTCTACGAAATTTAAGGTCGTAGGTTCGAATCTATTGATCAACTAGTGTCGTAAACCATTTCCAAGCACAAACATTTTCAGCTTAGTTGGAGTGGTTAACTGGTTAACATATTAATAGAATAGTAAATATTCTTTAAAAAAAATGTACTCGTATATGAATAGACATTGCATATGGATGTTAAGACCTTTAAACTAATTCATAAAAAATCACATTTACAAGTTTTATGTTTAAGATTTTTACTTATCACTAATTGTGTAATAAAATATCAAAAATAAACTTATCTTACCGCATTCTATCTTTATCAGAATATTTCTTATACGACATGAACGAGACAAACCAGTTTTAAAAGGTCTTTGAATTTTTGGTAATTATAAAAGCGAGAGGGTGAGTGACAAATCCTAGAATAAAACAACCAGAAAATATTTCCAAACATAAATCGTGCTCTCGGTGTGAATAGAATAGCAATTATTTGGTTGAGTCGGTACTTAGTCTTTCCGTTATTACCACCTGTTTTATTCTCACTAAATCTTCACTTTCTTTAATTCCGATTGCCCCGATTCGATCGAATAAGACTTATTTTTATTCATTGACTAAATAGGTATAATTAGAAACAAATTTAGAATTAGTATCTATCAGAATTTTCTAAAAAGAAGAATTAAGAATACTTGTCTTCAAAAAGGAAGAATTTAATATAGTAAATCTAGAATATTTCAAATGTACTAACTACGTGCCGCACACACATTTTAACGGCTGTCGTAGTTTTTTTTATTTAATGTTATAATTTTACATAACATTACATTAAAAAGCAATGTTTATCGTGATAGAAAGCAAATCCATTAAATTTCCTTTCATATCTTGGAGTGTTGTTTTGAATTTACGATCGAAAGAGTTGCACAAATAACTCTTACTAGAACGAATTAGATTTAAAATATACTTTTTTATCTTATAAATAAAACGAAAATGGCAAATTATTTTATATATGTATATACTAATTACACATACCGCTAGTATGACTGTGTGTTAAATAATTGTCCTTCTTCCGGTTCGAATTATTTCGATTCGAGTTGCAAGTGAGATTCTCTTAGTAAGGACCACAGCCACATAATCTTAAATTACCAACGTTATTAGATCTCCCTCACGTCTCTCGCGTACTGATTCCACTGGTTCGGAAGGGGAACGCCACCGCTGAGGCATAGGTCATATTTAAATAGGCAGCACTATATATACTATGTACTAGCGCGCAAAGAAGTGCCGTTATTTCGTTTAATTAAGGCAGCGTGTCTTACATGTTTTAAGGGAGCGGCACAAATTTCACGCGTAACACACAACAAAGATAATGGTTACTGTGTACCCTTACATCGAAGAGATACGTGGTGGAGGAACTTTACGAGGGGAAAAATTTGTACATCTAAATGTCGTAATAATTTGAAAGGGGGTAATAAAATATAAACATTTACCTGATGTTATATTAAATTTAAGTAACTTATTGTTAAAAACTATCAATTGAACATTATCAAATAATAATTGTTTTGCTCAAGTTGAATTGCGTACTATATATAAGCTTATTACGATAAAAAATATGTTTACAAAATCAATAACTTAAACATAGATAATGAAGTAATTATTTAACGTTAATTTGCATCTAGAAGTAGAATGAGACGTGATTGGGGATGGATCAGTTTACAAAACTTAACGTGGCTATGGATCGACAAAGCATGTTCATACCTAAATTGGTTTAGTGCCTTGATTATACATTTTAGAAAAGAAATAAACTCGTAGACTAAGACTATATTGCTGACATGTTCTGTTATGTGATTTTGAAGAGAGCCAATTATGGAGACCAAAAAACTGGCAACATTTCATCTTTGACCTTAGGGGTGGCAACACTAAAACGTATTATTGGACAGTGAACACTAGCCAGTTACACCCATAACAATAATAACCATATTTTATTTTTCATTAAAATGATCATAAGTAAATTATATCAATAAACTTTTGTCTTTCAGCTCACTAATCGAATCTCCGTCTTCATCATTTCAGCCTTTCACTAGTCCACTACTAAAGGTAGGTATCCCTACAGACTACCACAGAGAACGTTTCTGGCCGTTCACCACCACGTCTAGTTGAGGGTCGTCCTATATAGCGATGGCTACGAGGTTCTTACTCGTGAACCTTTCTTCTCCTTCGGTGATCGGTTTTACTAACTAAAGGACGGCCCTTTGCCACTTTAGTTTTTTTTTCTTATTTATTACATTGAGAGTAAAAACGAGCATACAGTTCAGCTGATGGTAAATGCCTCATGCGGCCCATGACATCAACATTCATCCTTGACAAGGAGTCATAATTCAATTGCGTTGTCACCTTTGAGGACTGAGATGGAATGCCTCGTCACTAGTAATAAAGGTCTCCGGATCCCTCCACTCAGTAGACGAAACACAGCAGAGTTATGCTGCTATTTTTCAGCTGGTATTCTGTGAGGGCGTGGTCATACCACGGTCGAACGACCCATTCATTCTGCAACTAAAATCAAACTGCCGCATAGCTCTACAACTGTAAAAAATAAGCTTATTGAACCTTTGTGCTATGTCGGTTACTTAAGTTCTTCTGTGGATATCAACATTTAATTTCGATCATCGGACAGAGAAACACCTAATCACCGGCAACACGCACTGTTTAAAGACTTTTATCTTAAGTTGAGATAAATTCGATGAGTAGATATTCCACATCTTAATAGGCGCTGCCCATCAGAGTTGAATCCGTCGATTGACCTCTGGGTCGAAGTTGGACTTACCTAACCGGACTATTTGTCCTAGGTAAACATACTCATCAACAACTTCTAACGTTGCGCTCCCAACAACAAAATGTATAGATGTGAGATTGACGTTAGACATGATCTTCGTCTTGTCTATATTTATCTAAAGACTTCAGTTTTAGGACACTATAGAGCTCAATAAGCTGAGGCCCCACAGCGATTCCGCCACGATGAATAATAACTAATAAGTAAGTAATACGTCGGCAAATCGAAGGTAAGATGTACTCGCTATTGATGTGAACACCGTATCCTTTCCAGTCCAGCTTGAATACATCTTCCAATGCAACGGTGAAGAGTTTAGGATATAATATCACCCCGTCTAACACCTTTCTTCGGTTTAATAGGTTTCGTAATGCTAGACTGTATTCGAATAGACATCGCAGCTTTGACGTACAAACACTCAGCACCTCGATTTAGACAGTTATTTTAGCTTCACTGAATAGTCTATTGCAGCATCGCTCAAATTTCGATAATATCAAAAATCTACCTACTTATACAATTAAAAGGGCAGGACGAACCGATGATTTCAATTAAAAGCTGATATGTTTATATATAATTAAAATACTGATGTCTATAATTATGACTTTCGTTTCGTTTATTCGTTGTGTTCGTTTGTGAAATGCTCTTCCTGAAAAAAATCGTGCCACGAGAACTGGTGTTCTATTTAAAAAACTAGTGAAAGAACACCAGTATCCAGTTGAATATAATAATTAAATGTTATGTTCGCTTTATTGTATGGTATATATATATTTATTATGTTTACATTATATATTAAATCGATTATTAATTATGTATTAATTAACAAATTTGTGCCTGTTTGTATATAAATATAGTTCAGTATTTATTTTTATTTTATTAATATTATTTTTATTTTTTCCTTTAATTTTCTTTATTTCTTTTAATATATTTTTTTTAATTTTTGTGAGTACACTTTGTTTTTTTCCCCCGATAATATATCCAACATCAGGCCATGTGGAAGAGATTTTAATTGTAAACTAAGTTGCGCCATTGTATATACCTTTCCTCTATTACTTACCTTATATATATGCTTTGTGTAAAAGTTAAATAAATTAATTATTCATTTTATTCGCTACCAGATGTGAAGGTATGGTTAACTCTTTATTGTTAATCATTGGAGTGAAATTGGTATATAAAATTATATGTATAAAAATTTTATTTTCATATAAGTTTATAGGTTATAATGTCTGCATTAGAATGTAAGAAATGTAACGTTTGCCTGCTTAAGAGCATCCGGAAACTTCTGAAATATACTATTACAAACAAACGCCTACCCCTAAATCATTTACCTAAATCAAAACCTTAAACAATACCGCGAGAAAGAATTTCTGGCGCAATAAAGAAAGGCAAATAAAGATAAATTATCGTATCTCCAGAAGACTGATGGGGGTCGGAGGGGCCCCCGATGCCGTGTGGAAAAACTTGAAGGGTTCAACCCTTCCGTGCTTATTTACTCCGCGCCCCTGTCGCTCCTCTTTGATAGAGTTTTTATTTATTTCTACGCAAGATATAGAGTGGCAGGTACCTATTTTTATGAAGATAAAATAATCATAGTAAATAGATATTTTTGCTATACTCCTATATTCACTTATAATGTTTTATTAAAACAATTTATGTATTTTGGCATTTAATTATAATAAATATAAAAATAAGTATTTTGAGACCAGAAGCATTTTACGAGTGGGTCCCCAATTCCATATTTCATATATTTGGTGTTCGGTGAAGTCGTGCCGACCCATTCATGTTACAACTAAAGACTAACTTCAACGTTCTATCCTGAACACTGTTTCTGTCGTTTATACTTTGTACTAAACTACTAACGTAAAAATACGTTAGTAGCTTAGTACAAAGTATTATTAAATAACATATAACTAAGGCATTTATTATATATTAAGTGTTATTAAATAACTAATAATATAATGGATTTGTTTGAAGTATTTATGGAATATATGGCAAACGAGCAAGCAGGTCCTGATGGTAAGTGGTTACCGCCGCCCATGGACATCTGCAACGCCAGAGGAATCGCTCTTCGTTTAAGCCGTATTAGTTCGGAATTACCGCTGGTGACATCTGAGTTTTTATTATTATTACACTTATCTGATATTCACCTTTATACAAAAAAAGGTTGCAAAAGATAACACTTCTTAGAAGATTCCGCTTACTTATCAGTGTTTGGCAATCGTATTTTGTGTTACCTAGTATTACTTATATTGTGCAATTACCATTTTGATATAGATTCGAAACATCAAAAATGCACCCCTTTTTGGAAAAAAAATTAGTTAGAAGCTCATATCTTAACTAAAACAGACACTACATGCGTCTTGTCATTCTTAGAATAAGTTGGTATCAGTTAATGTATTTTTAAAAAAATAAGGGTGACAAGTACGCACACAGTTCACCTAAAGGTGAGTGATGACTGCAAATCATAAACACCTTCATCAATTCTCACAATTAATCTTTTTCCTCAAGATGCGTTGTCTGTACGTTACCCACTAGACTAGACAACGTTACCCAAGCCCTCAAAAGGGTCTCATTAATTTATATATTTCACTTCAATTTAATAATACGATCATTTTATTATTCAATTCAATGTCTTGTAGTTTTACTTATGGCGTGTATAATTATGAATTTATCATTTATGTAATCTAATTACTTTATGTATGTAATTACCTACGTTTCCTTACAAATTGGTTGTATTTATACTTAATTATAATAATTGTTTTATTGTACGGGTGTATTAAGGAGTATCTCATCAAAAATCCGGACGCGTAACAGCTAGAATGTATAAATTAGGAAAGTAATAAATCTTGGGCAGGCGTTTTAATTGAAGTGGCTGCTCTTAATTAAGTGCGTAGTGTGGTAGCACTCATTGCGCATGCGAGGCCATTGGTTTACTTTACAACACATATTTTACCTATTTATTTATTTTACAAAATCCACAGCTTAGATATATTACAATTCATTTTTATGACTTAAACTTCAAAAACTTCAACTTAAACAGTCAGAACGGATTTATATTATTTAGCTTAGATATTTTCTCGGGCCATGTCTTCGGATCTCTAATATATATTTTTTTATATAATACATACACAGTAGATATTTTATATTTAATATGAAATCAATGATTTTGATCCAAATACAATATATGGTTACTATATATACAATATATAACAGAACATATATTTATTTATTTATTTGTAATTATATATATTATTTCAATACAGCAATATCGTTTTTAAGTTCTATTAAGGCTGCGTTTATGTCAAATAATTCAAAATTTAAAAATTAATATTAACTAGTGCTTTTTCTTCAGTTAAATAATATTAAATATTAAAACGTAAAGCTAAACATATATCATTTCTTAAAACAATTTACATGATAGCTTTTAATAAATGTAACTGTAAGTGGAAAAGGCGTAAAAGCTCAGAAAAAATCTGAATCATTAAATATCTTCAAGGAATTGGTAACCTAATGTTGAACATTATAATAAATTAAAAAGTTAAGCAATAAAATAAATACTAATCATACAGCTATGTACTTGGCTTATAGTCAGCGGGGATGTAGTGAGGGGCAGAGATAAAAGTACTATGGGGTTAATGGATCTTCTATTGATTCTCGATTGTCTAAGTAAGTCACTTATTACAAAAAAGTCAAGTAAAGTGCGACCCCTACGTGATACGAATACTAGATTACGTCATTTTTATGAAATTAGGGAGTGACAAAAAATAATATATAGGATTTTTTTTATAACATTAACAGACGAGCACGCAGTTCACCTAATGGCAAGTGACTCCTGCTGCCCATGACCATACCCATTGACAAGGAATCGTAATGCAGAAGCGTTGTCATCATTGAGGACTAAGGTGGGACGTCTCGTCACCAGTAATAAACGTCTCTGGATCCCTACACTCACCAGACAAAATACAGCAGCATAATGCTGCTATTTCAAGCTAGGTTTTACTTAATGGTAACCGTTTCATGCGCCTAATGACAGGTACGTTCATCCGCGATCAGGAGTAATGCAGTTGCAGTGTTACCCCTTAAGACTAAAATAAAATGTCTTTTTTTTTTTTTTTTCGGGCTGATGGCCGCTGTTAGCCCCAGGGCTTTTACAGTTTCACCGGGTTGAGAGGTGACCGAGCGCTTATGGCTCTCAGTCGAGACCTCTATATATGGGTAACCAGCGCAAGGGCTCCCGAGAGGGAGCCTCGGCTTGGACCGTTACCCTGTTTCGCGAGAGCGTCTGACTCGAGGGTGCCCAAGAGGGCCGAACCTCGGCTCGGTCAGTTGCTTCTGACAGAGGATTATCTTAATTAATATCACTATTATTATTAACTACCTGTACCACCACTTCAGAATGCGTGGGCGCTGGAGAAGAAGTGGCGCAAGAAACTCCAGCAACGCTTCTATCTGTATGGACTGGAGAGAACCGGCCAGTGACATGGCGGTATCGCGAATAACTTTGTTTGCGACGCCCTCGCCGAAATAAAATGTAGTTATCGGTAATAGTCTCCGATTTTTTTCATTTGTATATATAAGCCATGTCAAACAGCATCCTTAAGCTTCTATTCGAACCACAGAATACGGTTAGGTCAGTTAGCCACAATGTATATTGGAGAACGTTATATGCCTTCAAAATGGTTTTGAGGGGAAGTTTCAAAACGCACGTTTGGGGTGGTACCAAACTTAATACACAAAAAAGTGTTTTGTTTTTTATGTGATTATTGCTGTTAGTCCAGAGACCTTTACGGCTTTATCTAATTAGACTCGTGAGTGGGAAACCCGCTGAGTAGGGAGACAACGACGATGCTGCGAAGACTGCTGCTGCACCACCTTTGCACTCCGACCCCTTTAAACGAAGAACGTCGACGACAACAGAGGGGGGCGATAATACGATCCGAGGACCCCTCATAAGGTGGTCCGAAGCCTCGGCTCGGATCGCTATCTAAAGGGAGGACCAGAAAGTGAAACGAGCAGAAATCTGCAACGCACCTCATTGACTAAACAGTGCATGCTGTAGCCATGTGCCCATTTTGATGATTCCATCCAGACGATTGCTAAGAATTAAACTATTGCACTATTTTATTAGATTAATATAATTGTAATTTCCTTATTAAATAAAGACATTACGCCGATCCATACTAAATTTTATAGTTTTTAATTTATACCTTCTTGTAAGAAAGATTAAAAAATATAACTAATTCAGTAATTTAATACAAATTTAAACGTATAAATGTGCCGCGTAAGATTATAAATTAATTCAATGATGAAGTTATAATATTTTTTTATAGGAAATTATTGAATAATTACAAATAAAAATAAAACGTTAGCCAATGCTAAAAAATACAGGTTCTTTCTAGAGAGTTACTACAATTATCTATTCATATGTGTTTAAGAAAAAAAAATTATATGGTATATGGTATAAATACACTGCATTTATGAATCAGGAGTAGGTCGACTTTCTTTTGTAGGTCCACGCTTTGTTTTTTAACAAGCGTTATATTAGTTCAGCGGCACTGTGTTTTGTCTGGTGAAATAAAGAAACCGGACAACTTACAACTGGCTTTCCATCTTAGGGTGACAACAGATTTACTCTTTGATTCCTTATCGAGGCTAAATGTACGCGTCATTGGATGAAGGAGTCATATGCCATCAGGGGTCAAGTGAGCTAATTTTTAATCTTTATTAACAGAAATTGAATTTTTGCCTTATATTATATTTCTTGATTAAACGTAATGTACCTACTAATCTGAAATAATATAAAATCGGATATACTAATAAAAATGTTAATTTGAAAAATCATATTCATACAATATATTCAATACATTGCTTTTTTTTTTTAATTCAACTTAATGTTATTTTATTTCTATTGTTGATTTGACCTTTTTTTTCACATTTAATCGCACACTAGTTTAATTTACTTATGCAGCCATACAAATAACATCAAACCCGACAAAAACTTGAAAACTACCAGTATCGTAAGTAAATGTATAAGTTAATTTATTTTACCAGAACGGCAACTTGTAAAAAGCTACGATGGATGGAAACAATGTGCTACAGGCAGAAAAAGAAAGAAGTCTTATAAAGGAATATACATTTTAACATAATCGACACTAGACCTTTAAAGGTGTAATTTACTGTATGCAACGAACACCTTCTGTATAAACATCTCTATTGATAGGGGGCTGTTTATACAGCTAGGATGTCGCTAGCATGCATCTATCTTGCATACGACCACGCCCTAGTGATGTAAGGCATTGCAATTACGTTTCAAGTGAATTTTTAAATAGCATAAAATTGTCCTGTTACGAAAATGGCACGTGGTAAATTATGAGCTGATAGTATTTTTAAATTGAATTGAATTACTCTATAGTTAAGTAATCGTTAATTGTCTTTTATTGATATGCTAGAAGTTTGAATCGTGGACGTCTTAACAAATTGTGAAGTTGTCTCGTCAACATGTGATAATAACCTGAGTGAAAATTACTTTTATAAATTGGTAGACACATGCTGCAGTTTTTTTTCTAATTACAACGTGCATGGGTCGGCCTGATAGAGAAAGGATCACGCTCTTACAAGATATCATCGTGAAATAGCAGCATGCTGTATTTCCTTTCATGGTTCGAGGACCCAATGACAGCCATTTCATTCCAGTCCTCAAGGTTGAACGCAAGTGCATCTGTGCATCTTGAACCTTGATTAGAATGGATGTTATTCTCATGTGCTCTAGTCATCACTTACCATAAGGTGAACTGGTTGCTCCTTTGTAAGAACTTATAGAATTCACGAGACATAGGATAGCACTATATCTCGTGAATTCTTATTGTGTAGAAATGGTAAAGATTCGTCATTGCTGTTGGTGATACGAGATGGTTATTTGTCAGCTCAAAATTAAGTTACACAATTAAACGAGGAAATCAGCGTTTACATAGTTAGCGTACTAATTACCAGAGATTTTTTTTATTCTTGTTTTTTATATAAATAAAATTGTATCAAATCATTTCGTAGCTGTTTAACTACGAATCTAACTTATTTCTTCTACGGGTATATAGATTACAAAAACATATAGATACTGCTGTTTGTAATTGTTACAAATAATGTTGTATATGTAAAAATGTTCCATAATACTGTAAGAATTCATTATTCGGAAGCACGTAAGCCGTTAAAGTTAAAGCTATCTCTGGTCGGATTTCAATTAGTCTTTTATGGCAGCCACAAATTCTAGTTCCTATTACATTTATATGACGGGCAATGTAAGTCATTAAATCATAAAACGATAATCAACTGTGGCTTGTTCCGCGCCACTTCAGTATACCTCACTTTTATGACGTTTCGGTGGAGTTGTAAACGTATAAAATAAAAGTTGGAAGCGTGAACAAACCAATAGATAATGAACTTTTATTGGTCAGCTTTGGAGTAGTCCCTTGGCTATTGTAAAAGGCTGCTCGTAAATGGCGGTGTGCGTATGTACTATATGCAATCGTTAGGGCCTGCACCGGTTCGTTATTTCTATCATGGAATTATTTCTTAATAAACAACCAACGAGAAAATTAATGGGGTGTTTCTTATAATTGTACTTTTTTTAAACAGATATAGTCTAAACACTCGCTGCTAACAATTAGAGCACTATCACAACACCAGGCAAGCCCTGACAAGATTGTATATAACAACATTAAGGAAACTAAAATAGATGTCAATAACGCTATCAAGCGAACGGAAACACCGTGATTTTTGATATTTACAGTAAAATATTTTTTTTTAAATATAATCTGTCATCGGACCACGTCTTATTGGCGCATGTTTCCCCGTTGAACGTGAGTGGTCTGACTACCGACATGGACTTGCGCCGCGCCAGGCAATGAAAAAATAAATCCAAGTCCCATCATTCATATATTACGCATTTTTCATCATTTGCGTTGATTCGATCAGGAAACCTGAATTTGTAGAGCCACAGGTAAGCTAGGTAAGAGTGCATTATATTTTATATCGTCTTTTATACTTTTACCGTATATACCTTCTCTTACGCTCGTTGACAGCACTTCAACTGTTTAACGAGGACGGCTTACATGATCGAGGTTCATACCTCATGGGTATCAAATATGTAGTATACAGGTTAAAGAGAATTAAACCAGAATAGACTCAAACTCGCTCTAAAAGTTTTTAAATAGCTACTTTCAACTCTCAATTCCTTTATTCTGTCTACCATAAGAGCAGTTCAATATTAATATATTTAAAAAAAATAAACAAATATAACACACTTTCAAAATTATAGCAATTACCTATGGCATTCCAGAAAGCGAGAAGCTTTTGACCACAAACGACTTATCGAAATGTAGAACTCTCTCGATTAATTTATTTTATTATTTTAATGTAATTTACTACTAAGGATATCTACTACTAGTTGTACTATTCACCACTAATGGGTACTTTTTAGTAAGACTGCGTGCTAAACGTAGGCATGAACATAATATTTCCGGATGTATGCTAGCCAATTGAAAATGTTACTATTGCAAAATGTTTCGAACTTTTGCTATTATTATATGTACCTATGAAGTTAGGACGTTACGATGTACAAACAATCGTAATGCAACTGGCAACTCTCAACGCCTTTATTCTGTCAACCATAAGAGCAGTTCAATATTTTTTTTTTTTTAAATAAGCAAATAAAACAGACTTCTATAATTATAACAATTACCTAAGGCATTCTAGAAGACGAGAAGCTTTTGACCACAAACGACTTATCGTAATGTAGAACTCTCTCGATTAATTAATTTTATTATTTTAATGTAATTTGCTACTAAGCACATCTTCCACTAAATGTACTATTCACTAATGGGTACTTTTTAGTAAGACTGCGTGCTAAACGTAGGCATGAACATAATATTTCCGGATGTATGCTAGCCAATTGAAAATATAACTTTTGCAAAATGTTACGAACTTTTGCTATTGTTATATGGAGTTAGGACGTTACGATGTACAAACAATCGTAAGTTAACTGGCACACTTGCAACTTTATTGATTGCAACAATTATTGTAAAGTGACTATTAAGTAGGCAGTTCGGATAGATAGTGGGGCTTGTTTATTGCTTTAACTGCGGTCCCGATTCCATTGCCTCATACGACAATTAATAATTGTTGTGGAAAACGATATTTCTCGTTTGTCGTGCAATATGAATTGGTTGCGTGATTTTATAATAGGGGTTAACTCGATCATTTATGTGAGGGGTGAGTTTGTGAATATTATACACAGTATATACACATTTGCGTTTATTCTTAGATAACTTTGCATTGGATACTGAATATATAAATATATAAATATATATATATAATATAAATAATTTACATTTATTTTGCATTACTAGTATATGTTATTGATTGAATTACATTATAAATTTTAAATGTATCTGTCAAAATAATGAAAAAGAAAAAGTACTACTTTATAAAGTCCTATCGCTTTTGACATATTATATTTGAGATCATCTAAGATCAAGTTAAATAAATACTCAAGTCTAACTTGATCTTGCATATACCACTCTATGAGAAGTTTTTTTTATATTAATACGCGATGACATATATATCTATCTAATCCAACGCATATATATCTTGAAACAAAGATTAACATATGCGTTGTTATCCCACGTATGGTGGCTCGTTGGGATCCAGGGACCTAATTACAGGTAAGGAGCTAAAACTTTCCTCAGGCCTGCCGACAGTGGATGTGCATTTTGAATTTTTGTAAAGGATGGATGTAAATGTCAAGGGGTGCAGATATCACTCACCATCGCGTGAAGTAAGGCCTTGGTCCCCAATATAATATACACCCCAATTATAATATATACCCCAAGTATAATATATACCCCAAGTATAATATATACCTCATGTATAATATATAGCCCAGTATAATATATACCTCAAGTATAACATATAGCCCAAGTATAATATATACCTCATGTATAATATATAGCCCAAGTATAATATATACCTCATGTATAATATATAGCCCAAGTATAATATATACCCCAAGTATAATATATATCCCAAGTATAATATATACCTCATGTATAATATATAGCCCAAGTATAATAAAAAACAAATACGAATACAAAAAGTGAAGTCCGTGTTTCGAATGTCACGAGAGGAAAAAGGAGGGCTAAACTGATAAAGCTTTCCATTTGAGTCGTAATGGGGCAGCAACAACACATCTACGTCTTGATTTTTTGTGGCAATTAATTAATGTGGTTGTCGGTCTTATTCATCAAGTACCAAGGGATATACTGTGTGATTTAATATCACCCTTAATTAAAGAAATTAAATAGACACTATTAAAATATACGTCTTTATCGCGATCAAGTTTTATAACAGAAATCTGTTACTATAAAATAATTGAATTAGAAAACAATCAGATAACCATTTATATCTTCTATTTCCAATTGGAATACGAAAACAGAATAAGCGGCACGTAAGAGCTAAAGTTCCTTAACAGTGGCTTTACTATATAAGCGGAGAAGTCGTGTTCAGTCAGGGCAGGCCGGGTGAGGAGATAGTATCGACATGCACGAGTGTCCCCGGTAACGAAACCGTACCTTACTTTGTATTGTGAACTGTATATAATGAAACGTTTCGATTTATACCGAAATGGATGATCTAGAATGTTTTCTCTTTTATTGTCATTGACAAATATTGTTTCCGTTTAAATAAATTGACATATAATTAAAATAAATAAAGACAGTTTCTTTATATATTTATAGAAGAGAATATTAGGAGAAAGGCTTAATATCATACCTAAAAAGCTTATATATTTTTTATTCTAGACTCCAAGAGCTGTTAACTAGAATTTTATCTAGAACTAACTCATTAATGAACAAGTTAAATTATGCCGTTAATCGTTCGTCAACCTAACAAATGTTTGTGTTATCGAAAAATAACTATTTGAACAATAAACTGATTCAACGAAAGAAACGAAACACACATGAACGAAACTTTGCGAACCAATACAACTGATTTGTGTAGTTAATTCCAATTACACAAATAGTTGAATAGAAAAAAAAGATGAACAAAATAAAAGTTAGCTCAACAAACTGTCTTATCGCTTTGAAAGCGATTCTTTCAAACAACCCACACGTTGTGAACTGACATGACTGTAAAGTGAAGAAAAGACTAATGTAATAAATAAAGGATATACATATAGATGATACAAAGGAAAGGTATTTTAGATAGCGTGAGTTACAATTTCAAATAATAAACATTTAGAAAGTTTTTAAAGAAAAAACCTTAAGAGCTGTGGTAAGGAATTCTGTAAGCGTACAACAAACACAGTAAAGGATTAACTATGGAAAGATGAAAAATGAACGAGGCGTTAGATTAAAAGCACGTAAAACAGTCTTATAAGTAATGAGTATTACACTATATTATTATTAACTTGATACATGATTTTTTATTAATAACTTTATATAATAACAATTACCGCTAGTCCTAAGTCCGGGAAAACTTTTTAAGGGATTGATAAGTGAAAATGTTCTTACATTGGTTGTATCTGCCTATTTGATGCAATTTTATGTTCAAGAAATTGTTATTTTACTATATACAAAATTAAATTTTATTTGTTTAAAGACCGAAGAGTAACCTGCAGTCACGTCTATCTTTCAACATTTAACTTACCCTAAATTAACGCTTCGCTTACACAGACCACTAATGTATACGAGTAATTCGTACCTTGCTAATTTATTGGTGTCGGCATATAGAAAATCAACCTGTCAATTACTAAAAAAAAAAAAAAAAAAATTAAGTATCAGTGTATGAAAATTTATCACACGTTTCCCCATGTGAGCAACGTAAGTTACAACTAACGGTAAAAGAAAGTAGAAGATACACAGTAGCAAGTTATAAGCAAGCCATCTAATACATAAACGGTAAATAAACGAGGCGCTATATGACAATTCTATGACATTATCAATTAATTTAAATCTCGATAATGAAAAACGATAATAAAACTCACATTATTTTTGCTTATATAAAAATTAACCACCGGTTTTTTATTCTACAGCACTGTTTACTTAATGAGCATCTGTCGTGAAAACCATTTTCGAATATTTCAAACTAAGAATTGTATAATCCTTCTTTTTCACCGTGCACATACTTTGAGAGTTAAAAGAGTTTTTTTTATTAACAGTTAAAAATTCCATGCAATAAATTACCAGGAGCGCATGAGCTTGCGTCGACGGGTACATAAGAAAGGAGATCTCTCATCTCGGTACAGCTGCTGAGGTCGGCCGTAGTTGGTACATAATGATATATTCGCCCGCCCTCGCCTTTCGTGTAACCATCCGATCCTTTTATTACCTCCGAACAGGTTTAAAACAGGAGCCTTATAAAATTGCAATATTTTAATAAGAAATGCCCGTTGAATATAAATCAATACGATAAATAAAAATACCCCGTCGCCACGTACTGATTAAATACGTCATGCATTATTCAAATATCCTAATTAAGAACTCTCTCGTGTTTTATATAAATTTAAGTATGGCCGCAATTATATAAATAAATGCTTATTTTCCTTTTACGGCAAAAGATATCATATTTAAGCTATCCAGTTTATACGTTTTTATAGGTAGAACTTTTAGTAGATGTCAATATATAAATTGAACGGCCATATCGTGATATATGAAGTTGGATAAAGGAAAGAATATTAATAGCATTTGTGTTTTAATCTATGTAAATGTGACATCAAACCGATAGTGACAGTTGCTAACGGTGCATAAAAACACCGAACATAAAGAGCTATGTAGCATAATTGATACTGAATAGCTTTTAAAGTTTATAGTTTATTTATATAGAATATTATATTTTATAGTTATATCCATAAATAAAAAAGAAAATAAGCGGATATAAAATGTCGATACAACTATTTGTGTGATAAGAGTGACTTATCATTTATTTTGTAATTAAGTGACAAACATTGAAGGGAAAACCCTCAAAACTTTAATTTCACATGACCTGTTAAGCTTTATACGTTTCATTTCAAGTTATATATTTACGTAAGTTGCTATGTCCCATTAAGATAAGCAAATGGATATTTGTTTTATTATCAAAACTATCTATTCTACCAAATCGCAAATTAACTTTATGTATAATTGTATTTGTGTTAGCTAAATTGACGCAAAAAGTTTCGACGATTTATAAATGTTAATATTTTTGCGTCGATATCAATGGAACTACTCAAATAAAGTCAAATTTCTTTTTTGGCAAGAGGATTTTTAAAATATATATAGAAAAAGAAGCACCCAAATTGGCCAGAGAAATAGGTGCACATACCAAAAAAAAAATGTCAAATTGAAAATCTCATGTACCTTTTAAAGTCAGTTAAAACAGATCTCCATGTATAACAATGACGTTCATTTTATTCAAGCCAATATATTTTTATTCTTCTAGAATATTTTACGGATAGAATTAACTTTGGTATAGACAATAATTTCGAAGAAGTTCCAAATAAAGTAACCTAATAATTGCAATGAAAATTATATACGTTTAGAAACTAACCAAAAATATACTCAGCTATTAAATTACAACTCGTAAATATTAAATACGAGTCCACGTCCCGTATCCCTAGGTTATATATAAGTGTAAAATTAAATTATATCAAAAATTGAGTGGTTAAGAGTTTGTTTTCTTCGTGACACGTTGGTACGAAAGTAATCGATAATTCCTCGTGTCAACTAAACAACCGATATCTCAGAACCGACTGGGGTCGTGGACCTTAAAAAGATGATGGCGGGGAAAGGCAAAGTAGTGACGTCTTTTTTTTGGAGAGACGAACGACCAAAAGTTCTCATGGTAAGTGATACATGCAGCACATGACATCTATGTCCATCAGTTACGGGTTTTCAAATTCAATTAGTCACTTCTGAGGATTAAGATATAATGCTACATTACCTGTAATCGGGTCCTCGGATTCCTACACTCACCATACGAAACACAGCAGCGTTATGTTGCTATTTCACGCTGGTATTTTGTGAGAGTTTGATCATTACGCGATCGCCGACCCATTCATGCTGCAGATAGATACTAGCTGCAGCGAAGCTCTACCATTGTTCTCTCACTCACTCTATTAAACCACTACTAAATCACCGTTTTTCCTATTGGATATTAAGCACAAGATTTTGTATAATTGCGTTTAAAAATGAACGTTGACATAAACGTTTGGAAATTTAAACGAAATAGGTAATAAAACTAATAAAGGTATAAAGTCGTAAGTTAAATAATCTCTGGTTAAAAAAAAAAGATAAATGATCCAAAACAAGAATTTTATTTCTCAAAATTAAGTCACAAAACACAACGACTTAAAAGTAAAATCAGCTGATTTATTCTAATCAATTCTCAAAACCTCAAAATTATTTCGTAAACTTGTCGGTACAAGGTTACTTACTGTTCAAGGTTTACAAAACGCCCTTTTTTATACAGCAACCTTTATATTTATATATCAAATTAATTATACACTACACACATACGGGCACGGTAATTGTGTACGTTTGTACGTTTACGCAGAACTCTCGCTAAAAGAGTCCGCCGCCGTAACAGAAAATTGAGATTTCAAATCGATTTGGATGGTATCCGAATCGGCATTTTTTTTACATCGGGTCTTAAGAAATGAGACTTAAATCCTAATTTAACGAGTTGACACGCACATACGGACTGAGCTATTCAGCATTTCTGGACGTCAATAACATGGCCAAATACGTCGAATGGCATTTGTGGATATTTCTTCTACCGACCGTACGCCGGTCAGGAACCAAGGAATTCAGTTTTTAGTGACTCTTTGACCGTTTCGTTACCATAATCGGCATTCGAGATAAAACAGACTATAGTCAATTTAATTAATAGACGTTCCCTCCGACCATTCGGAGTTAACTGTCGATGAAGTCATTATAGATGCTTACGAAATATAAAACCTCCGTTCGCGCTTGTTTTTTATGCGTTCGTCGTTAACACAGCTGGGATTATGATAATGTCAAATTAAACAATTTCAAATACTATCAATTACTTGGACTAGGAAACGCTAATTGCGATTGCGAAATAATTCATACAACATCAAATATAACTGGCGTAGCATTTTTAGCGTCGAGTTGGAGACGGTCGGAAAAGATCAAAAGTGCAGTCAGTTGTAGTGAATTGAAACATTGCAAAACAGCTATACCATAGAAGACTCGCTTGGGCGATTTCAAAAATGGCATCGCGCGTCGACTGGTGACGACGAGTCGGTTTTTCGCAACCGTCTCCACTCGATAAATAATGCCGCGGACTTTGACAAAAACTCACCTAGTCTTGTTCGGTGGCCGGCGGCGCGCGTTCCCCTCAGCCCTGCGTCCCTTCCTCCCCTCCCGCGCTTTCCTGTGCCTTTTTCTGCCCATTCCTCGGCGCCGGCGCAATCGCGAACCGCTCACTTCCATACCCTAACTATTTACACCGCTAATGTCTAAAATAATACCTACTTATATTTATGGCAATTTGTTTAACTTCACCGACTATTAAAATTGCAGGAACACGATCACGTTTACACTATACTTATGCGAGAGTATTGAAGGATTAGATGGCGCGGAAGATTAACTGGTTCACACAAGTCCGACATCAGTAAGGGCGGTCGATGAACTTAGACTCTTTCTTACTTAGCTTTAATTAAGGTTAGGAGACCGGGTCTCTTTGGTAGGCATATTAAATTTGTACAATGTAAGGTCGCCTCGGCGATACTGCCGAGCCGGGGCTACAGTCGAACATAAAACGCACTACGATACACCTACACTATGATACACGGAAGAGATTTCTACAAATTGCACTGGTTTTCGATCGCGAAAATCTACGATAGCGCGAATTAAAAATATTTTAAAGAATCAATAAATCAACAAAAAAGAGAACGTCAAAGAAGAAAAATAATCAAACAAAACCCGAAACACTATTACGACCCGTTTGTATTCTAACGTTCAAGAGTTTGTTTGGCGGGAACGTCGAGTCTGATGCGTTAGAATTGATTTTTATAAAATAATCACAACAACCGAACAACACTTAAATAACGTGAAATAATTACAAACAATTTACAAACACAAAGCTATAAAGTGTCCGTATTGAGATAGTCAGGTGCCTGGAGGAGAGTCTAGTGTTCGGGATGACCCTGAGCAGCTGCTGCGGCCGCAGCAGCTGCCGCCGCCGCCTTCTGCGCCTGCGCTTGTTTCTCTTGCTCATTCAATTCCTTTATAGCCTGTATTTCTTTCTTTAATTTCATCCTTCGATTCTGGAACCATATCTTGATCTGCCTCTCCGTGAGACAGAGCGCGTGTGCCATCTCTATACGTCTCCTTCGCGTGAGGTAGTGATTCGTGTGGAACTCTTTCTCTAACTCTAGCGTCTGATATCTGGTGTAAGTTTGTCTCCCTCGCCTCCGTAGGCCATTGGCTCCTGTAACAAGGATTTATTTTAATTAAACAATGTAAAAAAATATCTGAAGATAAAAAAAGCGTTCAGTGAGTGCTCTGCTGTCAGGGCATTTCAAGCGTTTGAATGTTGAATGGGAAAGCTCGTCTTTAAAGTCTTAGTTGAAATGGCGGTACAATTGCTCGTGACGACAGCTTCATTTCGCTCAGACGTCGATGTTGATAAACTGCGCCGGAGCGGGCCTTTGGTGCGCCGCAAGCGAACAACGGAATTAATACGGCAAGCAAAAGTGATTAATATTGCTTATGTATATATGTAATGCGTGGGATAAGATCAAATTGTACCCAATATTAAGTAAAGATCAAACTCTTATCCATGTGCGTATTTAATAACAAGCGTTGATCATTTATTTAAATGATGCAGTTTAAATTAACTACTTTTATGGTATTGAACGACATCAAGATTTACAGATACGTCCAGTACCGTATTTTAATATGTAAGTGATGTTGATACGTATGCCTTTGTAGACCCACCTCCTCCCTTCTGTCCGTTCGATACAATTATTTTAAATTTTTGTCAAATTTCTATTACGGGATAGATATCGATCCTACGACGCACACCTAATACTCAGCGATACGTTCGTTAATACATGTATTGACGAAAACATGCATAAATACGATATTCGGTCAACAGGTCTCGTGTTATGTTAAAAGTGCAGTTTTTGAAACTGCACTTTTAACATAAAAAATCAGCAAATTAGCTTAATTGGCGGTCAAAACTCCAATATTGATGCAATTTCTTAACGTAGAACGAGTACGACAACCCTGGCGAAGTACCCGCGGCGGTGTGGTTATGTATCGCGGGGGCTCATACCGACTTGCGTGTTCTTAATGCACAGGTTCGCGGACTCATGCTGAGATTCCATCCTTTCATTTTTATTTTTTGGGTGTCAAGACCGCCGGGCACCTACATAACGGGTGACCAATCAATGCATTCATTTCGCAAGATCAATTTCTTTGGCTCACTTTTAAAGTAATATACATAATGAGTTCACGGAAAACGGCCGTGTTGCTTGGTCGCTTAATGTGTGGAATTACAATTTTTACTACATAAAGATAATTTTTGAGACTTTATATAGAGAAAGTTAAAATTAATAATTAAATACACACCAATTTTAAATAAGAAATAAATAGAATAATTGTATATTTTAATGTTTTAATTCTAGGTATTCTAGCTTACATATTTATCGTAGCAACTTTTACTATACATTTTGTAACTACACTAAACTTTGCATTCATGTCTTTCAGATATAATTCAAAAGTATATGAACATTATAAACATTATATAATTTATATATTTCTTCCAAACAGTGCAGTGTTCATGTAGATACGGACTCTCGAAGATTTAAAACACTCAACTCCATCGGGCCTGTAATAAGAGTGATACGAAAATAATTCGGTTTCATTTCGACCGTACTTCTCACAGTGTGAAAGGGGTTACTAACCAATTTAATGGCTTAATTATCTCAAGTACAGAGATCGGACCGACATTAAGGGCCACACGGCTCTCTGATGCTACCTTATCTATGCTCGTATATTGAAAAACACTTCAATGGAGTCGTGAGACTAGGAATAACCGTACAACACAGTTACAGCAAATAGTTATCCGTTTAAAAATTTTATTGATTGAACAAGGAGAGTTATTTATCGTTCACTGTTGAAACTGTTGACTTGAGTACATTAAAAATGTCGGTAATTACGATAATAAACGAAAATTAAGTTTCAACATGCAATAAATTTTGAGTTTTATTTTATGTACATACTTGTACTGGTGTAATGCTATGATGTAATAGTTTCTATATAATTTCATACTTTACAAACTTTCAAGTCTTAACTTACGTATACTCGCTTCAGTTCTATAATAGAAGTTACTTTTATTTTAATACTTATATGAAAACTTTATTTCTCTAAACTATGTATTAAAATATAAATATATCTTTAATTTCTTAATAAAAATAAAATTTCGTATAATCCTGTTGTATTTACTACAATTATATTGGTAACTTTCTCCACTGAATTATGAAGCGCCTTAAAACGGGCATTTTTCTTTTATCCCGTAATAATTAACGTCTTACTCCGGGACTTGAGTGCAACCTTTTTAATAATTAACAAAAATTCTTCAAGCCTCAGTAGTGGTTAATTGAGTGACTCTAATTGCCTAAGCCATAAAAGCCTTCCGGAGTGCGACGTAAGTATCGTAGGACCTTTTCCTTCCTTATGTATAGTGCAGGTCGCTAAGAGATTACACTGCCCGGTTATTTATGTTGATTAACTTGAGTTTGCAAAACGGAACTTTAAAATGCAATTGTTTAATTAATATATAAATAACGTATCGCGGCCAAAGATAATGCTTGAGTTATAAGTGTTTGTTGATACGTGACAGCGGTAAGAGGTTTTGATAACAAAACTGATTTTGGAAGTCATTAAGCGGATTTACGTAATATACCTTCATGAGAGCGAACTTTTTTATGTACTATATCATTTTATATAACTTATAGCTAATTATATGTATTTATCGTGCTCTTATATGGCAAATAAATAATATTAAGTTTGTAATATGTGTTTTAGGGTATATAGTCGTTACATATATACTCAATACTTGCGTGAAATACCAGAATAACGCTGCTCTGTATCATACGGTGAGTTAAGGGATGAGACCTCGATTATCAGTAACTAGACGTTCAATCTCAGAGGTGACGTCGAATGTGCATCTTGAATATTCGTTGAAGTATGTAGATGTTTCGGCCGCTGTATTCACTTACCATTACGTGAGCAGTGTGCTCGCTTGTCACACTTAATACTACGTACTATGAGATATATGCTAAATCAAAATATATTTTGTATCAAAAATATTAATATATATTTTCGATGTATACAACACCTATAAGGTGTATACATCGAATACGAATGTTTTCATGATATAGATGTGTAAAAAAGGGCTTCTGATTATATTTTATATATTTATATAAGCCAAACAGAATACTTTTTATTATTTATTATCAATGCTCGTTATTGTAATCTGTTTGTGTTGATTTTATCAAAAAAAAATACGAAAAAACCGAAATGCTTCTGTTCGTCTGTACCAATTAAGAGTAAACTTAAATTTAAAACATCCTCTCCCGATTAATTAAAAGGGATTCAGTTAAAAGATACAGTTACATCAGATTAACGAAACGCAACTCGGGTAAACGCAACCAACAATTATATGTGTAGCCATGACAAAAAAAATCTGCAAAAACCGCTTCAGAGGCCACGTGTGCAAACTAATTAAGGGGCCATTATTTAAGTGTCAATTTGCGCCTTGTAATTCACCACAAAATCCGGAGTACGCCATAAAAGCAATAAACATGACGCAAATGACTTCATTAAGGCCATAGGCGGGGTTCGCGGATAGCAAAAAATATGTGTAGTGTCAGGGACAAGCCTTAATAGCGATATAATGACGTCAAATGTTTCCGTGAGACGAAAATCTGAGATGTCATTGGAGTTGACGCAGTGTTGTTCCGGAACATTTCATGTCTCCGTGGTGACGACTTGCAGGGGTGTTCAATACTTGTGGTTTAATGTTATGATAATAACTTAAATTTCGAGAAACATTGACTCAAAAATGTTAGTAAATAATCATACTTAAACGTATGTAAATGTAGTAATTTATTGTTAATTTTTCCCAATATAATTGTCTAAAAATGGAAATTAAAATTTCGCTGCCATCAGGATGCTATTGTTGCTGCACCGAGCCAAAAGAGAGAGGCGAATCTCTTGCATCTAATGACGAGAAAGGCAAACAGTATGCGCTTGCGCAAACATATCAGAGGCACTACAATATGGCGACAGCCCCATAAGTATCCTGAAAGCATTATTGTATTGAGCTCGTAGGGCCTTGTACCTATGTTTTCTATCTTCTGACAAATTAGTGATGATTTTCTTTTTTGTATTTGATTATCTGTCTCATTGTTGAGATCAAATTACAAATGTTCCAATTGGACTATTATCAAAAGCAATATATGATTTGATATATAAATAAAATGAATGTCATTCTGCCTTAAGTGGAACCTTAAGTTACCAAGGAAAATTCAACGATGTATTACGAGCCTTTATCGGCCTGAAGAAAAATAAAAGATCCCAAAAAAGCTGGTGCACGTATTGTTATGTAGGGTTCTGTACGTGCTTTAGACGTTATAACTATAATAATAATAATAATTTACTTGGGGAAACCGGAAGGATGGAAGATATTTAGGAAAAATAATTAATAAATATTTGATAAAAAGAAGGATAATGTTACCATAGTTATTATAAATAATATACGATAAATTTTCTTAGACAGCTAATTTCATTCGTTAGGTGTGCGTGTGCAACTTCCGTTACGCACTATAAAAAATATCATAAAAAACACTATTTTGTTAAAAAGGGACTAATATAATTTTTTATACGTCCTAGTAACGAATAATTCATTTTAAGAAATATATTCAAACTTTTTCGAAGATATATTTTATACTACCAAAAAATAAACGTTTTAAGATTATTAACATCCAATAAGTGCAAGCAGGGAAGTTAACGAGTAAAAAGTACGGTGAGTTTTTCAATAATTCAACAGCCACGCACTGCAAGACTTCGGCTTCGCAAATTATTCACATCGAAAAGTAAAACGAAGCGCGAACGCTTTAAAGGAAATCGGCTTCGAGCCGCTCGAGTCGAGAACAAGTGTCAGCCCCAAACCGTTCAGTAACACGTGTCCCAAACAAAAGAAACTTGCCCAACTCACCCCTTCAGCCCAATTAGGGCTACCATCTATAGGCCTGAAAATGAGCCGAAAACAATTCAAAATAAATAATAACTAAATATTTATAATACATACATTGACTGTCTTATTTGTTTCATATACGAGTATTTTAACCTTTCTCGTACACTATATATACATTTATAACGATATGCAATGGTATATATCAAATTTTATAACACATGGCAACATCTTTAGGCGTTAATTTGCACCGCTCCCGTTTCAAATTAATGAACATTCCGTTCTTAGAAAGAGACTCCGCTGACTATACTGTAATTAGAATTGCATTTTATATAATTTTAATAAACATAAAAGATCTATTGGAAATAGCCAGCAATCTGTTCAATACCCTCCGAGTCTAAATTATATCGTGACATTAATAACCAAGTTAGAAAACTTGGTTATTTTTACAGCTAAATCCGATAAAGCTTAAACAGTTGGTGACCCTACTCCACCATCCCAGAAAGTTGTAAAAGGATTGCGCAAGTTATTAGTCGTAAAGTATTTCGGACTAAGACGTATAGCCCTTGAACCCATAATTCGCAATGGTCGCACCATAGCGGGGGACATTCGCAACAACTGTTGTTTGTTCCAATGTTTTAATTGTTCCTAATTCGTAAAATTCCTTTCTTTGATTTACTACACTTTTCTATAACGAGTGCTGTGTTTTTTTTTTAACTAAACATGTGGTTGAAGGGGTGACAATACGTAGCGGCTGTTAAAGGTTGTGGGAATAACAGTGTGGCTTTTTAAGAGAAATAAGTGTTTTTTTTTTTCGGTGTAGACAGTTTTATGCCATCTGTTATTTTGGTACTGTATAGTTTGATAACTTTTAGGCTGTTCTGTTTTAGAAAATGTTTAGTATTTTCATGGAAATATCAGAGCCTAAGAAGATTTTTGTATATTATTAGGAAGAAAACAACCACAAAGTTCATCGGAAGCGATGACTACATCTATCCTCAATAATCTTTCTTCATCAAGTCATTTTTTGGACTGACGACCACACAGTCTACTTCAAGCAAGTGATAACTGCGACATATGACATCTGAAGACTCATGCGAAATACATCATCGATATGCCGCTATTTCATGCTGGTTTGTATTCTGCTGGGTCGTGGTTCTTCCTTGGTTGAGCGGACCAAATTCATTTTGCCACTAGGGAGCATCCGCAACGTCCTGCCACACTCTGTATGATATAAAAGTATTTACTATTTCATTTTGTAGACTGATGACGGAAAGAAATGTAAAATCGTTCGTTTATCGAAACATTTACACTCCATCCATTACTGAATAAACTTTACGTCTTTCTATATATACTATATGACCAATTTTTGAGCTATAATTTAACCAATTGTGCAGTTATTGTCATCAGTTAGTTGATACTATGCTTTAGTTTTTAATTATTTTGGTTATCTAACGTTATGAAGTCAGTAAGGACTCTCCGTTAATATTTGAGAATAGACGATTATATCATAATAATATTTTTTCAGATATATGTTATTAAATAAAAATGCAAAATCAGTCATTAAAACATATTCAGAGGTTTAATCATTGATGACGAGTTTGTGTCCACAAATTTTATACAATAAGCCGGACTCTACCTGGTATGCCTACGCGCACATTTTCTCCAATAAAATTTATGCAAAACAGATTTGCTCGTGAGTCTAATGAGAGAATTAAGATAGCGTAGTCAGTTTGCGCACGGCTCACTTTAAAGGAATAATCACGTGCTATTTGCCGAGATACCGGGATTTATGTGTAGATAGTAGTAATTATTACTTATTCGATTATAGTGTTGACGTAATCGGTTTACGGGGCAGAAAGAGATACAACAATTGTCTTCTCAGCATCACGTGTTTTAGTAATATATGATTTTGTTTGACTCTATATACAATATAACTTTATATCATTTGATTATTGAGTTGTGGTAATTTCGTTTATTACTTATATTTAATATCGTATTGCTCATTTTGAATGAATATTTTAAATAATGTACGTATCATTCGCGAATCTTACGTTATTACAGATTTCTTAAGGTCTTAAGTAGTGGTTGCCGGTTACATGAAAATATGTAAATTCCATGTAATTTTTTTACTCCATGATAATGAAAATTATCGGTAAACAGTTTTAAGAAATTACGATCGCCGCTATATTTCAGACCGAATTTCGGTTTATTATATATTTATTACGAGGCCATGAAACGAGTGTAATTGGTAGCGTGAGAGATAAATTGCCAAAATTATTGAGAAAATCCCCGGGTATAATGAAGAAGGACGAAATCGTGCGCGAATTACGTACTTGTTGCTAATAACTACCTATCCGAAGTTGCTATGGCAACGTACTTTGATACAAAGTTATAAAAGGTAACGCGGTTTATACAGGTAAGAGGACAAGCCTGCCACTTGGGTGGTCCGTAGAATCAACCTCGTCGATTATAAAATACATAAGAAACCGACGAAGCGTTTACATTGGATGGCGATGGCGTACGTTTTTTTAACTCGCCAGATATAGGATGTTTACGTAATCTTTTATCGACATCGTAATTATAATATTCCAATTAAGTTCTTTTAATTAACTAAATAATTCTTACGATTTTATAGTGTTACCATCAAAATAGTAAAAGTTTATTCTGAAAAATAATACATATAGACACTTTTTTAAATGTGACTGAATAGTAACGATATATATTATTTGTCGCTCATCGAGAGCGATAAATAAAACTTCAATAATTCATAGTATAATTCAAACAAATGGTTTTAATTTATAGTTGTTCGCACGGGCGCCCTCCTCGTGACCAACCTGTATGCGCGATGTTAATTTTTATTTAAATAAAGCTCACTTGAAATACGATACCAATGTACGCAGTAATTAAAGAAGTATTTAGGAAGCGTCAGCAGATATATTCACAATCAAAAAATATTTTAATTTAATTAATTTCATTCCGTAAAAGTATTTATTACCTTCTCATTATGATAATGTAAATTACTTCTCAATTATGCTAGCGTCACTAAATACGACTATATTTTTTTTTATTACACGTAGGTAGGTTTGAATTTAATGTTTCGTTTTTAATTAATTTTAAAAACAGCCATTTACTTCTTTGTTTATTGTATTTATTTATTTATAGTGTAGTTGTGTAATGTAGGAAACGTTAAAAATATATAATACAAATTTAAATAGTTAAGACTGTCTACTGTGACTTTTAGTTTAAATATTTTTTCATCCCTCAAAGACAGTCCCAGTGCAGGCTATAGTAATGAATTGGAATACCTCTGGTAAAATTGCATTAAAATTCCGTTCTCGTAAATACGTCCGTAAGCATCTTCCGTCATGAAGTAAAAAAATATTTTAAGTAGGTTATACTACGAGTATATCTTAAATAATCATCAAAATGTACTTAGCTAGTATTCCGACAAATATACACGAATGCAATTACAAAACATAAAGATAGCAAAAAGGTAGAAATATGAGTAATTTTAATAGACTTCCTAAGAAGCCCTTTGTACCTTCCCCCATCCCCCCCGCCCCCTTTGTTACCTCTTACTATCTTCGACTCTCGCAATCGGTCCAGTAGATGCGAATCGAGTCGAACTCGCTTGTTATCTCAAAAACACAATATGAATAATACATAAGAGGCTGCATACCCGCGTACTCTTAAATTGGCAATGCTTAATTGACTCAAAGGTTGAAAATGAAACACAGACTTCGTGACCGCCACTGCCATCTCCTGGATGCACTGCCGCAATTTTTTTACAATCTGTACATGCATAACGGAATCAATTTAAATCGGTTACACCAGATAAGGTATTAAATGGGTGTGTACGATCAACATAAAAAAGTATTGCATTCAAACTTATATACTTACGGAATAATTAAAACAGAAAAAAAAAGAACTATCAATGAAAGAGGAAATAAAGAAGCAAGTACTATTGGAAGACACGTATCCAATTCTTACGATTACGCGGTGTTGCAAAAAACGTAATTTAAACATATCTGATATGAAACTTATTTACAGCTGTCCGTATCATAATAACATAATTTCAGTTTTCTTTATTAATCCAATTTTAATTCAAACTGCATCAAGCAATTAATAAAATAGAAGCGATAAAAACGCGAGCATTTCTCCTTATCATAAACAATTACATTGATTGTATCTTAATTTAATCACGAAGCAATTGCATTTCACGATAAAACTGGTATAGTCTAAGATTATTTCGCGATTGCGTATGAAGGAATCGAGAGTAGCTCAGGGCGGGGTAACTTAGCGTGTATGTCTTGCTCAATTAGATTCATTCATTATTAAAACCTCATTATTTAATTTAATTGCTAATTGGGGTAATATTGCATGGTAGAACATTACTTACTTTAGTAATAAGTAATTTAAAGTGGTTGTTAGTATATTTTTCATTATTATAATAACATATCCAATAAATAAAACCTGATGGATAGAAGATATTCAATCTTTAGTTTTCTACGTAACAAACTTAGGTAGTATATTCTCTTTTTGTAGATTTCTTCACTTATTCTAAATTTATGCTGTTTATTTTTTATGGCTTATGGCCACTTTTAGCCTGATGGCTTTTACAGCTTCACCGGCTTGAAAGGTGGCCGACCGCTTAGGGTACTCAGCCGAGACCTTTATTAAATGGGTGACCAAGGGTTCTCGAGAGGGAGCCTGGGCTTGGACCTTGGCGTTACCCTGGGCTCGAAAGCAACTGACTCGAAGATGCCCAAGAAGGCCGAACCTCGGCTCAGTCAGGTACTTCTGACGGATTAAATATGCTGTTAAGTGCGTTCCTATTATAAATGCGTTTACTTGTAATAATAGTTTAATTAAGCGTTCAACGGGACGAGTTAGCGAGTATGTCTTGATGTTCATTCTATTTTACGTAATTGTAATCAACGCTAAGTCAATTCCAAGAGCGGTTATATGGCAATTTGGAAAAAGTTTGTTGAAAAGGTTGAATGGAAGAAGATGTCGTAAAATTATTTTCATACGAATATAAAAAGCAATAAATATATAACGTGTGTATGCTGATATAATACTGTCGTAAAAAAGCAGCATGACGCTTGGATTGCTAATGTTTCGTCTGGGGGGTGCAGGGATCCGGAGATGCTTATAACTGGTGACAAGGCATTGAATCTTTGTCAACGCATCCGTAATATGACTGGATAGCAAGGATGCATGTGCATGATATGGGTGGCAGGAATCGCTTAGTGTGCTCGTTTGTTACTTACGATAGAATAATAATAAAAGATCTTTTCGGTACGAAGATATCATTATCTTATACTTATGGTATGATTAAAAGCATGAGGAGAAAAAATGACTTCATCCGATGTAAAGAGTAAATATTTCTTCCTTTATATATTTTTATCATATCGTATACTTTTCCAAATAATATAAATGAGCTAAAATGTATAAATATAGACAACAGAGATTGCGAAATATCTAATATAATGAAATAGTAGATTGTTACAGTAATGAAGTATTCTGTTTATCATCTTGTCATGTATTATTCAGTCCAGACGATATAGGTCGTTCCGAAATTTGGAGGATTTGCTGTCAACGCCACGTGTGACAGGCTGCTTGGAAATAGCAGTTATAGTCGCCTCGCAAGATAGCCCTTGCAGTATACTGTTAGTGGCTTTGGTATTCTTCGCGTGTGGTGCGCCATTCTTAGTTTACTAGACTATTCTGATATTTCCTACAATCGCCTCTTACGTAATCTACGTGCAGTGAGGAAGAACGATGTAATCTTATGGACACGGAAATTCTTCTTTTATTAATGCAATTTTATTGAACATAATGATAAAAAATATACAATTAATTATTATAAAAAATCTTGTTATTGTAGACGGACAATGTATATACCTACGTACCTAGGTTAATTGGTTTTTTAAATTCATGCAGACGATGTTGAACGTAATTGCGGTACATTACTGACATACTTCGAAAAACAAGACAGGGTCGTTGTTGTTTTACTCGGAAACATTATCATTTTTGTAAGCTGAAATAATTTAAAACTTGAACACAAGTTCTAGGTATGTATATCAGAGTTGCTCCACTATTTTAAAAATTAAACTTATCATTGTAACGAGATTCTTAGTTCAATAAAATGTATTAAAAAGTTAAGAATGAACCTCGATACCGTGTTCTTAGCTGATCCGCCAGTCAAAATGTCAATATCTGCCAGTACGGGATTGAAAGTTTGGCTCTAGAATGGGACGGTTGTCATTAATGATTAGCTCGGCTGGGGTAGAACCACGCCCTCATTGAATACCAGCTTAAAATAGCAGCATAATCCTGCTGTGTTTCGTCTGGTGAGTGTAAGGATTCGGAGACCTTTATAACGAGGTATTCTATCTCAGATAGAGAATCGCATCTGCATTATGATTCCTTGTCAGAGATGAATGTAGACGTAAGGGGCCGCAGGTGTCACTTGCCATTAGGTGATCTGTGTGGTTAGTCTCAACGTAATAAAAAAAATATTATTTGTTTATACAATGTACCTATAACCTAAATATTATACTGTATCAATATATTCGATGTTTTTTTACTTAGAATATTTTTTAAAAAACCGGTGTAGTTATAAATATATCAACAAAGTTACACGAATGTACTCCCATTGTTTATGGGCGTATGTTTACCCTACCCTGTCATGGATTATCGACATCTGATCTATACAGAGACAAGGCAGAGCACATCTCTCTCATAACAAAGCTACGAAAAAGCTAAAAAAATTAAACGGAAATAAGGGTGACAAGTGGACACTCAATAAACTTGTAGTAAATGATTCCAGCGGCCAATGAAGGTTATCACCCCTTACGACTAGAAATGGTATGCCTCGTCCACAGTTATTAGTTCTAGATAAGAAATGAATGTCAATTAAAAAAGTGCAAATAAAAAGTTTTCGATTACTAAATTATACATGGCTCCTTGTTACTTGGTTAGAACTGACTTCCTTCGAAAACTTCCCTTATATGCGATGCGGCCCAAGTAATTGTAGTCAACAAGTAAAATATGATTTTGATCGCTACTGTAAAATTGCCAATTGATCTCGGCAATATTCTGATAATCATATAGCCTGTGAACCCGTTATGAGCTGACATTAAAACTAAATTATGTATACGCACACTGCCCTTTAATTTTCATGGCACCATAAATATTTTATGGCCATGGTTTGGTTGAAGATTACTTCGTTCTCTTAAATCGATCGGCATTCTTTTATACAAGAAAAATTTAATAAAAATATACGAAGCCAATGTATAATTGCATATTTTTCTTAAAAAGCAATTGAACCCTTATTACTCCGATTTTGATATTGGTTCTATATTACGCCATAGATCAGGGTCGAAAGCAATAAAAATTGAATGTCCCTCGAGGATTAGACCAAACCCTGACATATGTGACACGTGAAAGCCTCAGGCCATTTCTTTTATAAGGAAAAGGGTATTTGAGTTCCTTAAATAACAATTTAGCATTCAGTTACCAATATTAAAATAGTATACAATACGTTAATCTTTCTTCTTCAAATTTAAAGTACCAATTTAATGCTTTTCAATTAACTACATACATCTTCTGCATAAATCAATATCGATACAATTATTCAATATTTGCCCTTTAACAAAGATGTCAAAAATACTACGTAATCTGGGCGCGATACATACAAAATATCGTAAACATATCCATTCCGGCAAATAATTTAAACACAAAGCGTACCACTGAAATCACGCTAACAAGATGCAGCTGTTGCGATCTCTCAAACGGACTCCATTTTGAAAAACTCGTTAGAGTTTTCGAAAATAGAATATAAAATGTGTCACTCCTTCGATAATAAATCAACCATGATTAATACTCCTAAGTTAGGAACGGAGCGCACCGCGTGACGGGGCTCTACCTCATTGGGTGGTGCGGTCGCCATATTGCTCCGGGCTTGTAGCTGTCAAACTTTGAAATATGGCCGCTTGCTTTTCTCCGTTCGGATTTGTCTACGTCTTGTCTTAAAATAACTAAACACGAAATTGCAAAACTTTTAACAATACAACATTTCTACACGTTAAAAATAAATTGAATTTGATAAATAAAAAATATGAATCTCCACAGCAAAAACGATTCCGTATTAATTTCACGGGAATTTCGAGATATTGACGTTTTGTTCTGGATGTGTAGAATTATTGCGTTACATCGACTTCGAAGAAATAAAAGTCTTTGATTTATATTTTGACGTTGGCAGCCAAAACACTGTATTTTATTTGTAAACTTAAATTTATTATGATAATAAAAGAGACAGATAAGAGTGATCTTGAATTATTAAAGTAACGTAAAGCTTTTTTCTTTTGATTTATAACCTTGTTTTCTGTTTAAGTTTTTGGGGACTTCATGTTATCTATATTTTCTCTTACTTAAGTGTTTATTAGCAGTGGGCCCAATAATATACTTTTAACTATGGAATGGTTAAATAAAATTATTCATATTTTATGCTTCATCACTATAAAAAATAAGCTCATGTTAAAGTTTAATAAAGCTATACTATTTTAAAAACGTTACGAGCAGTAAATTTATTTTGTTTTTTATTAAATCCATAATCAGTAACAATACCACTAACAAATTAACGAATCAGTCAAGCGATTTTCATACCAATCTGCTATAAATTCTACAAACATAATCGAAGACATATCCTTAAACCGCAAAATCGTTATTAAATAACGATTCAACACTAATCTGAAGCCGTCAAGTATACCATTCGCTTCTTGAAACGATCAAATTAAGCGTCTCGCAACCATTGGCTGTTATGAACATAGAGCGTCTGTAGTTTACTAAAGTGTCCGCTCAACAGAACCGGCAATTTGCGATTTAACGTACGCAAGTAAGAACATAAAATCGAATCAAACTGCAGAGATTGCGATCTTAGTCCAATTCATGTTATTACTGTGCTGAGAGCAGTGGTAGCAAAAACAGAATTATTGTACTGGTATAATTCAATTGAAATGATGTCTTCATTTGCGCTCACCGACTTCAATTTGTATGATATACCGATGCATAAACAAAAAACCACTACCATTTTAAGTACAATAGTTGCGTTGAACTGTCAAATGGTTACTAAGACAGTACAACGTACCAATTAAGTATGTGTCGATATAGAATATTATTTAAGATTCGAAGTTAAGCCTATATGAGTCAAAATAGTAGTGCCGTGTAAAATTTGAATACACGAAATTTCACTCTTTATTTACTATTTAATTACACTCATAATTTATCATTTAATTATACCCTTACACATACACCCTACATATATACACACGCATTGGCAAGTAACAACAAGAAAGCAACAAAAAAGCATTGGTATATTACTGGAATGCATTTACAGCATCTTTAAAACAAGAAGCCAATTACATGGATTAGGACAGATTTAGACGGCAGTAAATAATAATAAAATTAAAGAATTTCGTGTTAAATTATTTTAAGTTTAATATCTATCAATACGTAAAATATTGCTTTATTATTTACTCATCTGCAGACCGTACCGCACGAAACAATGTAATAAAATATCAGTTGAAATGATACCGCAAAACTTGTAACTCCCAGCGCAACGATGTGGTTTATTATATTAAACGAAATCACTACAAAAAACCTTTGGCGCTAATATTTATTTCAAGTAAAAAAGTGATGTATCTACTTGTAAAGAATATATAACATCTTACGCACAACAATACAGTTTGGAGCGCCATTAGAAACATAAGGTCTGAAAGACTACCAAACTAGTTTTCTGACTTGTTCACATTACATTTTCATACCAATTTCCGTGAAAAAGCGAACAATACAAAGTTCATAGTAACTTACGAACGTCGCATTTGGCTTTACGAAACTTCGAATCCACCCCTCGCGAAATCTAGCGAAAATTCTAAAGCGCAAGACACATCGGAGTCACCTGAACGTTACTGTATTCTGGTACTTCGGTAACCAAGTTGGGCGTAGCAATGTATAAGTTAAGCACTACTTTAGTAAAGAAACCGCAGAGCCGCGCAGTCTGACGACCGACTTAAATCTCTGCCTAGGTTAGGTCTTGAATACACTAACTAAATGGAGTGAACAAAGCTTTCCCCCACTATTTACGAGCTAGGATAGTTAGAATATTAGTAGGAAAGGAAATTCTAAAAGTATTTGAACATTTTATAATTTTTATTATATTAAGATAGAAACGATAGTACTTTGCCATTCTACAGTTACAACGGGTAAAGTCATCACATGTATAAAATAAATTATAATATTTTTCCCGTTGCATTAGTGAAAATGTTATAACTTCTAATTTATATTTAAAAAAATCAAATCTAATTCAAATTACTTAAGTTTCTATCTGCAAACAAGAAATAAAGCCAAATCCTCACAACGTATTTTACCTAAATGTAAGTTTCGTCGTTGAAGCAAGGATTGCACTGAGATTTTGTCTGCCTTTGAAATAAACATCCTAGATTTGCAGTCTGAATTCTATGTAAAGACGGTACAGTTTCATTCGAGACTTATTTCAATGCAAACAATGGAAATTAAAATATCAAGAGATACCTACTTACTTAGTGCACGGGCTAACTATTTTCTTTAAGGGACACTAAATGTTATATTGTAACTTTTATTTATATTTTTGGTATAGAATTTGCTAAAAGGGAATTTAATTTATTATTAATATCAATTTAAATTAAATCTGAAGTATAATAATAATATTATATTTCAAACTTTATTTAAATTGTTTGTGTAAAATCATTTTAAACAATAAAACATTAAGACCTATTAGAGACTAAAGACTTAAGGCTTAAGGATTTTTAAAATAAAATTTGAAAATGAATTTAAAATAAGTCCGTATAAATTTTGACTTAACCAGTTTTTCAATTATAAATCAATAACCTTTTTATTTCTCAACAATAACGTTTCACCAAAAAGCAGTAAAATCGCGCCACTCTACATCCCATAAATGTTCCCTTCCTAAACCTGTGTCAATAAAGATAAAGGAAAACTAATATCAAAACAGGAATAGGTACGTGATAAGAAAACATTTATTCCCTATGTTTAATGCATGATTTGTCATAATTTTCCAGCCTCCCTCGGCAAGACTGTTGTTTTGTATCTAACGGGGAAATGGGCGTGTATGATTTATTACTTATCTTATTTATCTCGGACGTTATGAAAAACTGTCGGAGGGAAATATCGAGTAGCCTTCCAAGTTTATTAACAAATATGCTGCCAAAATCGTGGGACATTTAGTTCATATTAAATTCCTTAAATGGGGATACACGTTTGGAAATTGGGAAATAATTTTATCAAATTAACATGTGTTAGATAGTAGACAAATTAATAGTATTACAATAACACCTTATGTATAATTTCTGTAGCAATTAATAAATAAATATATTTTTGTTTACTGGCAGACTGAAATCTCGAAGTTCTCTCAAAATTTTGTACCTATACCAATATATCATTCAAGAGTTAACAGCGTTCACAAATTTAACTCCTAAAGAAGTTACAAAAGGAATCTATTATAAATCAGTAAGTACGACGCTCAAAAATAAATAAGTCAATTCAATATTAATATAGTTAAATATATTGCAAATTTTATTTTGTTTATATTGCTTTTTTAAATTCGTCCCTCAACCATAAAGCCGCGAATCAAAAGTAAACTATAAATCACAATATGGCGTCCGCTGCCCCGTGTTTGCACTCGCCCACATAATCCGTTCATGCGGCGGTAAATCCATCCAGCTACGTCGCGTACTACACTAAATCATCATAACAGAATCCCGTTGGATGTCTACACACATATATAACAGCAAATTATGTTTCGCTTATACACATTGCCAAAGGAGTAAAAACAAACGTATCAACATGCGATATTTGCTACTTTCGAGTTTCGTCACAGTCACAATTTCGACCGTGAAAATAAGAAACGTAATATGTAAGACTCTTCGTCTATCGGGGATTAGGTATCTTATTATCTGAACCCTGCCGATCTATAATTCAAAATATTGTGATAACCAAAATTAGCAATAACACCTTATTAATACTAACCATGTACCTAATAATCGATTTTATATCGTAATAATACCATATAATTATTGTCGATATTGTCGATTCATAAAATAATCAATATAGGGATGAATGCAATTTGTAAGATTAGGTAATATTTTAAAAACAGCCTTATGTATGGCACAAGTTGAAAAAAAAGCATAAGATCTGACAACGTTTTTTAACGATATCAAATTCGAAATTCTCTCAACGTAAAGCAATTCTCGTCAATTACTAACGTATGTAAAATGAAGCTGTAAAATAAAAAAAACAACATTAAACAACGTGCACTCATGCAATATTCGTTGGAACATAGCAATTTTTAGTTGAGGGCCGTGAACCATTGCTGCAGTTTGGCTTTTTCGCTCGATTTATGCGAATAAAGCCGCCCCGCGGAAAGCGGGCAAACAAGCGGAATTTGTTATTTGTTGTGGATACAGAGCAATTTTTTAGTTTTGTGACTGTTTATATCAGTCAGATGTCTAACCGGTGGATTGCGTTGTTGACTGATATATTTAAAAGGCTGTGTTCGGTGGACGGTGCATCATGGGACACAAATATTGTACCGTATAAAGAGTGATTATAAAACTTCTAAAGATACTTTTAGTAGCGAAGATAAGTAACTTTAGAAACATTTGGACCGTCGTCTGGTGTACAAATTTTAAATTATAAAAAACAAAGTTAATCAGCAATTAATCAAACAGGTTATTATTATATGGTTAGTTAGATATATAGTAGAGTCCTTTAATAGAAATCAAATTAATATATAAACGTTTCTACTAAAAAATTATTGAAGTCGAAGATAACAGCTATAGATATATTTATTTATTTATTTTCTTTATTAGGAAACTTTACAGCATACAAGAAACATTAGACATAAATACAATTAACAAGGATATTTAGCCATGAAAGAAGTTACAACTATATACATTTTTATTTTAAATGTATGTGCAACAGGAGTAACATACATTTTAATCTATTGTGTAGTGTATGTGTGTGTATGTGCGTGCGTGTGAACGTATGCATGTCTCTGTTTTAGCGCATGTATCTTATTAAGGTGAATTCAGGAGTGCTTCAGAAACATTGTTTAGAAACTGATTTCGTTTAAGATAGAATATGTAAATTTTTCCAAACATATCATTATAGATTTACGTACACCTATATAAGACTGAGCTCTGGGCATATTTCGTTTTTGTAAGAGGGACATAAAACAAAATTTGTACTTCGTAGGCTGCATTTTAACTTTTAAAACAAACTGAACCTATGATAGAATGTCTCAACCAGCTTTAAATTACTAATGCTAACGCAATTATTTTATGAATGGTTACAAAAAAACCCAACGAATATATAATAACAATTTGAGATATCAAATTTATTAGTTTTACTATGTAGTATGTACTCTAAGCACGTTAAACAGTAAATAAGAAACAGAAGTGTAGCAAGTCATCGAACTCGCAGATATGACCAACAATGGCTGCTGCGATCGGTTACTCGAAGCAAGCGGACTGTCAACTTCTATTGGACATGCGGAGATCGGGACGATACGGACGGGAGGTCGCCAACGTCGGGACTTGAATTAGCTGCTGGTCCTCTGTTGAAATGTGAAAATATCTCTGAGGTCCTTTACCCTATCCATTTATAATGCTAACATTTTGAATCTTATTAAGAAGATTCTTTTCAACAGTATAAATAATAATGGCTCCGTCAATAAGACTATATCATTGAAAATATTTGACAATTCTTTAAAATATTTTAAATACTTCTGTCAAATAAAGAGATATTAATTAAGAAGGCAGTTGTAACAAAATAAAAAGAAAACAATTTCTTCGTCATGTTTAAAGATACCATATTATCCAAACACTCCATAATATAGAATATCAACTATAATTGCAGTAACAATGAATTAAAGAAAATAAAAACAGTCCGACTTTGTTTTTTCTAATTAAATTCACAGAGTCCGTTAAATAGTAGGAAAGCTTTAATTCACAGAACCACATAGCTGCACTTAATAGAGGATTTCAGAAACTTTCCCCGGTAGCAACTTTTAAACTAATTTCCATTCCGAATCCATGATTACTTTTCTTTGTTATTTCTCATTTCCGCGATGACAAACAGTATTTACCTGGAAAACACGAATAGACGCGGGCAACTTTTTTCGCGTCTTATCCAATGCAGTTTTTATTGTAATTGCAAAGTTATTTCTCGGTGAGTGAGGGGCTTTTTTTTTATAATAAATTCCATTTCCACCATTTCCAGTTAACACCATTGACGACCGAACATGGAAACTTTTATGCGCTTGGTTTGGCGGATGATTGCCCACTTCCGTTTTCTACACATTTTCTTACAGCTATTTATTACCTTATTAACATCTCGATTAACGCTTCAACAATGCTTACATTACATGCGAAATGTTTTCATAACGTTAACGATTATTTTCGCCGTGCACAACGCTATATTTGCATGATAGAACATCGATTGATTTTTTTTATTTTTCAGACTATCTGTCTTATATAAAAATATACAAAGTGAAAGTTTTCCACGAATAAAGTTTTGACAGTCAATGATTTGTATAATATATAAGTTAAATATGGAAATAGAACAAGCTCCTAAAAGAAAAACAATTGTACTGACGTCATCAAATGAGAGAAGTAAATAGGTTTATAGCTCTGTCTAGTGGAAGATCGAATGCATCTTATAAGCTTGTGATATATCAGACCAGATCATGAGAGTAATCTAAGGCAACATCGAGTCAGCAGATGGACGGCCCGTTTGAGGATCGTATTTCAAATCAACCTTGTCTGCAAGCCGCCCTACTCAATCATATTTTACAAGCCGCAATGCTGTGAGGTCAACAAAGATTAAGTGTTTTGACGGAACTGTGGTAGAACCGTGTACGAACGTGTGTATGCATAAACTTAAATAAACTTGAAAATATCGGAAGTTTATTTTACTTAGTATAATATTTTTAATTCGCAGCGTAGTTAAATAAAATTGACACATATTTGAATTCTACACTCCATTATCATTAAAAAAAAAGCAAAAGCAATTGAGGAATTGTAATTATTATTATAGCCTCATTTTATTCCTTCATGATTGAACATTATTACATATTATTAGCACATTGAACATTTTTTTTAAATATAATACAAAAATTGCATTCTAGAATAAATCACTATAAATTATAATTACTAAATGAAAAATACTACATTTATATAGTTCTTTACACGCTTCTGTAACACGCAATATTATTATAATGCGTACTATAGAAATATTCTTCATCATCATCATCACAGCCTATCCAAAGACTACAGCTGAACATCATAGATCACCACAAAGCACGATCCTGAGCTCCCTGCATCCATCGACTTCCCGCAAGCTTGCAGAGGTCGTCGCTCTATCTAGTGTGGGGTTCGCCTTACTGCGACATGCAGTCCGATGTTCATTTACAGACTAACCTTTTATTCCCCATAGAGCTATCGGTTCTACGAGCTATATGGCGAGGATATTGCCACGACGGCTTGCTAATATTTTGAGCCATGTCGATCATACTCATTCTATTGCAGACTTCTACGTTGCGTATTCACACAGAGAAACACCGATAATAGCCCGCTCCATACGTCGCTGAGTGACCCTCAGATTTCTCATTAGAAGCATTATAGAATCCCATTACATTCAAACGATAATCAAATTTTAATTTCATATCATACTAACATTCTTTATATATTAAGGTCTTCTCAATGAGCTTCTCAAAGCCCTCTTCCAACTCCTGTCACGTTTTTCTCTTTGGCTTTGTTAAATTTCGTTTACACGTCATTGAGGAACATGTCAAGATAAATATATCTAGATGTTCTAAGAAAAATAACCAGATATTTAAGGATGAGAGAAGAATAAAAAAATAGAAGTAGGTATATACGTGACATGGAGAAATTATTTTTAAATAAACATTTTTATAATTTAGCGTTTTAATGTTAATAAATCAAAAAAATATATTTTGACAACCTCTTAAAAGCTGATGAATATAGTATAAACTATAATTGTTTAACTTATGAGGCATTTGCATGCGAAGGGTAAAGCCATTTATAAGCTTAATGTAGAATATATAATTTTTATATAGTTTATCTTAGTGCGATTTTGCTTAGTTAAATATTTGTTATAACCCCTGAAATATGGCGAATATTTCATAAATTGTATATGTAATGTAAATTTGTTCAAAACAACAAAAATGCAGAAAAGGAAACCTGCAAGAGTGAGTCTTTTGCTTCTTACATTATTAATTTTTACAATATGCCTAATACTGTAAAATTTACAACTTACGTTCAAATTTATAATTATACACTAATAAGTCATAGCCATAGTCTTATCATTCATATCTTATGAATTGCAATTAAAATATAATATTGTTTACCACAATTAACCTCTAAAGAAAAAGGAAACTAATCCTTTATCAAAGGTCGGCAACGTAATAGCTACTCTTCTGGGCAAAAGACGATTACTTGAAAGACTAGTTTCTGTAGGGAGTTCATTAGATTCCGTTTAGTGGCCGACACGAATGCATACGTAAGCGGCTCGTGAGTCATGTGCAGGCTGGTGTAAGTATTATAAATTCATTTTGTTAGTCCATAACGCTAGATTGACCTCCAGTAACAGCATCGCCCTAGTTGGTGTGACGAGTCAAACCCCATAGTTGACTTGAGGAACTGCAGCCAGCGGTAGAGTTGGCATCCAAGATAGGGCACGAACGAATTTCGTTCGGTAGTGTGACCATGCAAGCGAAGTGGGGGTGGCTAATTGCGGGGTCTTCGAGATTGAAGTATTGTTAGTAACGAGAGGCGTTATGTGTTCTTGTCATCATGATTTTAATCGGTGATGATATGTGTGGGCTCGTTCAGAACGTGTAAATTACACGCCCATTCCTATAAGCACAGGATTTTTCCTTAATGGTGATTGAAGCCCACGACGGATGTTTAGCGTTCGAATACGTAGTAGCAGGAGGTGCGTAGACGGCAGTGTTCATTTGACATATAGGTTAGCCTCTTGTTCGTTTGCCACCTGGTTTATAAAAATAGGTATTTGAAGATACTGACATTAGATTGCCATATAACTTTGTCTACCCTTCAAAAGAAAAGTTATATTATTTAAATATATAATTGCAACATCAAATACATATAATATGAAAGAAATACGCAGTTTGGAATACAAAACATGCTTCCCCCTGCATCTTATAATGTCGCTGAACGTGTTCTATCCCTGCCTTTGTACTTAATACTTTAGACTATGTACGGTAACTACTGAGATAGTTCCTAGATCTAAGTACAGTAACAAAGCTCTGTTTTAGAATGATTTATACAAACATGACACCCTCTCCATTATTCCCGTACTGAAGTACTTGTACTTGTGTTTAGTGTCACGATTTCGTGTGAGACGTTTAAAATGGTAAGGACATTTAAAATCTTTGTTACTATGTAAAAAGATTTTAAAGAGTCTTAAATAATATATCAATAATTTCGAGAAATATTTTTAGGCCCTTTTAAGATTACAGGGACTCAAAGAAGACGGTAGTATTATATATAGTCAAAATTGTCAAGATTAGAAAAAGTAAGTGATTAATTCACTTAGCACAAATCTCAAATTTATAAGATGTTGAATAAAAATCGGCTTTTTAACATAATTTTTGAAAATGTTTTTGAAAAAGTTGTAATCTTTCCGTATAACTACAAAACACTAACTAGGAGCGAGTGATGAACTGGTTTAAACTTCAATAATGGACAAAACAGATACATATTACATATACAATACATCGTCATACAATATTTCGTCTCAATCATGAGAATATCGTCACGATGTAGAAACCTTACAGGTTCTTAAGCACGAAGCATAAGTGCGATTACTCTCCTGTCAAATAAGCAATGTAAATTGCTATATAAATTTATATATATATATATGTATGTATATATATACAAATATATATATATATATATATGTATATATATTATGTATACTATACGACTTTGCACGACTGCTACATCGTATCGTCTTATTTAAAACAGAGGGTTATTAGCGTAGCAAGTGATTTTTTTAAGTGACAAATCTAATCTACGTTTTAGTGAAATTTAAAGATGTATTTATTTATTTATTTGCTCTTTATTGCAATAACCTTAACAAAGTTAAACGTTCACAAAGGACTTAATGCCAAAGGCATTATCTACCGGTCGACCCAAGACGTGGTGAGATATGTGTATGATAGGTACAGCAATAAACTAATTAATAATAAAAAAAAACTAAAAATAACTCCCATAAATTCCGACTTTAGATAACTTAAATAAGTAATCAAGAACTAAACTTTTAAATACCTTAAGACATTAATTTTTTTGTAGATCTTCAATTGTATAAAACAAGATAAACCAACGTGGCTTAGATTGTTAATTTTGTACTTGAATTTTAGATTGTCCATCTGAACTTTTATTTAAAGTTGTATATTTGTATTACAGTAATACTGAAACATTTGCATTCGTAGCCCTTTTTAAAAATAAATTACATAAATTTTATCGTACTGTACTTATACATGTCAAATTCCAATCGTGTGTAAAAATGGAAATTAAAAACTAACTTCCACTTCTTATATCATTTCAATTTTATCAAGAAGCCTAAATGTAGTAGTTAAAATCAATAGCGAGATATGCACATAATTCGGCAATATTAAATGACCATTTATATAATATCTAGATGCATATTTAAATACATCACGCACTAAGCCCAAGGACTTGAATTTAGCTGTTGTTAATTTGTCACAGTGAATTAGCTACGGACGGGGTAACAGATAGCGTTCGCATGTTGCACCCTGTACGCCGCCAATATCCTCGTAACTGTCGTTCCGGACCAATTTAATACCTAACTATATGCCTACTGTCTAGATCCCTATCAGCTAAGGACGCTCAATGGGATGCGCAAATTAATGGAATCGCTAAATCCAAAGAAACAAACTGTTAAATTGCAAGAGATTTGATAGTTTACCATAAAAACATGTTATATGTTTGTATGATGCTTAGGGTGACAAACGAGCACACATTCACCCTTGATTTCTTTCAATAAATAAAAGTGGCGCGCAAAATCTTATCGTCGAATAGACAGAAAGTCTAGTTGACAATTAGTTCATTGATGTGGCATGACTCTACCAAGTCTAAAACCTTGCGTATTTACCTGTGCGTCTTAAACAAAAAGCGATTACTTACTAGTATAAATTGTTATACTATACTGTTAACTAGGCCTCCCCTAGGGTTGCAACATCGTACGGTATCTGCCTTACGTTATGAAGTGCATATGGTGAGACTCTACACATAAAACGACAACCTCCTCAAGATTGCGGGAAGTCGATGGGTGCTCAGGACAGTCAGATAGATGTTTAATAGTTTACCAATCTATGTATCCATCCAGCTGTAGATACACAACTATGAATCAACATAAAGAATCACCGATACGGTTTATTAAAAAAAAAGTGTTCTAGCATCTTACATCTACTTAATATTCATACAAGAGGTATTAGGCATCATGTTTCAGTCGAGTAAATTTCGTTAAACAAATAAATTCAGTTCAAGGACCCCTATAAGATTCTAAATACAATATATAATACACATTGTGATACTTTCATGTACATGATCATAATGGAATTCTATAAAAATATATTCTACATACAGCTTCATTAATTTTATGAACCGATGTGTATGAATAGAAAATAAAAATATATATTATATCGTATTATAATATCGTGTTTTAGACAAAGGCTCTATAGTTAAAAGTCTTACGGTATTCTTGTGTATATATTATAACATTACAATTATAAAAAAAATATCCATGATAACTTTTCATACCTTTGTGCTAAAGATAAAGGGAGAAAGTTGTGCAACGGACGGACAGCTTTCTAAAATTCGATATTGTTCGTCTATTGTTTGAATTCTAACTGTTACTAGTGTAAAAAATAAAGTTTTATTCCAAAATGGGCACGGCAAGGTTCCATGACAGTTCAAATGGCTACTTTTTATTTTTATTTTAGACCTTAATTATCGTTTGTCCTATACAGCGTTAGCTTGATCAGCATTTTTTTTTTATGTAAATAGAAATATCAAATATGTTCTTCAACATTTTGATTTTGAATTCTATCCTACCTAAAATCAGGTAGCATTATTTTTGCTTCAAATATGGCTTCATAATAGTAAAAGCTTTTATTTTTTGAATTTGTAATTAAAATACTGCCCACTATTCAAATTTATTAAAATATAATTATATTTTTTTTCATTATGCATTTAGTGCCACAATTCTTATTTATTTATTGAATTAGTAATTAAAATACTGTTCACTATTCAAGTTTATTAAAATATAATTATATTTTTTCATTATGCATTTAGTGCCACAATTCTTATTTATTTATTGAATTAGTAATTAAAATACTGTTCACTATTCAAATTTATTTAAATATAATTATATTTTTTTTCATTATGCATTTAGTGCCACAATTCTTATTTATTTTCTGAACACAAATCGGTTGCCCAAGGAGTTATGAATGTTATAATATTATTCCCGTTTTTGTTATGAATACTTTCTAGTATTGCTCTTGTATAAACACATGCGGGTTCGCTATCGTGCCGGAGTGCGGTTAGACTGGCTTGTTAGCGAACAATGCCGGGGACACCACTATGTATGTACCTATATGGCAGGCAACGGCATCTGCGAGCGAATATCTAGTTTGCGTTTCTTAGAAAAGTCACTGTTTATCAAAGCTCGTTGCTTATGTATCAAACTTTCCTAGCACCGTTCATTCAACCTGAGTTATAACCGCAGTCAGTGCACGATAAATGAAAATTGCGTGATTAGAAAGAATAATAATAAATAATTTCAACTTAAAAGCCGACTAAGAAAGTCCGCAAGTTTGTCGCAACAGCAATGATTCTTTTGCCGCCATAACTTGAGGCCAAGTTATTTCACACCGAGACACGTGGAACGGTTGGGTGATGTAAATTCATGTTAAGTAAACTGCTTTTATTAATTTAAAATCATCTACCCGGCATAATTTTTAGTAACATTTTTTTTTATTTATTAATATGTAATATTATAAATATTCCCATTTTAATTTATACCTAATAATTATAATTAATAATACGATAATTTTTAATACGATAACATGCTTTATTTCCATTGCTATGTCATAAAACAAAAGTTAGTACTAAAAATTATTTATTATGTAAATAAAAGTAAAGAAATATTGAATAAATAAAATCACCTCATACATATTACAGTAATTTATAATTTATGCGAAGCAGTAAACGTGTCCATAAACAATAGTCAACGAGTTGTGTAGACGTTTATTATTGTCTAGTAACATCACAATAATGCATCAACTATATCAGGCCTCATTGACTCGGATACACGGTCCGTGAATCATCGATTCGAATTAAGAAATAAACTGCATCGGAACGGATAAAAAGTCAAATATGAAATGCGCGATTTCAAATGTCCCCGGCCGGTTCCAGACACGATCTTTTTTGTTAATGCGTTGGCAACTCAATAAGTACATTCGTACTCGTAAATTTCGAACACAATACGCCGTTGAGATAGATTGGAAATGTAAGGATACGAGTGGGCAAAGAGATCTACCCTGCTTCCTGCATTGCAAGAATCGTGACTGCCACTAAATGGGTCCGACTAGGATTTACATTGAAAAGCGACTTCAGTTCAGACAGTTTACCTACAGCGTTGAATATTTTTATTTTTTGAATAAAATAGAATAAATAATATTCGTGGCGGCCGTAAATACTCTCCAGTGTACTTCATAACTTTCAACCCAGAGCTTGAATATAGTCCCGTATACAGAATTTCCACCTAATAAAAGGCCATGTTACGTGTAGGGAGCGTTAGACACGCAATTACGCGGCACCCATTTTATTAAGAGCCGCTCTTTCCGCCCCAATCATGACAAACGGGGGGAATAGGGGAAGATGTATGGACCACCACGGGTCATGTTTGACTGGTACCGTTGCACGGCGAAGTTTCACGTTCAACGTTAATTAGTGCGTGCCTCACGTTCTTAAGCATGTATGGATGTGTTTGCGAGATACTGTCTTGAAAATAGGTAATGTTGTGGAGTAAAGAAAAATATCATTAGATAAAAAAACCCACTTCGTGTACATAGGAAATATTTGAAGCATACACGGGACTGCATCAGTAAGACATTCGCCCATCAGTCCTAGTACGCTGTTATCACGATACGTAATTTGATATAGAGATTAATGTGCAGAACAATTTATTGTCAATTATCGTTACCAACACCACGGTGCGATCAATTAACACAAATGCTGAATTGTAAATTACACTGACCAACAGAATACAATAACATTACATTTTGGATATTGCGTTTCGAGACAAGGGAAATCTCTATTACAAAGCGTATCTATTATCAGTTGACAAGTTTTTATAACAACAATTTTTACTTTGTACAATATACATACCATAAAATTGGATATATAATTAATTAAAGTAAGGATTTTATTGAACATTTCTATAAGTATTTACGTGGTACAATGCCAAGTAGAAATAATTTGATAGATTGAGAAATTAGTCATTAGTGATAAAGGCCCTTAAAAAATGTTTTTATTTAACATACGTAAATTTTCATCACACAAATTTGAGATGCGAATACTGTCAATTCACAATGATGAAATAATGTATTATAAATTTATTTTAAAGGAAACAAAATAAAAATAAAATTGTTTTCTGCCATACAAAATTTATTTTAAAGTTTTTGTATATCTGATTTTTATATACATTATTTATTATGTAGTATTTATTACACGTAAAAATAACACACATGTATTTATTTATATTAATTAATCAATTTAAATATTTTATTTATCATCGGATACTTTTGTGACAGGTGATGACAAATTCTTAACGCATGTCTACTCTAAAGTTGAACTTCCTGTATGTCTGTAACGGTTACCAACGATTGTAAAGGTGCAAGTACCGTTTAAATGTGTCTTAAGCGAGTGTTATTTATAGTGAATAAAAGCCAGTTTAACAGACGGCCCTGCCCATTCGTGTGTGATCAACGTTGTCAATTGGACCTCAAATCTCTAAAGTATCTTCTAAGCTTCTATTTCCTATTGATTTATACACAAAGTTTACGACGCTTACAGGAAATAGTAATGTTTAGTGATGTTAATAGTTAACAAAAATTATATTTATTTACTTCAAAATGATACAGGCAAACTTTATCATAGTTCTAATATTGCATATAATTTATATATATATATATTTAGTTAGATATGACGTAACTGTTAAAAAGTCCCTTTCGTAAAACACATAACTTTTTCTAACACAAAGATACATTATCGTTATTGCAATGGAAAGTTAAAACAAGACGCTAGAGATATGACATTGTAAATTGTCAGATAGAAATGGAAACATAATAAATAGTAATGCTTTGAGAAAAAATGTTCTTATCAGTAAACAAAAGTACAATTAACAGGGTATGTATCTCTAAATGCATTCGTTAATTAAAAGGCAAGTGTATTGGCCAATGCGATATAGAGTTCGAAGTCTGAAGTTACTTTATTATACGGATCATTCCACGCAAGCGTCGTCCGCCATTTTATGGGACACATGGCTATCGGTCCCATCCCATTGTAAAGTCATTGAACAGGTCATTTTAATTGAGTTTTATATAATGTATAGCGAGATGCGCTTTTTAATGAACTGAAAAATACCACAGCAATACAATTCCACTCCACTCTTTATTAAGTGGTAAAAATTTACGTATATATTGATATGTTTGGTAAATAAACCGCATATGAGAAAATATGCTACAAAAGGCCATTATAAGAATGATGTACATCTATATATTTATGTTTTATAACGTTGGTTTGCTAACTGCACCTGTAAAGATGACTATCTGCTATACGAGGTATCGATGGTGTTACTGTAATTAATCCAAGTGATAAATATAATAAAATAATGGCCTTTCTTTTTTTTTTAATAAACGCCTCGTCAATATAATTAAGCAGACTGTCGTCAAACGAAATGTATTTATGAATACATGCAAGCAAAAACAAAGCAGTATTAAGAAATGCTTATCGAATATATTCAAAGGCAAAATCCACGCGAAACATTAAAATTCAAGTCGAGAATTAATAAAGAGATAAATAAATTTAAGAGCAGCGGGAATGTGAGGCTGCCGTTACGGGTCCGGTTGGCTTTATGTGCATATTGAAGATGGATGGAGCAGAGTGAGATCGAAGGGGGGAGGGGTTCGCATCCCCCACCTCGCAGCGCCCGACCACTCGCAGTCCCGTCAGACGACAAAAATGCCATAATAATGGCTCCTGAATAGTTTTTGCTGCACCGCTCCAAATACCCAGTGAGACCCCGATACGTGACGACACGCCGGTGATCTCCCTTTTATTGAGAAATTCGTCAGTTTTATATCCTTAATGAAAAAAAAATGTTGAGAGGGCCGGAATCCGGTTGTGTCATTTCAAACACTTGATAAGTATCGCTCGGAGCTTTTTCGGTTCGGAAATTCAGTGAAGCCCCTTTCGTTAGTATTCCGCGAATGCGCCGTTTTTACCCGGCCCTGGATATAGGGTCACCTTTAAACTGCTTTAATTATGAAGCAATAAGAAATTTTCTTCTGCCGACTTAGATGCCCGAGCGGCTTGTACTTTATTGGAGCAAATTCATTGTTATTATTAATAGCGAAAAACCGAATCAAACCATTCGGTGCGTACAAAAGGAAATTTCAACGGATCGTACTCGTAATCATGACACTATTGCTAACGAAAATATTACATTTCGTCATATGTATGCGTTCGTTTCCCGAAAACCAATCAGCGGTAGCGAAATACGAGAGACCTATCGTGCAGCTAATTAAAATCAAGCTCCGGTTAATAATCGGCGGTGTTATTATCGAAGCGGCAATATCGAACGTCACAAAAGGTTGACCAATTAAGAGTTTCCCCGAATGTCCGAACGAAGTAGTTCAGAATGATAGCACCGTCAATTATGCCTGCCCGCCTCACAACCCGCTCCGCCAATTACCAACCATCCAGCGATTGATAAAAAAGAGCTTCGAAAAATTCGCCCAAGCAAATTCTGGTTATCTTCGAGCGAGGACCGCGGGCGCTGTTCGCGGATCGCGCTTTCCCGTACATCAATTTCGTACGACCCAGTTAAATTGTCGATAACGTTAATTATGAACAGCGGGAAATGATAACTTGATAAACCTCCATAATAATAGCGGGTGACTTGCGGCGAAAAAACGGTTCGGCCTCACCGCGGGGTATTTAAATTTTTACGAAATCGCTTTTATTTAAGATTGAGTTGGGCATCGAAAAAACTAGCTCGCGCTCATGTATGAACCATGGCCATGTCGCAAGAACAATCACTAAGAATAATTCATATTCGGAACGCACTGCAAATGGCCGGGGACGATTTACGGACCGCTCGCCTCTTGTTTAACCCGAACCGGTATCTTGGTGACCGGCTTCTGGTAATTGGATTTCAATTGTGCTAGAAAAAGGCATTCGCCCGGTACGTCATTACCGATGCCCTTTTTGAGATAGGATAAATTGTAATTGGGGAAATGCAATGCTATCACGACGATCACCGCCTAACGCTTTGAATATTCGAGTTTATGAGCCCCTTTTCCCATTAAGCTCCTATTGCGGGCTTATTGAAGGGGTGTCGGGCACGGCGACACCTGTATACGTTATTGTGTCGCATAAATTCCGCGGTTCTCTCAGCGAGCTCCATGGTTTATTAAACTCGGCATCGAGATAAGATGCGTCTTAAAGGAGTATTATGTAATCTCATAATATTTCCGTATTCATTTGCATTTTCCACTTAGTAATTTATAAATTTTTAAATGGTTTATAAAAATATTTATAAAAAATTATAAAAATAATTGGAATGAATTCCGATTCGCCCTCGAGCATTTGAGCTTATCTGAATCTACTGCAGCCATCAATTATTTAATTCGATTTATATAATATAATAGTTTTTTTACATAAATATTTTCATGAACATAGGTTCAAGTTCTAGCGTTCAATAAATTAGATTTAGTTACATTATAAACTAGTTAATATAAGAAGTTCGCATTAACACACAATAAAGAACGCTTGGGTTAGAGGAATCCCGGTCTCCTAAAATGAATATTTTCCGAGACCGCAATGGAAATGTCTCAGTGTCGTAACAAACGGGTGCGCGGGCGCAGGTAAGGGCGGGGCACGGGTCTCATGTAGAGTGGAGAGGGGAAGATGTGGAGGGGGGAGGGGAGTTAAGCAACTAATGAGGCGAGCCGAGCGCTGCCCTCACGCACACGGTTTATGTGTTTAGGTACAAATATAAATGAATACCTACACCCATTTCAATTACGATCGTCTAAGTAATAAAATCAGATAATTGATTATGAAATATCATTTAACTTTTGTATCTTATAAATATTTTAAGAGTGATCACTGCAGTCCATAGGTTCATACATCCTCAACGAGTCATGACGTATGCAGATATAAATGTTTTATAGTGGTACAGCTACGCTGCAGTTTGTTTCTAGCTGCAGAATGAATGGGTCAGCTCGTCCAGGTTAGGCCCATACACTCATAGAATACCAGCGTTAAATAGCAGCATAATATTGCTGTATTTCATATGGTTAGTGTAGGATCCGTAGATCTTTATTAAAGGTGACAAGGAATTCCATCTCAGCCCTCAAGGGTGACAATGCATCTGCATTATGATTCATTTTTATCGAGGATGAATGTAGACGTTATGGGCCGCAGGAATAATTTACCGTCAGCTGAACTGAGTGCTCGTTTGTTACTCTCGATGTAATAAGAAATACAAAAATAAATATGCTCAATTAAACGTGGATAAACTGTCATTCAATATGCTTAAATAATTTAAACTAACCTTAAAGTACTATAAAACACTTAAGTAACACCCTGTGTAATAATATTTCACGTAAGCATTAAGTAAGTAGATACCTAAATTTTCTTGAACCCGAATTCTAAAGAGGTGCAATAAATATTAGCGAATAGGTACTTCGTATGTACTAACGTTACACGCGTTCGCTTTTAAACGAATTGCTCGGTACCTATAACAATAAAACCACCGATAGGCCCTTTCACACATTCTAATGTGCTCAATGTGCCTTCATTCGTTGGAGGCCAAAACGCAGAAGAAATATTTCTCCAAATCCATACTGACTTAAGGTTCGCATAAAGCAGTCGACCCCCGCACCGAAGTATGGTAGTGAGATTTATATGGGGGACTACGCGCCCAAGCCCGAGGCTTTACTATGATGAATTGACACTTTTTCACCGCCGTCCACAAATTTCAACTCTGAACGATATACGTGGACTGAATTAAGTAAAGAACACCGTAAGAAAGTAAAGTCCGTCGTTATGACTTTGAAACTTTTAATGTATCCAATGAGTTGGAGTCCATAAATACTTTCACTCGTGAAATTAGCGGCTCTACGGAAGTTGGATAAGGCGTAACATTAACGCGTTCATTGACTAGCGTTCGTAGTTTCTTGTTTAACAATTCTTAAATAATTTTTGTTATAACTTAAGATTATTTTATGGGCAGATAGTATAAGTCCCTAATATTAATATTAAAATTTTCTGTTCATTATACCGTTTGAGCGCGTTCTCGTGTGGAATGAACAAAAACTACAAACACGTTATAAACATGAACGGCCCACCAGCGCCATTGCATGGCGTCACGAAATCTCTACTGGCATTCTTGCATATCTAATGCTTATATGATTTGTTAGCAGTACCTTATCAAAACATCTTACAAAGGCACCTCCACGCATTTGATACGTTATTCCTTTCTACATTCACATTAAGAATCCTGAAATCAAGAAATTCTATAATGCAATATTCACGTCTTAATTAGCCTAATATATAAAAAAGCGTAATACAAACTCGATATTCAAGATATATGATGACTTCATTCGTCGGCGGGGGCTTTAGGCAATCGTCTAAATTATAATAATAACTGGGCGTGAGCTCATCCGTTTGCCTGTCTTAATAAAGCCATTATAAATATCTGATTTTCGACGTACGTCCATTGAGTGGACGGCAAATACCGCAGGGTTATACGTGGATTTGGTTGTTACGGTTGCGTATCTTAATTATTTCTTATCGTTCAATCGTTTTTTTATGTTTGTAACGACACGGCAATATATTAAGCATATCAATCTTCTTAACATCTTCTGTTTGAAGCTTCACCGCTTGCTATCTTGATTTTATTCACAATCTTATCTATGTATATCGTAGGTATGTTTGCAAAATAGAAGCGATACAAAGCACAGTCTAATGTATAAAACATTTTGCACAAGTTGCCAGGAAATGTCGCGAATACGACTGTATCTCAACTGTTTACGAGATAATGTTAAACATGCTTAATTAATGCTGTATACGTATTAATATTTTTCAATAGTTGTTAACTAATGTACTTAATCAATTAGAAAAAAAACAATAAAACATATAATAGATGTATACTTAGAATTGATTATATTTGCTAAGTTTTAAAAGTAAATAATGCTTTAGCGATCGAATACAAATATTGGTCTTCCCGCCGTGAATTCAAATGTTTGTTCAAACACGCTCAGGAGGCAGTTACCGTTGATTTAAGCGACCAACCAACAATAGTTGCTTCGGAATGAATAAAACGTATACAAATTTAATCAAAGAGAAATCTATTAGTAAAATGAGAAGCGCACGGAAGGGAGCGCAACTATACATATTCAACGAGGCACTGCATCACGAACAGGCCAATTTATGCGGCAGGCCCTCAGAGTAACGTACTTTTACCTCCGCCATATGTAAAACCAGACTATTTCTTTCGCCGATCAGATTGTCACCTGAACTAAGGCATTCTATTTATTCCTTTTAACGTGAGCCCTGAAAACCGACTCGTTTCGTTGCTGATTTAAGATCTTCGGGGTCATTCCCTCGCATCGCGGATCACGAGCCTTTCGAGTTTCAACTACCTACGTTTGATTTCCGAAAACGCTTACACTTACCGTAAGTATTTCTCTTGCGATTACTAAGTACAGATATATTTTTAAATATTTAAAAAAAAAGAGAATATAAAATTCGAAATAATTAAAAGTAATAACAATATTATGTATGCCTCTAGTTTCTTCTATCGCTAGTTTCAATATCTGTGGCAATAAAATTATGCACAAGGTTTACCCCAAGCTTGAAGAAGAAACAAGAAACTTCTCTGTACAGTGTTAATCAAAAAGCATGTCCGTTTTGCTTTTTATTTCGCTACCACATATGGCATATGCTACAAACTGCTCCTTGTTTCTTTTATCTTCTTTATAGACTTCATCCGTTATTTATATACTTCTTATGTAGGTACATTTCTTGTTTTTAAAACATAATAAGCATGTTTTAAATATTAAGTCATTGGTACTCAACAACGGATTGCCTGATCTCTTTTACATGTTGTCAAATAATATTTTTCTATTCTCAGATATTCAGATTTTCTAATTAGTTATTTTATTAACTACCAACTATGTATTAAACTAAAAATGGTAATCAACAATTTTAGAGGTTCCACTATCCAAGATGGTTCAGGTTGTTCGGATGCCATTGAATTTAAAGTAAAGCATCAGACCGCTGAAAAATCAGGGGCCGTAGTAAACTATTATTCCTACCCATCTTATTTCAGTGCCATCTCGATTTTTTATAACAATATTTACGCCAATTTGTTTAAACTACGATTTAATGTTGGAGTGAAGTAGAATTCAGGAAAGGTGCCTATTTGCGTTAGTAAGATTTTGGCTACATTAAGATTTTTTTCTTACATTATAAGTTACTAATTACATTGCAGTTTTTTTTATTAATATTTCATTAAGAGTACAAACAAGCACACAGTTCACCTGATGGCAAGTGATTCCTGCGGCCCATGACATCTACATTCATCCTTGACTAGGAATCATAATGCAGATGCGTTGTTATCCTCGTGGACTGAGATGGAATACCTCGTCACTAGTAATAAAGGTCTCCGGATCCTTGCACTGACCAGATGAAACACAACAACATTATGCTACTATTATACGCTGGTGTTCTGTGAGGGAGTAATGCTACGCCGGTCGTGCTGACCCATTCATTTTGCAGCTAGAAATTAATTGCAGTGTAGCTCCAATAACCATTCATAGTTCGCAAGAGTAAATAAGTAATATAATTTAATTTTACCGATTACAATTTTTATTATATTATATAGTACATATAGAAGGGTTTGTAGTGTAGTGTGTACTTAAGTACTTTGAATAACTAGCATTCATAAATGCCTTTCGCCACATACATTTTAATTGAGCATTTATTAGTTATGAGTTTATATTAATTTAGACATTTCCATAGTAAACGTATCATTGATATTTTATCAAAACATAGTAGTCCAGATTGTAATTTAAAGACATTAATATCAAATTGTTCTAGGACATAAATAATATCTGTCTTAAAAACATGCTCGTTATAGTCGATGATTACTTGAATACACGTTATAATTAATTTAGTATTTGAAACAGTAGTTTACTATTTAATAAGAATGTATCAACTGCTATTCGTCATTGTTTCTTAATTAACGATATACGACAATTATTTTTCTAAGACAATGATACTACTAATTAAATATTTCTTCATGTATATGTGTAGGTATATCATATTTTTTAGTGTTAAGGGTGGAAGAGAGAATACACTACATTTTTCTTCTAAAACATTTCAGTATATATTAACCAAATTGTAAAATAAATTCCAAAACATTATCAATAGTTTAAATTACTTAGGAATATATTTATAATATTACCGGTAAAATATGAAGCACCATTTGACTTCGCCTCTGCTTTCAAATCAAAAATTAAAAATAAACGCAAACGCGAAGACTTTTAAGTACTGTGTCATAAATAATAATAAACTTTTAAGCGGTATTTTTAAAAATGGAACACGCTGAAATATAGCTGTGTAGAACGCCAGACGGACGCTAGAATACGGGGGATCGATGTCCCAATTGGGCAGCAAGCTGTGTGGGCTGACGATGGAAAAACTGATCTTGTCTATGCGATTTATGTTGATGCTACAATAGAAAGATGTTTGTTTTTAACAATAGTGATTTTCACATATTGCATGCATGAATGATTTATCTCGGACGAGTTGAATATATATCGACGTTAAAATAATACGATCGTGAAGTTAATATGGATTTAAATTTGTGTTGGTAAAAAACAAGAAAAAATTAAATAAGTTCCACCGTCAAAAATAGATTCGATAGTGTGTCGGGCAAGGTCCTCAGTTAATTTTGATGGAGTGGAAAGTAACTGCAAACCTTAATAATTTTGATTACTGTTTATTTATTTTACATATTTAGACCCAAAGTTTTGGTAAAAAATGATAAAAAATTAACAGATATAAAATTCTTAACCATTGTTTATAATTACAGGTAGACTAAGTTTATGACTTGCTTCTTCAACAATTTAGTAAAAACGAGTAAATATATATATATATATATATATATTAGAGACTTTAATAAAGTAACTAATAAATAGATCTCAAATTGTAATTACTAAATTCACTAAAGTCCTGTAGCCATTGGCAATATAACAGTGGCCTTAGACATATTTGAATATCTTGCTGCGCATCGGGAACGGACCATTGTTGTCCTTACCCAGTATGGACTTAATTAAGGGACGGGATAGGTGGAAACATCTAGAGGAATTTAGAGGTGGTCGTTGCTCCAACGCTAGTGTCTCGTGGGGTTATTTAGGATTTCTACTATATTTAAATATTAAGAAATGAATACACAGTTAACAATATTAAATTCAGTCATAATAAAGATATTCAAATGAACCTATGTGAGTTCAAAATATTTAGAAATTAATTAATTATTAGTGGAATTAAAATTTGCGACCTTTAAATTTTAAATTTCACATTCAACGAAAACATTTTCGCAAATACGAAGTCGATAGTATATTGAATTTCTTTTAGGGAATGGTGTAATTAATGGAAGTTAGAAAACATTATATACATATAGTTATAAATATGTGAAAGCCTCCTTATCAAAGGAGAGGACGGTAGACTTCATACCTCAGGTAATATTAGTCGTAGCTCTACAAAATGATTTTATATTTCAATCAGGTTTTAATGTACAAAATTAAATATTTTTTTTAAAAAAAAATAAGAAAATGCTAACCAATACCTAGAGTGTATAAAAAATCATTCAGTGTTTTAAAATGAAATCGCAACGTAGCGATGCGCATTAAAAAACCGTTGTTGTTTATGGACTTTTAAATTTAATTTTAATTTTATGTTTATATATCAATAAAATGGTGTAATATAATTTATGAAACACTTAAAGGTTTTTAAAACGTCCCATAAAAAATAAAATATGTGATCAAAATCATATAAATTACTAGTTATTACTAAGCAAATTTATTTATAATTTGAAATTGTATATAACTTCAGAAGATACGAGCAATAAATAAGATAACTATTAAACAGTATCCAGACAAATTTGCTTCGAAATTTTGCTTTAGGGAAATCAAGATGCTAAACTTGTAGTGGTCATTGTTATAGCCTTAGAGGATAATAATAAACGTATATTTTGACCTTAAATTTGCTCGGATAGATAGTCATTGTTGAATTTGTAGAGTTGAATACATACCTATGTCTAACAAGGTACACAGAGTTATTACTAATAATATTAGTGAAATACATATCACTACGATCAAAAAATTTACTTAACACTTTTTTATACGTATATTTATTATTTATTTTTTATATATATATTTATGTTATGAAAATGTACTTAAACATTATATTTTAGCATGGTACATTTAGAAATATATATTTTTATAGTGTAGCATTGTATAGTGATATAGTACTTTTTTTTTGAAAGAATAAATAACCACTCAAACTAAACTGAAAATGCTTGTAATAGACGATGGTTCACGACAAACGACAATACTAGAATAGTGGATTCGAATCTACGACCTTAAGTTTCGCAGTCCATACCATAAACCATTAGGCCATTGACGCTTCTAAAATTTGATGGTATAATTTAGAACAGAATATACCTACAATAACTTTGGAGATGACGACGGGCAGGAGATAACAGCAACTAATGCACGCCATCGATTTATAAAGTAAATGGTTTCCTCTTATTTAACATATATAAAACATTATACAATATCTCATGTTTAATATATTTGGCTATAAGTTTTTATAATTCAATTAAATACAGAATTAATATATTACCATAAGCATTTTTTTTTCTACCACATCTATGAATTGTTAATCACTTTGTAAGCTGTATTTATGTACATTACTCCTATTATAGTGGTAGAAAAATGAAAATAAAACACCAAAAGCTCTTTACTTAACTTTCATAAAAACTTAGAAGAAACTTAGTAACTTGTAAATTCACAGTAAGATACTCGACGTAAAAACTGAACATAAGATACGGGATTAAATATATCGTAAGAAATGTAAAGGTAAATAAGTAATGAGGCGTTACATATGAACCTGCAAGTTTTATTGCTAGCGGCGACCCTTTATTCTATCAATTACGCACACGTTTAATTGTTTACGATGCGATGCCCCACTATAATCCTAAAATATATACATTCATTTAGACATGATAGAGCCACATTGCAGGTTCACGTATAAACTAGCTGTGGAAAAGGTTAGAATCAAGCAAAGTAGTACCGTAAATTAGTAGCTTAGTGTTACTGTTTCCTCTGGTGAGTGAGAGCAACTAGGGAAAAGCTATTCCATCTCAATCTTCATGGATGATCGACTTATTATAATTGTGTATATATATATATATATATATATACGTATATATATATATATATGTATATATATATACATAAATATCGTTCACAGCTTATTTGGCATCGCATACAAAAAAATAATTATGCTTGTGTTGTTTTTCCATTTTAAAATTTAAGTTTTTTTTGAATGATTTATTTTATGCTACACCTTAACGGAACTTGGTTCTCTAGGATAGAATGTACATAGAGACGAAATGAAATAGTTTGCTATCTGCTGAACCGTGTGCTCGTTTTTTACTATCACTATATTGTCTAGCGTAGCAGCCACTAAAAGCATTTACCACTTGAAAGAAACTATATGACTTGTGGTGATAGTATGTTAGTCTATCACCTATGTTTGTAGACTATGTAGTCAGATGTCTTTTCTTCCAGTTCAATTAGTAATGTGTGTTTTTAGTATTTGAATCAGCATTACACCGCATAGTTATAAAGCATATACATAACTGCTGTTTCACATTTTTTTTAATTATTATATTGAGAGTACCAAACCGCACACAGTTCACCTGATGCCAAGCGATTCCTACGGCCCATGACATCTACATTCATCCTCGACAAGGAATCATAACGCAGATGCGTTGTTACCCTTGAGGACTGAGATGGAATGCTTCATCAACCAGTAATAAAGGTCTCCGATCCCTACACTCACCAGACGAAACACAGCAACATTATGCTGCTATTTTACTCTGGTATTCTGTGAGGGCGTGGTCCTACCTTGGTCGAGCTGACCCATTCATTCTGCAGCTAGAAATAAACTGCAGGGTAGCTCTTAAAAAAGTCAGAAAACACTGTATATAGGTTTAGACAATCCATTAGTCTATATGGCAAATATTTGTCAATACATTTCAAATAACAAGTACTGCCAAGAAAATTATAAAATATGCGTCAGCTGTCATACGTACTATGTGTCCTAAAAGGTAATTTTTAAACTATCTAGCCTTTTGTAGAAAATATTTGTCGCTTCATATATCCACATTCTTCCATTATTGTAATGCAACTCTCAATACTAAAGATGGTTTCATCTGGTACATGTTATTGCACATTCTTCAGCTGGCTTGTGGGCGCTTTTCATAGAAGAGTTTAAAAAAGTCTAATCAACAGATAGTTATATATAGACATCTTATTTCAATTTCAAGTTAACGCAAAGTATCTGTATTTTTTTCTGTATTGTAAACGTTCCATTTTCAAAAATATTACTTTTTTATGGTTACTAACTATTTTAAAGGTCACTTGTTACTATCTGATAAAAATTAAACACAGAAAGTACAATAGGTATGATACTGTCTTTAATTTATAAAGTAATAATATTCTGTCATAATGGTTTTGTCTGCTGTCTGACAAGATAGTCCACAAAATCATTGAAAATTCACAAAGATTAAAATGTCGAACATTCTAAGAAATCTATAGACACAGATCTTAATATCATATTATGTTTTTTCCATTTCATCTCCAGACCCACTCTTCAACCAATCTATTTTCGTTATATAATGAATACGTCCATCTTAAAACCATTGCGCTCAAATCAGTCAAAATCACAAATCTTCAAGTCACATGGCTCCCAAGATGTACTCTTCCATGAAGTGCACAGTGACGCAAGCTTAAGTATTTGTTCTTAACAGATCGCGTAAACTTTACAATGTTCGACTGTAAACTTATTAGGAACGATGTATCAGTGGTATTTGCAAATGAATGTTTTTGCATCTCAGAGATTACTTGAAATCATCGGTACGGTTGTTATCATAGCAACAGCAGGCATTAGAAGCCTTTAAAAGGTAATAAAACACCACTGGCGATAATTGGGAAATAACGAATAATCAAAGTTAAAATTATTGTGTCTAATCAAAGTTCCTCTTTCGCGCCAGTCTGATAATATATCTTGACTAGCTGTGCCCGCGAATTCGTTCGTGTAGACTACAGGATGCTTGGTAGGTCTCATGTAAAGCCAACGTTTTTTTTTATTTAAGGGTAAATATTCGGTCATACATGATTTTTTTTGCGTTACTTTAACCTTTTACGCAGCACACGCAACGGAAGCTCTGAAAAGGAATAATTTTTCCGTTGTTGCAACATTTTTCATTGATCCTCCGCACCTATTGTTCGTAGCGTGATATTATGTAGCCTTCTTCAATAATTGGACTATCCAACACAAAATAATTTTTCTATTCGAACCGACAGTTCCTGAGATTAGTGCATTCAACCGAACAAATTCTTCAGCTTTATAATATTAGTATAGATACATATATCGGAGTAATAAGGAGGTGGTAAGTATGGTATGGACTGGTCCTTACCTCGTCTTCGAAGATAAGCATAATAGCATCTCTTACAAAAGGTAAACTAATCAATACAGCTCATCCATCAGCGATGGGAGTGTGAAGAACTGAAAGATGCGGATTAACAGTAAAGTAAAAAAGTACTAGCCTATATATATATATAAATCTCACATAGGAATTATCTCTAGAGACGGTTTCATAGTACACTTCGATTGGCAGACTTTACATGTCTTCGAAGTATATATATATATATATATATTATTTCTATCATGATGAATAGTCTCATAATGTGTTCCTTTCAAAGTGGAGATTTGATAAATCTGCGCATAAAATTGTGATTAACAATTTCATTGGCACCGGGGAACTAACTCGGTTTGCTCGGGTTTTTTTGTCTAATGCCACTGATAGCCCGTAGGCTTTTACAGTTTCACTGGGTTGTTTCGCGTATTGCGTATCGTGAATTAAAAGCGAGTGATTAGACACTGAGCTACCACGGCTCCGTATTAACATAAGTCTTCCTTATTAGACAATTGAAGTCTTGGTTCGTCAGGAAATTCTATTGGTTCACTCCATTCAGCTAATTTATAATGCAGGAGGCAAGTTGCAGCACGTACGCTCTAACACTGTACCAGAATAACGCCACTGTGTTTCGTATAGTGAGTGTATTCTAGAGTCAATTACAGGAAACGAAGCATTCTATTTAAGTCTTCAGGGGTGATAACATATGTGCAGCTTGAGTCTTTGTTGAAGATACATGTACAGGTCATGGGCTGCTGCTATCACTTATCATCAGGGAACTGTATCCTTGTTGGGCACCCTTAATATAAATACACCTAGTATATAGCAGATGCATTGTTCCAGATTCCAGAATACAATAACTTATTTAAAATTATAATGGAAAATAGAACGTAGTGTACTAGCTTATCGACTAAGTTTAATTTTTTCAAATACTTTCAGCTCGGCTTAAAGCGTAGGCCCGCAAACAAAGATCCCGCGCAGTTTACTGCAGGGATATAAATTAAATGCTTACGTTTCGCTCGGTCCGCTCCACTAGTTTAATTAAGCGACTCCTTTGTATGTATGTCCGTAAGACACGTTGCCCCAGCTACTCTAATACCAATAAATACTCCATTGGCTACTGTGATCCGTTGCTACTACAAATTTAACATTTATTTTATATTAAATTTGATTTAAACGTCATTTTTCATCATACGTTTAAAGTTTTTAGATAATAACTAACTAAAAAGATAATGATTAAAAAAAATACATAAAAACACATGAATTAACAAAACACTAAGCATTATAGTCTACCAATATAAGATTCGTTTATAGTTTTTGCATAGACTGTTACCTCAGAGCGTTATAATTTATGATTTTTTTTATCTATATCATTCTATCTAACTTTCAAATACACAAGCGGATCTTAATAAAGTCTTAAACAAAATGGAACGCACATAAATTCAGCATATTAAATTAACTCGACGACATCGTGTATCTAATTTCAACGGAGATGTAAATACATGCCACGGAAAAAAATGTACATGGCCGTGAGATTAAATTTTCAAGCGCGCTGTTCCCGCTTAATTTTTTCCGGCGCGAACTCATCAGATACATCATTTAAGGTTTCTAAACGACACAAGGTGGCCGACACGTACATGGTTTTTATTTGAGGTTAATGAGAAAAATTTTGACTGACATAATACATTATTTACCTGAATATATCGTTCAACGGTTACTTCGCACTGCCACGTCTCACAAAACACAAACATTCTAGTAGAAGGTTATTTGGAAACTAAAAAACCTTAAGCCGTTTTTGGTCCGGTTCTTAACAATGGCTTTTTATCTAACAATCGGTACTTTCTCCGATGACAAAAAAACCCTTACGATATTGTGCCATAGGGCACAATGCAGACTTTCTCTCGTCATTTGTGCAATACCGTTACAAAGTGACGCAAATTTGTTAAAAAGGTCCATTGCGCCTGTGGAACAAGCAACGCGGATCGCACTATCCGAACCACAGGACAATCGTGACGATACTGAAAAACGGTATTCTTTTATCCAGACATCTTAACGAGGTTAGTTTAGGCAAACTTTTGTGATGTGTTTTTTACGTTTTATTTGGGTTCATATGAGTTTGAATGGTATATTACCCTTCCGACGCTAAGGATCTAAAAGCAAAGGGTTCGTCTGCTCTCGCAAGATACGTCTGCGCCGGAGTGAGCGTGATGCAACTATCTTGTTTATTGCTACCCGGTTAGAACGGAGAACACGTTTGGGAAATAATTTGAATACCGAAATGCAGATGGCTCATTTTATCTGTGCTGAAGCTTCGAAACCACTCCATCGAACTACAAGTTAATTAAGGTTTGCCCATCAATTAAATATTGGCCCTGATTGTTTTCATTTAGCAGATGAAGTTGTTTATCTGATTTATTTGCATATTGCCGATTTCGTGAAACTAAAACCACTAAAGGCTTTTGCAGGTTCAATTAACGATTCGAAACTAAGTTTGGTTGAAATGGAATATATTTGTGGTAACTCATAATCCGAATATAAATCGTTCCAGTCAAATCCCGCTCATTCGTATCTGGGACGATGCATTCGTTCACCGAACGGATTCACTGAGCGAAACACCAAAATTTATTGGGTTAGTAGTTGCCGTAGGTCGATAAAACTACGTTCCGGGACCAGAAAGACGTAAGTCACCGCATGCGCTAAAAAAAATATACTACCGTCGAGCAAAAGGAAGTAAGTAAACTTTAGCGTGATAACTTCTGAAGGTTGTATGACTGAAAAGAGCAATGCGCAGTGCAATTTTCTGATATCTTTTTCACTCTTTCAATGGAGGAACGGCTAGGCGACATACGGACGTTATAGTGTTGAATTAGCATATTTATTGCTAGTTACACGACAAAATAAATTTATCTTAGTCCATTGGGCCCAATGAGCTTGTACCTATGCGTTGTTTTTATTATTTCTCAACGACATTCTCGTTTCCGCTCGTTTTTCGTATACTTTGGGTGTGGCTCCTTATATGTGGTACTTAAAACTTATCCACAAATATTTCTTTAAAACCAGTTTTACTGATTACGTTCACAACGGAAAATATTGAATTTTTAAAATTGAATATTTTCCGTTGTTTGTTTTAATGTAAAAATAAATTAATCCGTTATTGTAATCTGTTTATATGAAACATTATCAAAATGACTGTACCATTTTTTCTTAGAATAGGTGGCAATAGAGCAAACAGCTTACTGATGGTAAGATACCGCCGCATCACCAGAGGATTTGCGAATGCGTTGCCGGCCTTTATGAAAGGTAAATATCATCGTCCTTAATTGTTGCCAATGTGGATGGCAACTGTTGAAGATAATATATCTTATTATTTGATCAAAGGTGGCTGATATGCATACATAAAACATTTTATTACATTTCTTTAGTAATATCTTGATAAAAACATTGATGATCAAATAATGGTTCATGTTCTTATAATGCGTTGTATTGAACTTAGTTATTGAAATATTAAATATCTCTACGTCCCTTCAATTCTACATAAGCAAATTCAAAGTTGTATTAAAACTCAATTAAAATTCACCAATGATGATGACGGCATGTTATAAGAGAACGAGACAATAACAATGTAATGTAAAATTGTACTTAAATTGTTATTTCTATATTTTTATGAGAGAAAATCTCTCTTCTCTCGAGTAGCGGACTCGTGATAATGTGCCGTGATAAAGTGATCAGATGCCATAAAAAAGGGATTTTAGAATTTTGGATGGCCATAACGAATCCAAATAATTCTCAATATTGAAGCCTAATGGCTTCAATACCAGCCGTAGGAATACTAGAAGAGCGCCCACCAACCCGCCTGCTTAGCGTTGCGTGGTCAAATCTTCAAAGATGGTTGATTTCCGAGCGCTAGTTTAAGAAACTTTATTTTTTCCCTCCAGTAGACTAAGAGAAGGTGATGACGATTAACATTTTGTGTGTAAAATATGTTTAAATTTAAAAATATATAATTACTTATCAAATCACCTGCATCTAATCTAATTTCATAATTAATGGTTCAGATTAATTTTAGTTACTTCATTCTTACCCTCGAAGTCTGTGAAAAAAAATTACCTGTAACAATAAAAACACACTAATTTAGGAAATGCATTTTGAATTCGTCGAGTTGCGCTCCGATCCGTCATTTTAGATGGCGTGCCGTCTACCTGCTCCCGGCATATAACCGAATGCGCACATACACGCACCGTAAACGCCTTTGACAAAACCGGTCTGATACACCGTCGGCATACAAATGTACTATCCTTCCAAAACATTTTCCGTCTTTCATCGGCGCCAAAACATCACATAAATCCTCCTCGCTCTCGCAACAGAGCCAACTTCACAACGTTGCGTTCAACAACCAATGAGCGCGAAACAATCCATCGCCATGTTGAATATCGCGACTGTGCAGCCATCTGTCTGGACTAATGCGAAAGAAACTGCTTCACGTTTTCGTATTGGTTTTGTGTATTTATTCATTATTTTAATGTTTCTACGTATTGTTTTGTGTATTATATGTGTAATTGGTATGTGTTTGAGTTCTGTTCCATGAAAAATATGCGACTCGGGTTCAAAATTGATGTCAAACAACAAAATGTCACACGGACGCCGACCCAAGCTACATATAGCTAAAAGCTAAGTTCAGTTGATGCGTTGCTTTGTTTTGTATTTTTGTTTTAGTTTTTAGTATCATAATTATTTTGTTGCATACCTAAAGATAAAATTAATTGAAAAATAATTTATGTTAATGTCCGCAATCATTAGGGACTTCTTTAACCAAAAAGAAAAGATATCAAGTAATAAAAGATATCTAAGAATAAACGAAATTCTTAGGTTACTTCCAGTAAGTTTTATTACTGAGGTTTAGTATTCAATAAACAATACTATACTCTGATTTAAAAAATCACCGAAATGCTATATATATAATTCTGTAACTATTGTATCAATTGTAACCTCTCAATCTAAAAAACAGCAATGAATAGAAAATACATTTTAATAATATAGTTAACTATAAAAAGCCAAATACGAATCTACATGTATTTACATTTTCATTACAGGCAGCAATAAGATTCTTATTGTCACCAAATGCCCTAATTAAAATAATTTATTCACAGTAAGACATTTCTCTATAACTAAATAAAGCACTTTAATAACAAAACATTATATATGAAGTAAAATTTTATAGATATCATTTAAAATAGTTTCGTCTAAGTGAATAAGGTAAATATTACATTATTTATAAAACTACAAATTCCCGTCGGTTCCGTAACCAAGTAGCCACCGACGGCGCATGCGTGAACTTGAGAAATATCAATGTTTAGTGTTATGAAAAAGATTATATTTACGAGTATATAATAATTGTTTATTAAATGGTTAAATGTGTCTTAGGTTAAAATATTTTTCTGATAAATTAAAGATACCACTTTAATAAAGGGAGTTATCAATTTTTTTAACATAATATAATAGATTTATAAAATTATGTTTTAATTAATTTTCTTACAAATATGTTGAAGTAATATTGTAACAATATTTGTGGAGTATATACAAGATTTATACATCTTTTAAATTATTGTTTTTAACCACACATTTTCCTTTTTATTATTCCAAGCAAAACTATTTTTTCCTTAGATAAGTCGACCGGTGAATATTTGAAGTCAAAGTCGCAGATAAAACCTGCAAGTTGGTAGTGCGATATTGTGAAAGTTGGACTTTGCACTGAATCCTAAATAGGACACTGATGTACAGTCGCATCTGCATAGAAAAACTGTATCGCCCAATGCGATTTTTTGCTACGGGGATTTTACAAGGTATTGAGGTTTTTCTCTCTTATTTATTGCCTGTTTACGATCCAGTGTTGCCGCGTGAATTTTCCGGTTTGTGAAACTACAATAGTAATTACTATTACAGGAGCAATGTAATATTATGCATTGTCATCTCTTATCTGTTGTTCTAGTTAGATTGTACGACTTCAGTTACTTGTGTTTTTTTTTGTTTATATCATCATCTTCGGCTCTACCCGGTACTATCACTAGCTAGGATCGGTTTTTTTTATATATAAAATACGTACTTTACGTGTATGTGCCTTCCATTTATTTTTTTACCGAGACATCCACTACCGCTAGTTATAATGTACTTCAAAATATGCGCTCAATTTCTTAATAATAGCATTTAAAACAAGAACTATGCCAAGACGCTCGTATACGAGTATTTCGTTAAAAAATATCCATATCCTAAATATTAGTGCCTAAATTTTAACCGTATTTACTACTGTTAACTATTTACTGGCAGTGCAAAGCTTGCATTACAGAGATAAAATACGCTGCCAAGTCTTTCTCCGGCAAAAGAAGCGAAACGAAAGGCGAGATTTAGTGTGGAAATTTTGGAAGTCAGCCGGGCTGCATTCGTGGTGGCGGCTTGCATTAATCTAGCTATGGAAAAATATTCCCGACTTCCAGCCAGTTTAGTGGACAACGAATTCTCGCTTATTTACACACCATTTATAACTTGCAATAAAAGTTATCTGAGGCATGTTTGAGCTTAGAAAAAAAAATAGACGCATGTATAATCTAATTCAAACAAACGACCGGTAGCTAAGCCTACTTAAACAAATTTACAATGATCGTTACTTCTGAAGGTGACCCAAATTACCATGAAAAAAGTTTAACAGCCCTTTATTTCAGAACAAACAGAGGCTGTTGGTCGGAATCCCATGTAATCCGGACCACTTATCACGCGTGCAAAATGCAAATTCGTACGGGCCGGGCGTACGCAGAATTAACGAAAACGCTAAACGGGCCGGGCGGTACGTCATGGAAATTGACAAAGTTTCCCTAACATTATCAAAGGATAAACAAGGTAATCTCGGTACTGGCTCGAGCGTTCGATGAAGTCTTATAAAGGTCTAAAAGTTTCGCCCGCTTGACAACTAAGAAAATAAGGAGCAAATAAGTTTTGTAGAAGCTGGGCGAAGAGATTGCGTGAGTGATATAAATACGAAATAAATGCTCTTTGAGTAAGTGCACACTTGCGTTCGTGATAACGAAATTAAAGGTGGCGTGTGTAGACGCCGTTAGCACTTGTACGCTTTTCAATATGTCTACACATTATTGATTAGCTTCTGAGAAAAAATTGGCACGCCTATAACGAGAGAACTCATACTTGCTGTAGGTGCAGTCATTTAAAATATCATAACACGTTGTAATTATAGATGTCATTTGTTTGACATAGTACTATCTCGTGCGATTGTTTGAAAAATTTTGTGTGAACAATTTTTTTATCGGATCGGTGTTTAAAATTTTTAAAATTGTCTACGCTTTTAATTTGTTACCGAAATTATTGTTTTTTTTGTCTGTGATTATGCAAATGTACATAACATTTATAAAAGTCACTCCGTAATGAGACTGTAATCTAAAGAGTACCAATTACAACGTACTAAAGTTGTAAAGTTTGAGATAAAGCATTAATTTTAGCTATAAGTTCGCTGGGCGGGTAATCTTCGGCCATTTTATCCGGGTCGTAGTCTGCCGAATCCCGAAGCTTAACGCCTGTTTGTTAGCCGTAATATGCTTTTAACACCTGCGTTACAGAGTTACGTACCATGTGAATGAGATAATGTTGATTTTAGATGAAGTGATGAGTTAAATGAATGGATACATGGGGCTGGCGGGTAATGCGCGCGCTGGAATAGATACGACTGAACGATAGATGGATGGCAGTGAGTCACTTAACAATTTTCGTTTATCTTTACCTATAACGAGCACCATTAAAATTTGCATTTTCAACATACTTCCTGCCTACACTAATACGAATTAAGAAATAAGAAAATTATCAACCTAAGTGTTAGAATTGCGCTTTTTTTTCAACCGGAAATATATTCTTTATAATATCTTTTAACTTTAAATCTAATTCCTATTCATGTATCACTTTAATTCACGAAAAGCTCATAATTTCTGTAAAGTTCACGTAGTTAGAATTCACAACTGAGCTTTGTAATTTTCATTCAGCGATTTACGAGAGACAAAATCTGTGTGTTTCCACACCTTGTTGTATTTGCTAATAACATTAGCTATTTAAATTTCGAAACAATGGATAGTTAAATATAATATATTATATAAGATTTACTTTACAAATTATAATATACTAAGGCATTATTTAGGAAAAAAATGTACTTAATTTTAACAGTGGCACGCTGCAGCCGTCCTCCCAGCTGCAGCGTGAAATGTGTACAGTTCAAAAATTTTAATTAAGTCAACATCACAGTAACACAAGCAAAACCGTAAAGGTAATTAAATGGAACCTATAAGGTGTTTATGTTCTTTGATATCGTTATGTTGTGTGTAAGTGGAACGGTCAACTTTAACAAGCACCAGCAAGACCGAGCAGAAGCAATTTGTGAAGATTTGCTGAAATTTACCCATCTGGTACTACTTACTAGTACCTACTTATTCCTAACCATGAGGTGAAATAAGTTCCTTTCGAGTCCCTAGAGTACAGTGGTATATTCTCGACATCCATCCGCCACCAAATTCCATTTGGTCTGGTAGGCTATTCACTGATTGTAACAATTTTTTATTTCATAATATATTCTCTCTCACGCCAAAGGAATTTCTTGCTTTCTATTAATGGTCTGTGTGTTTATACGCATATTTTGACCATATGTCAGTGTATAGTGGACGATAATAAGAACATACGATGCTTAGATACTTAATGTTTATGTTGAGTAATTAATGAGTGATGAGATAATTGTCACATCAATTTTGAATTGTATGTCAAATGCCTACATATTTTCAATGGGTCCGCATCCGGGTAGCATTAATATTTGATTCGTTTCTTTACTGTCTTACAGCGAATATATATATATATATATATATATATATATATATATATGTAATGAGGTCTATCTCAGTCCTCAAGGGTGACAACGCATCTGCATTATGATTCCTTTGCAAGGATGAATGCAGATGTCCATGGGCCGCAGGAAGCACTTGCCATCAGGTGAGACCTGTGTTCTCGTTTGTTACTCTCAATGTAATAATAATAATTAAAAAAAAATAGTTACCGATTCTTAAGATAGTATGCTTTACTGGTACTGGCGGTGCTTTATGTTTAATTACTAGAAGTTTATATTTAATTTCTTATTCTTTGACGTCACATACCATAACAATTATAAGTAATTAATTTGAAACGCGTCCTTTGTGTAGGTCATGTAATTATCGTTCTACACATAATTTGTTATTTAAAATTGCTACTTAGTAGTGTAATGGAATATACCATAATCTAAATTACAAGATAGCAGATCGTTTATTGAACCTTTGTACACAGTGTTAACGTTTATACCTATTATGCACAGGCACGGAACCTCACAAATCTATTCGGAGCGCTTTCGAAGAAGTGCTCCGTATTTACAATGTTTCTGTTGGGATAAATTGGTGCTCTAAATTTGCTGGTGGCCCAGGTGAATGCATATCTACATATTTTACGATACCGGAAGCCTCCTTAAGGGGAACGCTTCGGTTTAAAAATAGCGGAAAATACGAGAGTGTTTTTATACCGCGAGTTTTAACAAGATCCACCTTATTTATACTGAAGGGAGGATATCCAAGGAGATTTATTAGTGGGAAGCGTGACGGATCAGGGAAGATTGCTAAGGACTCCATGAGGCTGAATTTAAATTGGTATTTTAGTTATCTCAACATGATCAAGTTTGAGAAATTTTAGAAAACAATGTCATAGCAATAGACTCTTTATTATATGATGTTATAAGGTTTAAACAAGGAACCTGATATACAATATATTTTTTGTACAAACAGATCGTTTAATAATTTAAATAAGAAATAATATTTCAAAAGTTACGAACTATATAGAAGTCACAAAAAAGTATGTACCTATATTTAATTTATACTCGGTTTTATGTCTTTGTTTTAGGCTACGAATTCTTGCTAAGAATATAAAACAACATAATTATGTAAATGCCCTACTTATGTATGTATATATATATATATATATATATATATATATAAATGTAAAACAACTAAGATTACCATATATGCTGTGTACTTAAAAAAACTTTCAGTAAATATCGTCCGTTCAGAGAAAAACTAGTAAAAAAAATTGTGACATTGTCAAACGAACAGGGAAATTTTACGATTGCTTAAATAATATTACAATAGCATATAAGGTTTGCTAAATAACTAGAGCAGACATTATTTCAGCAAGAAATATAAATATCAGAAATTAAATATTAATTTATATATTTATTGTATATTCATACGATTGCCAAGCGTACGTCAATCGGTAAATAATTACGCCAGATGCAAGCGATCTGTCACAAATCCCACTATCGTGCGATAAGGAGGTAACCAAAACACTATGACCTTCGGTAGCTGATATATACGGAATAAAGAGGGCGGAAGAAAAGGCCTAAGCGCACTAGTTTTGTTATCAAAGTGCAAATCAGTCATAGGTGTAGAGGTCAAGTATGCGTTGATAAAGTCGAATGCGCTGACTGTGAAATGTTGTATTTATAAAGTAAATATCTTGTTTCCTAGTCGATATGTTTGTAGTAAATCTGTTTTACAAAGTAATATGCTGACAGTTCAACTGCTGATATCCGATTTTGATCAAAACAAACTACTCGTAAATCTAAGCTCCCTTATATTTAAACGACTTCAAAAAAGGAAGTTCAGAAGTTAGCCTAAAGTATAAAATTCTAATTTGTTTATATGATAATATTACATGCTGAGAAACTAAAAATCAGATTGGAACAATTCGTTTTGGATGGTTTTTGGTTGTTTAAATGACAAATTTTTATTTGAATTTATTTTTAAGTAGAATTCAGCCCGGTCCGGTGGTTTATATTAAAAAAAATGTCAGTAAGTAACTTATTCTCTTACAATTAAACATTCTGTGTTAATAGCGGTAATACGTACCATACATAACAAATATTGTCTTAATTAGTGCATTTAATCATATACTTAACTAAAGTTCGTTAAAGAAATCGCTGGAAAAATGAGGAAAACAAAGACAACAAATACTTTGAGAACAAAGAAAATACTCATTAAAACTGTAGCGGCGGCTAACTAATTACGATATAACTAAAGTTTAGAACGTCGCAGAACTAAGAATAAAAGGCTTGTATGAAAATATATGGATGATATAGTGGCACTTATTAGTCCCCCCTTCGCTAATCCAATGTTTTCGGTAGAGCCACTCTGCTGGTTTCTTGCTGGAAAATGAATGCGTCGACTGGAGCAGATCAACGCCCTTCTACAATACCGTCGAGAAAAAGCAGCTTAGCGTTTCATATGGTGAGTGTATTGGAAACTAAAGACTTAATTACGAAAAATTCCATCTTATTCATCCAGCAAGGAGTGAAAACTATTGTAATTTTTGATTTTTTATCGAGCATCAATATAGGTGTCACAGCCCGAATGAATTATTTTTATTAGGTAAACAGCATGCTCGTATGTCACCTCTAGTAGTAGATAGGATTGGACAAATCTGTTCTATTATAATAATTAATACTTACCCCGCTTAACTACACAAAACTTATACAAATATTATTTATGCTCAGCATCATTAACAGAGTACAATAATACAGACGAATCTGAGTTATACACAGATCTACCAATACTATTATAAAATAATTATCCCGATGACTAATTTATGATGAAAATCTACTGATATTATATACTATCTACTGATTAGTATATACAGTTAATAATCAAAAAGAGGCTCTATTTAATTATTTATTTTTATCTTCTTTTATTCCATTATTCTCAAAAATCCAATAAAACACGTAAAAATAAGGCTTGAATCCACTATCGGTGATAATCGGTGATCATCACAACATACACAGATCAAACTAAAATATATGTGTCACAAATGGCTATACAAAGAAAATATAATAAGACCAAAAGAATGTATGACGCACGCCGTGAATACTGTATTACTTAGTGTTCTTATATAACCTTATAAATGATCAAATGTTAAAGATAACTTCAAATATTAATTTGACAATTTTAATTTTCATAAATGATTAGTTATTTCTTACAACTTTCTATTCATATACTTACCCATACATCTTATATACCTTATAAATTGAATATTGTCAATTATGTACCTTTTTAATGGCTAAGAATCGAAAAGAGGGCACAAAGATAGCAACACGATGTGCTCCAAGATTTGAATCAAATTTGTTTAATGATTCTTTTGGGGGTAAACAGAATTGGGTTTTGCAACTGTAGGACAAGGGAATAAATAAGGCATCGTTTCGTGCCGACGATAGTGGATTATCTATGTAGCAATAGTGATACATAAGATGTTTGAAAGTTGGTGACTTTGATAGATAAATTGACATGATAGGTTTAGTAATCAGGACGAACGAAGGGGGCAGATCAAAGAAAACATTATGGATTGTATGAAGGAGTAGATGTGTGATTGACGAAATAAATATATGTGAAATGAAAATGTAAAAAAACAAATTGGACCTGGAATAGCTGACTTAATGATTGTGATATTACGTGTGCCAAAGTTTTGTCACTGACAAAAAGGAAATTAACTTTTTTTATGATAGTGAACACCAGTTAATCTAAAAATAATAAAGTCATAGGTAAAGATGCGTGGTGGTTCGACCGAGGGTGGACCACTCGTTTACAGCATCCTTACATATAATACAGAATAGCGTTGATGTATGAACAAATTGCAGCATAACACTCTGTGTCTCATATGGCGAGTGTAGGGATCCGATCAATCAGTCATGGGTAACTCGAGGGCCGCAGTTAACTAAAAGCTAACTAAATGCTGCAGAACTATGTGTTTGTTTTCCACCCGTTCCTCCATAAAAACTAACTATAATCATAATAGTGTATCGTTTTATTTATTATATATCTAAGGATATAAGTCCCTACTAATGTATAGTGAAATTAATATCATGGAAAATGTAAAGGAATATGAAAGGCGTTAAAAACGGCAAAGGCGTAAACTTAATGAGGGGGTCTATATTTATTATTATAATTTATTAGAAGCCCGTTGCAGTTTTTTGGCTTAGCTCGCAAGTGGCAAGACAACGCAACTATTTACTGCGGCTTACGCCGTTGCATTTTTATTTTATTAACAGCTTTGCTAGCAGATAGAGAAACTTAGTATAAAAAAGAAGAATTGGGACGGAGTTTTGTTGATTGTAAGTTGTTATAAAATTTAAAATATTCTTATATACAATAATTTCTTAAACATAAACTTCTATGTTAGTCCGTTAATTAAGAAATTTGTTGTTTATTAGAGATACATTATCTTTTGTAAATAAGTAGCGTATTATCATATCGTAAAGTGTGTTTTTGAATTATTGTATTTTTATACAGTTACAATAACCTAAAAACTAAAATGATCTAATTCCCTTTTCCTCGTGGTAAGGTACCAAAAAAATACACTTTTTAATTCTTCAAGTGAAAACAGAACTAGTCCTCATATCAAAAGCGGAAATGACAATGATTAGGCGGCCTTCTTAAGCACCCTGACGTACTCTATGATGTGACTTAGTCAATATACGTATGTCCCAAGGGATCAAGAACATACCGACGGGCCTCCTGCCTTTGTCCCTAAAAACTCCGCCTATGTCAAAGGAAACATCAACGGAGGCAACCTGATGACGTTCATGAAAATTTGACGGGAAATTTGTTATTACGTTATAATGACAAATGTTTATCGAATTTAAGCAGTCTGCATTCATTATAGTTGTTGCATGAATATGTGCTGATGTAAGATGCACAAAGAGTCGCCTCATCTAGACTGTACTGTGTGTGACCTAGATCTGACCCCCTTGATAAAAAATATTTCTAAAAACCTTAACGCTCCTTGCTCTTGGTTTTTTTCGTAGGTTACTACTACACACACAATACTATTTTAATATGGCAGTTTAACTCTAAGTATATACTTCAATACTGGTAACAAATCAATTTAATATATTATTATTTAATATTATAAATTATTTACTGTATATTGTACGTCCTCTAAGAGAAGCACCTGGCCTATTCTGTTTGTCCACCTTTCAATTTGTCAACTATGAAAAAAATAATAAAAGAAAGAAGAATATATATTTTATAAAATAAAAACCCCTACAGCAATACAAAATATATTGTGTAAAACATATTGTCGCATGTTTCGGCGCTTAAAAGGTTATGAATTATGTAAAGATTCTCACGTTAACAATAAACTGATGTTAATCTGTTTCTTGGCCATTTAAAACAGTGGTCACAGACATATTTGTCAATGAGATTTAATTTAAATGCATTTTGTATACAAATTCTACTAACGCTTATAAACTAAACGGTATTAAAATATAAATAACGCGTTTAACATACATCTAACATACAAACATAAAAATTTATGATTCAACTCTAAAATTTATGTGAATCGAATGTTTACGTAATTGAAACACACTAGCGCAAAGCTGTTAGGAATTCCATTCGAAATTTGAATTTTAATAATACATAACATGTTTGTGTATTTATACGTCACATCATAGCTTATTTCTCCTGTCTCTATACTCGCCATATACGTATCTCGTGGGAGACGAAGAGTAATGCCGTTGTAAGGAGAAAAAAAAATCACAACGAATCCCTTGACAAACTCAACCAATTACACGTGACATGCGCTACAGTCCAAACCAGACGTATCTGCCGCTCGCACAGTTTGAAGTTCGGTACGTCATGTATAATAAATTAAAATAAGAACAACTCCAAACAATCCATTAAGTGCATTATATATATATAATTAAGAAGACATTAAATTTAGATAATTATATAAATATATTAGATACGTCTTTGATAAAGCATCGTCGGTTAATTGCAAGCAAACAAATTAACAAGAGCGCCTGTATTTTTGAAATCTATTATCTCCCTCCCACCTTCATTAAAGGTGCGTTCGGAAACTTAAAAATGCCTCGGAATGAATCATGGCGTGCGATCCTCATGAAATATTACACCGAAGCTGGCACCATAAAGCAAACGGCGTGGCACAGGCGATACAACGATAGCGACACTGCGAGACCCGACAGACACCAGAGAACTCGACTGCTCCGTACCTCGCATATAGGGTGTTAATAAATCCCATTCAGAGATATTTTCAACTCCAATCACGGACAATGAGATAAAACAAATTACATCACTAAAGCAAAACTAACTAACAATATTGACACCTATTTATTGTTCTTTTAACGTCAATTATGTTTTTTTTTGAAAGTAAAACGATCGAAAACTTGGTTAGCATTGAGTTTTTCTTGATTTGTACTAAATTTTAAAAATCTTTAATGCAAATTAGATTCATTATCTAAGCTACCGCAAAAAGAAGCAAGGGTTATATACTGTAGGTACATACTTATACAAACGCTACCGTCTAAATCAAGTCCTAATTAGCACGATAAAAGTCTTAATTGCATAAACTAATTCCTTTACCTAAGATAGGAGCCACCTGTGTGCGACTCCCACATATTTTACTCTCCAACACAGGGACGTAATGAAGCAATTATATATCGATATTTTTATGCATAAAATACTTGGCGTATATCTGGTCGGTCCACAGCGGACCGTCGGAAATAAAACAAAGCGAAGAGGTTATTGTTGGCTCGGGTAGGTGTGTGCCCGTCTCGGTTATCGAGCTTTTAACCCGACTCGCGACACGCCGAGACATCGACAGGATTTATCGCATCACTAGACCACTACTCATTCGTATGTCCCCAATGGAATAAATTTCGAATAAACAACTGAAATGATCGAATGCGATATCGAGATTGCGACGCTTGTCGAATGAATCTGTTGTCCGGAAGGGCCAATTGACCGGCAATTTTCGCACGCACTGAAAGTAACAAGTATTGTCTTTGTGAAGTTTTTTTACTCGTTTTGTATTGTCTTCGTTTAATCTCGAGAAGATAAGTGTGGTTGTCCTAAGGTTTTATATCAATACTTTAAAAGAAGATGGCACAGGTTATTTTGTATTTAATATTGTTTATACAGTGTGGAAATATATGTCTTTAGTGATGGCTCAGAATACTGTTTAGTGGGAATCTATGAGCAGTGGACTAATATGTATGCACAGTAGCGAACTTTTTACCGTAAAGATCCTATTAGATAGCAATGTCCGTATTAGTATAATCTGTGTGATTGACGGCAGCGTGAGAGTATACGTTCTCGTTTTCTAAGTACCTGACTGCAACGCTACTTTCGGATTTGATTCCATTTGTGCATCACAAAATGTTTCTATTCGGATCTGTGTGTACTTTCTGAATGTTCCGTGTGACGTGAACTTAACACTCCATCTGAACCTTATTTCAACAACAACAATCTTATTGCTAATACATTATATTGTATTAAGGAAGGGGATGAAGAGTTTTTGAGAATGTTTCTTAAAATGTATATATATATATATATATATATACATATATATATACATATATATATATATACATATATATATATATACATATATATAGATATATATATATATATATATTATATACATTTACTATAATATAAACTGCGCAATTGATGTCATCTGGTAATAGCTTTGAAGCGTCAATAGTTAGGATTACGGCTGGCGAGACTAAAGGTCTTAGGTTCGAATCCACTATTTGACTATTATCATGAACCATCTCCTAGTACAACCATTTTCAGCTTTGTTGAAGTGGTTAACCGGAATATTATTAATGTTAATATATATTATAGAAAAAATAACCAAATTATATTATTGTAGGCTGGGATTTTGACAATATTGTCATAATCATATGTGAAAATATGTTTATACTCGTAGGTACAAAACTGTTTATATAAATTATTTTGTTTTGTTATTTACAAGTTTCGTAAGCCCAATTCAGTAACACGTCTTATGTAAAATATAACTTTAATCTTGTTTGTAACAATTTTGCTTAATAGTTACTTAGGAACGTAAAGAAAAATCTATAATCTATATTCTAGTTTTCGACGTATGTTAACGTAGATAAAACAATATAGTTCCATTTGTTCCGCAACTGATAAGACGGACCTAATAGTCTGTGCATTTATCTTCAAGATTAATGAGCCAATTTTCTTAGTCGGCTATAAAAAGAATTGCTACGTCGAATTCTATAGCCGTCGGTAGGTCACGGCCTAGCTTAGGAATTTAATTAATATCACATTATTGCAGAATTAACTATTGTTAATATTAAAACGTTACCAGTATTTTGTTTTCATATAAAACATTCACTTAAAATGATTTTTTTAATACTTCTTAGTGTCAAGGGAACGTCGCACTTTTAAAGAAGAACATTAAATTCAAAATAATAATTATTAAAGAGAAAATTGCTCCCCTTTCCCATGGGCGGAATACAAGGAAACAAATTGGATTAAAGTGTCAAAGGTGAAATAAAAAACATGCATATTCTTTACTTTCCGCAAACATCAGACCCCATCTGTTATTTTCAAAAATTTGAATTTTATTTGAATCGTCTTCTAAGTAAATGTAAGGGAATAAGGTTGAAAATCATTTCTAGATATTTTTACCAGCGCAAATCACAAGAGCACATGATATAATCGTATTTGCATTTAAAACGGTAAGTAAATATAAACTGGCGTCTTTTGTGAATGGACGGGGCCGTGTTTATGAATCGTTTTATGACCTGTAAACATAAGAAATACTCGTAAAGTAAATCACTTAATGATTAGAGAGAGATCAAGCCTTTTTGTCAGTTTACGACGACTTCACTGTAAAAAAATGTATTACTTTGCCATTGCGTAAAGCATGTTTATGAATTATTAAGACGCGTTAACGTAATAAAAATGTTATACAACCCACCAACAAAGCGGAACTTTTGTTTCTCGTTCATAAATCCGCCGGTGTATGCCGTGCTAACTTATTTTTGTTCGTAGGCAACACGGGATAGATGGATCCAATTCCAAATTATGTCTATCTTGGGAATTAACTAAGGGACGGGGAATCCACTTTATCCAAAAAAAGGGCGGAGTGCGAAGTGGGGGGAGCGGTACAAGGAACGGATGGAAGTTATTTTGGAATTATGATTCCGGATGCGTCGGGCGAGCAACGTGTGTTTCACGCCTCGTTTCGTGGTAATATCGGCCGCTTGCAAGCGTTTTACTTGCATCGGCAATATTATATTCGCATTGAAATATTTATGTCCTCTTTCATGAGCTCTATGCGTAGGTTGATACGAGAAATAAACAGATGGATGAATTAGATTTTATTGCAACTGCCAGTAGAAGCTCTTTGAAACTTCTTGCATAATACCTCTTTTGAAGCAGAATATGCTACTGTATTCTGCTCCAAAGATACTCGTGATTTGAAACGGAAAAAATAAAAAATTTATTCATTATACCTGTACACTCAGTTAAATAAATATTTAAATAAGGTGTTAACTACGTTCTCAGTGATCAAATTCAGGGTTCCGTCACGAAATTAAAATGTCTGACGAAAAATGCAGAATGTGTGTTTTAATGGGGTGACACCGGGGTTCTTAAGTATTCCACCGGCCCACCCCATAATACCCAGTCTCCTTAGTCTGGCACGTCCTCCCCGTGATATATTAGTCCCAGATCGTCGTACATAATTTTGCAAGGGGTGGCGCCACCCTCGCTCCACCGCCCGCGAGCGTAACGTCCGATGCGTACAATACGAACTCTTGTTTATTGCTGAATAATACCATTAAAATATACACAGTCATGTCAATTTTATATTTAACAAGACTAGACGTTATAGCATTAAATTATGTTTGTAAAACGAAAATCTAGCGTTGTAAAAAGGAGACTTGACCCAAACTATGCAACCGTTAATTGCATTACCTGCATGGCTATGACCACCCTCAAATATCTTCTCTAGTGTAGCCGATGCCCTACAGTCGGACCTATATAATAGCTTTTTCATTGCATTTTTTAAGATACATTAAGTATTTTTTTGTCTCTAAATGGTAATTATTTTTTCACAAATTACTATTAGTATGTACTTTTAACTGTAACTTTTATCTTGAAAATTTCATAGAATGATTTACTTCCAATGAATGCATGTGAATAAAGGATAAGAGGCGTTTGATGCAACAGTAATTGAGAATGCAGACGTCATTTGCAAATAAAAGCATTGGTGGGCACTTGAGTTTAATTAGTAACAAGTGTATTCTGTTAGCCAATAGTAGCATCGGGGACTTAAGTGCATTATTTAGAAGTGATAGCTGAATATGAAATATGGGCTACAATCGACTGTTGGGTTTATACAGCAATAGTTTTAAACACCACCCGTCTCATACAGTGAATCTATTATAATTACACATATGCATATTTAAAATAAATACGAACTAATTTGTTTAATATATGTAATATAAAATATTATTAGTAGCCTTTTGCTGTTACACATAGACTATACATACCTATGTTATGAAGAAGTGCTTACCTACTGTAATATTTGAGGTTCATGTTTTTTTTTTAATATAGCTTTTTAAATTATAAGATAAACAGAAGAATTCAATAAATGTTTAGTTATTTCATTTTTTGAAAAGTTTAGATATATTAAATGAATAAAAGTACCTTATATACCCATATAGAAAAATTATGCTGTTAAATTATTTCAAATATTAGTGAATCAATTTATTCTAATTGTTTTAAATAAAGTCTTGTGAGGTTCCTTCGGAACACCTTCCTCAATTTGTTCCCATACATGATATCAGAAAGTCTTCAGCCATCAGTAATACAAGAGCAAGAGAATTTTTTCTAACAAATGGGGTCATATTTAATCAAGAAATGCATATGGAAATTTATTTGCTAGAAATAAATAATCATAAATAAGGTACATTAGGTTCGAAAACAATAATATAATAGTTTTACTTCATAATATTATTCACAGCTTATTTAACGAACTTTTAAAAACTTATTCTTATAATATTCTTGTATTCTTTTAAAATATTTATTCTTTTATGCGGCTTATGAAAACTGGTGAATATAATTTAGTCCTGACTAAATAAATTAATATAATAGAATATTAGTCCATTAGTTAAATTTGGCAAGATCCCCTCTATCTTAGCAAGTTATTTGTCATATAAGTTAGGGTAGTACCTACTTAGAGCAAGCCCTGTGGTAAAGTCACTTCATTCTGCGGGCCATAAATATTAATTTTCGTAATATGCGACATGGCGATGAAATAGCTTCTAATTTGCTTCTATGAAACACGCTAGACATCTTTGTAGATATTGTGTATACACTTTTACAATAGCTACAAAGATATCGACCGTGTATAATTTGATATGGTAAACACGATACATTTCTATTATTTTATAAATTTGAGTTACAAGTAATTAATTTTACAGTTATTTCCGCAGTCACTTTTCATTACAATAATAATATTAATTCGAATAAAAATATATTCAATGAATAAATCATGAAATACAAATTCATAAAAATACAAACATTAATAATTATTTGTATATATAATCATATCGCCATATCAGTTACTCAAAAATGTTAAAATTTTAAGTTGAAAAAAAAATATGAATTATTGGCGCAAGCGGCGTTTTTGGATTGCAGGTAAGCATTTATTATTCTTACTGTGTTTACAAAGACCGAGTGTCTTGTTTCAAAATTTTTAAGACATTAATTCAATTTCCTGAGCATATGTATGTTGAAACGAAACAGGTTTGAAACTATTTTTTTTTTTAAATTTGTGTTATTAGACTTAATAATAAAGTTTCATCGAGGAACGATGATGATAGTGATAGAATTTATTATATTTGTATAGTAACATAACATAACATTTATTGTTATTGCTATTGTTTCTTTTAATCCATCTACGTTTAAAGTGTTGACCTATGTGTGTTTGATTGCATGTAGATCGGAGGAATGTTCAAATACTCAAGACATAAATGCCACACACCTAGACTTGACAACCGATATTTTTACTACACAAATATTGATTCCCGTTTCGGTTTCGACCTTGGACCCACAAGGCAGCTGCGACGCGTGTTAAATTATAAATTCGTATAAAACATTAGTAAAGTAGTTGTTCTATATAATCAATCTAATATAATTAAAAATTTTATATCAAGTTCTAGAGATAGCAAAGTATAACATTGAATCATTAGACAGTATGGTGGCCCCATTGTAGATCAACTCGCCTACGTGCCGTCACCGCAAGCCCTGCCTAGTTTATGGCGACCCTACGGACTACAAAATAATACCGGTAATAGTGTTGTTATGCGAACAAACTTTACGCGGCACTGTGAGCTCCTACATGTAGATAACGGCTCATTTGATGGACATAGAAAGCTCATGCAGTCTCCTTCATACTATTTATATTTTGGATATATTCACACACACACGCATTTCACAATGTATTATATTTTTATTAAATTTAAAGTATTCTTAAAGCTTGTAACAAAATAGATATTTTACGAGTCATTATTAAAAGTAAATAAATAATGAAAAGAAAAACAAGGCAAAGGAAACTTCGTGGAAGCGTGTAATTATTGCACATATAAAGGAAGTATGTTTGTATTTGAAATTGATTCAATCGAAATCATACCCTAAATAATTAATATTGCAAATTCATGTTTATTAAATCCGGAAGAAATATACGTACAAACCATTTTAGGTACATTGAGTTAATTAAAAGAATGAGTTAACGCATTCCGAGTCTGATGCATGCGTGCTTAAGCCATACAGCCATCTAGCTAAATTATTTAACGTCTTCATTCCTCGTGGTGCACGCAGGTTGCATGCCTGCACGCGGATTCAAAAACAAGAATTTAAAATGAAGGTTACAAACTCCCGCCGATTAAAGTAAACAGATTCTTACTTACACAATGTGCTTAAACAAAATTAAACTTTCAAAATCTGAATGTATTCGAAGAAATATCGCAGTAATAAAGCATTGTAAAAGAGTAAATTTAAGACGGCTTTAACTGTAGTATATTATTTAATATTAAAGATCTTAAGGTAAACGGGCGGAGTGCCTGCAGTTCCGAGATAAGGCAACCCCTACCCCCTACCCCACCTACGCTTTTTGGGGGGTAGATGTGCCTTAAGAGCCGCCATTCTTCAAATTGTGTTTAACTTAGATAGCTAGTTTGATGTATTGCCCCCATTATTGCATATCAAAGGTTTTTTTGATAAGGCCCTTGTGTGTGATAAAGAATGTTATTTAAAAAGGGACTCACGTAAGATGTCATATAAAAATTTGAAGTCACTGCACTTTTTAGTGTATATACCTGTAACAAAAAATGTAAATTATTAGTGATATAATAAGATGTAATGAAAAACACTTTATTAAGAAGAATAAAGAAAGGATTGGTTGATAATAGTGGGAGATACGAGTTTCTACAGTCGAAACATTAAACAAAGGATGTTACATGTTAAATTGATTCCTCTGTTTTAAACCAGAATCACGTATAGATTTGTATTAGCAATAAAGTCAGTTATACATGAAACGCACACATTGTTGTACAATGTTAGAACGAACTGCAATTCAGTTACACACACGGCTATGTAAATAGCAACGTTGGCGACGTTACGTCGATTTTGTAATCCGAACATGTCAACAGAACAACTACAATAGAAACAGATGAAATTGGCTGCTCTTACAGCGTTTCATAGAACTATTTATGTGTAATTAAAATTACAATTCTAACATTGACTTCGTATCGATTCTTTTCAACCGCGTCATAACGATTGTTAAGAACATCCCTATCGGTTTTGATATCGATACAATTTCAAATCGAGCATAGTATCATTGTACCTATCGGCACGGACAGATTAAACATCGGGGGCCCAAATGAACATGCGATAATTTATATAACGTGCCCCCGTGTGTATTAGCTGTATCCGACTAATACCGGCTTTCGATATTCGGCGCTCGGTCGCGATTCGATATTTACGAGCGAACGGGCGGCATTAGACTGTCCGCCCGTAGGTAAATTAGCACAGATGCTCGCCACTGTTACAGTGATTCATTCCAAATTGGCTTTTCAGCGGGGGAAAAAAATGTACCGACGCTCAGATTGCGGTAGACGCTATCTAGGGATTGGAGTTAAATGGCATTTAAAAAAGTCGCTGTATCGTTTTCTTTTTCGACGTCTCTTTTGACAATAAAAAGGGAAAGAGAATGCAGATTTAAAGAGGTTACGTGTGAAATTTACTGCTTTGTTACTTGGTTAACAATAAGTAAAACCTAATTTTTTATGTAATGGCAGCGAAAACTAATCCCAATCTCTCTCTTCCCATTAGAGTTGTATGAGGTGAGATACTAAAATGTTAGGATATATAGATCATACATCTGAATCTAATATTCCAAATAAAAATGTTTGTACGGTTAACCGTCCGCTCATTTCTCATCTTATCTTTTATACAGTGGTAGAGCTAGGCTGCAGTTTGTTTCTATGGGTCAGCTCGGACGGGTTAGAACCACGCCCTCACAGAATACCATCGTGAAATTGCTGCATATTGCTTCTGTGTTTCGTCTGGTGAGTGAAGGGATCCGGAGACCATTATTACGATTATTACTGGTGACGAGGCATTTCATCTCCGTCCTCGAGGGTGTCAACGTATCAGCATTATGATTCCTTGTCAAGAATTAATGAAGATGTCATGGGCCGCAGGAATCACTTACCATAAGGTGAACTGTGTGCTCGTTTGTTACTCTCAGTGAAAAAATAATAATAATAATTTACATCTATAAAAATATGCAGTGCAGTTTCCAAGTCAAAATAATTAATTTAACTAAACGTAAAAAATTACAATGCGTAAGAAATTTCTGTCCCCTCGTGACATTACACGTTTTGGCTCAAAAACTTGTGAAATTAATTTAGGTGTTTGCAAGCAGCAATGTAAATGCAATAGATTAATAATTAAATGCGTCGGTCTCGGGATCCGCGGTAGCGGTAACGCCTCTCGATGTCTATCGCCGAGTAAAGGCCGCCTTAATGTATGCCGGGATGCACTCAATGAAATATTACAAACGCGAAATTCAATGGTCTATTATTATTTATTAATTTGCATCCACATTGGTAGCATTATTTGAGAAATGTTTATTTATAAATGTTCATCAATTGGTTCAAACTACACATTAAAGGAAGGTATGTAATTGAGCAACAGCCTAAAACAGGTGAGTGTAGGGATCTGGAGACACTGTTATTACCATATTAAGATATTTACAATGGTAGAGATACACTGTTGTTTTCTAGCTGCAGTTGGTTTCTAGCTGCATGCAGATGGGTCAGCTCGACTGGGGCAGAACCACGCCGTCACAGAATACCAGAGTAACACAGTAGCATAATGCTGCTATATTTCGTCTGGTGAGTGTAGAAAGAAAAAGAAATCCGGAGACCTTTAACACTGGTGACGAGGCATTCCATCTCTGCCCTCATGTCATGGGCCCCAGGAATCACTTGTGAACACTTCGGTTACTCTCGAGGTAATAAAAGAGATAAATTGTACCGTGCAAATAGATAATTGCCGATTACAAAGACATAATTCTGTTGTTAATACGTAAAATATTTACGTGAATGTTGCATTACCCAATAATGAACCGGGTAAATTACCTTCTGTATAAATAATCCATGCCAAAGGGTGGGTTTCGATGCGCCGCTACTGCAAATCAACCACCACCCCTCCCACTGCCCACCGCGGGCTGTCGCCGATAAATAAAATTCACGTTTTAACAATAAAATGCATTTTCCGCAAATGCTCGTAGTGAATTATTGTTCAAGCTTTACGAGCTTAAAATTATATGGGCACGTGAAATTTTCGATCTCGATAATGCACGGACAGTGTATCAACAACACTATTTTCAGCAGATTTGAAATTATGACTCAATAATATATAGTACTTAATAAGCACATAATAATTACTTTAAGCTCAGGTTTAAAATAGCGAACTTTAGTAATTTATTTCAAAAATGCTTTTTACATATACATAAATTTATCTAAGGATAAGTTAATGCTGCCATACATAGGGTAACCCACTAATGTTATTCGATTTACACTAAACCCAAATCACCCTAAAAATACCACGACCGTCTCCCTAAAATAGCGTGTCACGTACCGACCCTAAAATACTTATAAAACATTTCCTGATGGTAAAAAAGTAGTGTTTTATTTCTAACAAAAATAGATCACATCTACGCTTGATGGAGAACCAATAGCGCGTCCCCGCGGCACAGATGGCGACACAAGCGCACAGATAGCACAAATATGAATTGTGGCCTTCGATATTTGTCACTTAAATTACAACTCCCGACGGAATAGGACCGGCCCTCGCACCTCGTTTCGTGAATGATTCATTTTTTTTGTGCTAAATTACTATCCATTACACATTACTTATTATATATAAGCGTATACGGTTTGTTTACTCAAACACCCGCTATAAATGAAAATAGAATAATAATATTTTCGTAGTTTCTAAATTTAAATTCGTATTTTTATTCCCTTGCAGCTCATGATCAGTTCTCTTGAACAGAGATCTAAAGAAAAATAAACGGAATGTTGGTGCGTAAATAAATATGTAATAAAAGTTTTCAGCACTGATAAAAATAGCTTGTTAAACTATAAATTTATCTTTCATTCGGCTTGAAAAACTATAAAATATATAAAATACTTTATTATAAATTCCTCTATATATTAGTTTACTGGACAGAAAATTAAAGAAAAGTTGTGCTTTACTTGAATAATATTGTAAAATAATAATTCTAGTTACGTATGGTAAAAGTGTACATTTACACATAAATATTATTATTACCTAACCAATACCTTGACAATTCTTGCAGGCGTTAAGATCAACCATCCGGTAGCAAAAGCAATAAGTAAACACAACATGTAATAACGGCCAGTCACACCCAGGGAACCAATTTGGGAGGTATTTGTAAATGTCAAATATGTTTGTGCGCACCTATTTATTGCGAGCATCCCTCACGTACGAGTAAATAACGTAGACACTGCGATAAAGTGAAAAGAGATACCGGAGAATAGTGCACAACTTCGCCTTAAATTCCAATCCGTAGATAAACCAAACGCAGCTTTAAAGCATGTTAATACGACTGTATTTTATTTGTTGGCTAATAGACTTGTTACGTTTAGCGTCAAGGCGGACGTGTATACAAGTGGAAAACTCAGTGCGCCACGTGCAAATGATTCATATCCGTCCCTTAATTAAAGAAGATTTTAATTGTATCGGATGTCTGTGAAAGCGAAAATAATGCACTCCTAAATTGGGGTAGGGACTTGGATATTTATCTGTTAGCAGTTCGAATTATTGTTTTGCGTGTTTTATCAATAATATATACAAAATAGATTACAGACTACAGTTACCCTTAGGTAGATTATATTTCGTATTGTAGCTGCCAAATTAGTTCAAAGTTGGAGGTTTTATTTCATAAATCTTTGAAGTACTTATATTTATTACTCAAAGGGTTTACTTCGTAAATAGCTTAGCATAATGAACGGCTCGATCCAAAAACTCGAAACACCCTTAATCCAGTAAATTCATTTCGCGTATATAAAGTCAAGCTGCCGCCAACTTAAAATATCTTTCTTAATTACAAAAGCCTTTGTTGAACGTATCTGATCTATGTAAACAGACGGGGCGAATGTTTTAAATAGCAGCCTAACAAATAGGTTCCGGTTGGGCGAAATAAGCGAAACTCTTTAATTAAGGGATACATGAGGCTCTAGGACGAGTCGATTTATATCAATATGGATTTAAATTGATTTGATACATTGAAAATGATTGTCGTGGGTTTAAAGCGATATACATATTAAAGTCATGCAAAACTAATGATTTATTTGCGGTTGCTTTACACAAGAGCTTCCCAGATTAGACTAATGAGGCCTTCCCTATGCCAGAGACACCGACGATACTCGAATGCATTAACGTATCTAAAGCAGGATATCAAGTGCCGACTCGTGTTGGCAAAATGACAATATGGTGTTACCATTGAGACAGGCCGTGATTTATTTCGTCCGACTAAATAAGCCACCGATGCCAAATAAACCAGTAGAAGTGTCGACGAGTAAAACTTTACCGTACATACATTCATTCGATTTGAATTCCCGGTGACGTTAGCAATGTCCCGATGTATATTCGGGAGTACTTCATTTGGCGAACAATGGAGAGACCCGGTCCCTGCGCTCCGTACAGGATAAATTCACTGGAGGTTTAACTCGCGCTCGCCCGCGGAAAATTGGGGAAAATCGATTTAAATATCTTGAATGTGATGGCTTATCTTGATCGTGGGAGTTAACCCACACTCGAGCCCTTTAGAAATCCCAGTTCTTTAACAAATGTATATGGCAACGTTCCTTTAAGACTTAATGCATAGATCTGCTTTATAATATATATATTTAACATCATACGTTTAATAATGTAAAATAATCTTTATTAATCGACCATATGCATGAACTGTTAGTAATACATTGTATCGAAAGATATAAGTGCCAATTAAGAAGTGTGTGGACAGGTGCGGGCTTACAGGGCAGATCTATTTAGATAGGGACGACACAGCCTGTCGTCTTTCAGATTCATCTTATTTTGCACGCTAGCGCTATTGTACCGTGAATTTAAAAGTAAATTAATATACATAATAACTTTTTAAATTTTATGATCAACGTTTATTTTTTATTATTGCAGAATCACTTCTATCTTGTCACTTAGAATTACTTATGAAACTAACATATATGAGATATCATCAAATGTTGGGATACATTGTTTTAAGGTTTTATTTGTATATAAAACAAGATGATTGTTATTCAATTTTATAAAAATATATAATAGGTAAACGGCTTATTGTTTTAACAAGTAATATGCAAATATAATTGCAAAAATCAATTATAGTTAATTATACGTATATTATTCTTATATATTACTAGCTAGTCCGGCAGACGCTGTCCTGTTCAATTCCAATAAATTGTTTGTGATCGTTTTGTGAATTTTAATTCATATTTTAAAATAAAATACCAAATCAGCCGTTATCAGAAGAGCTTACCATCGAAGAGGTTTAATTTTTTAATAGATTATAATAAATGTTTACATCTCGTAAGTCTAAAGAGTGTAAATACTTACGAAGCAAGAAAATTACATTTAATTAAAAATAAATCGGACGTCACCCGGGGCGGGGACACATGAAAGCAAGTTAAACCTACTTAACTCACTGTAACAGAATCACCTCCGATTGCTTTCCGATATTTACTGTTTGATTTTTCCCCCCGTGTCGAGATTTGGGACGTTTACCGGAAAGAGGCGTGTGCCGGTTGATGGTAATAGGCGGTAGGATCGGAGGGTACACAACCTTTGTAATTAACAATTTGCCTTACACCCTGTAAGAAGCCGATTCATTATTTGTTTTTTTTTTACGTTTTAAATGTAGCTCAGTTATTTCAACGGTCTTCATTTCAAAATAAAATCTTTTACGTTTGATGTTAAACGTTAACATGTTTAAAGAAATAAAAACATCAATACAGACAATATTGTTGGAGTAGGATTTATGCTTGAATTGGCAATTTTTTTGCATCAACTAAAACACATACACAATTCGCTCCCTAATAGTTTGAGCGTCGCTTAAATAAATAAAAAAATAATACCATTGCGCACTAAGTTTATTGAATTTATCATGCGCAAATATTTATTGACGGGGAAGAAACTAGATAGGGCAAGGAATTTATTGAAAACAAAGGCCAATCGACATACATAGGTAGGCCGGATTCCGGATAGATTGCCATTGGTAGCAATCAGACAAATTGGCTCCAGACCCCTCTAACCGAATTAATCTGATACGTAGGTTTTCTTAGCGCAAACCACTTAGACAGTGAAATATGGGAAGAGGGCCAGCGATACGAACTCATCTAAATTTCATATTATTTATTTAACTTTGGAAGATGGGGTCTGATATTTAAAGAGTAGTAATATATTTATAACCCAACTTTTTTTTAACTCTGATATATTTGCTTCAACAAAATATTTTCTTGTAAATTATTTCGTTAATCAATAAAATAAAAGGTAAAGGACATTTATCATTTCTCTGGACACCTTTATTACTGGTGACGAGGCATTCCACCTCAGTCCTCAAAGGTGACAACGCATCTGCATTATGATTCCTTGTCAAATATGAATGTATATGTCATGGGCCGCAGGAATCACTTACCATCAACTGTGTGATTGTGGGTGAACTGTGTGTTCTTTTATTACTCTCAATATAATAAAAAAAAGAAAGGAATCGTGATGTAGATGCGTTGTGTCTGTTCACTGTGGATCTTGGTGCTTTATGGATTGCAATTATCACTTACAAACAGGTGAACTGTGTGCGTATAATACTGTTCCATAAAAATCTACCTTGTAAGCCATTACTTGCGAAAAGATCGGAGGGAACTAAGAAACCCAGTATCAAAGACATGGTACGAATGGAAATATATTTAAAGTTTAAACCGAGTAATTTCTTGTGTAAAATAATAAGTTTCGACTGACAATCAAATCAGAACGCATCACTTAATTTAATTGTAGACAATAGTTGTCACGCATACTGAAATAGCTACGTGACATCTTTTATCCTTTTGTCTATGTTTCCCCAGAACATGTGTGTACCATAATAAATATTCTTACAAATCCACCTTTAAATAAACAGTATAGGGGGTATCCCCGTTTTGCCTCATTCCGACTAAACGATGCTTGAGATATTTATTGGGGGATGAATTGAGTTTCTAGATATTAGACCTCTTTTCTGTCTCATTTCTTAACATAAATAAGGGTAATGTGCGTTTAAGCGTAAAAAAATCTTTTGTATGTAATAATGTCATTCGCACATAGAAATATCGTGCAATGACGATCTCGTATAGGCAATAATCAATGGTACCTTTAATATAATAGTAAAAGTAATTTTTGTATGAGTGTAGTAATTCATTAACAGTAGACTGCTCACTGTCAGTTCTTAGCAGTGTGGTGACTCCGGATTTGATCGTCAGACGAGACTTATTTTTATAAGAAGTTGGGATAAAGCTCTTAAGGCATTTTATCAGTAGTATATACTAAATACTATATATTTTAACCATTAATTTTTAGAATTTACCTATATTCTGTCTAAACTAATTAAAAGCAAAAACATAAGGTTACTCTAAGATATATTACTGTATCACATTCGACTTGATATATTAATACTATATATTTTTTAAACAACTATTGAATCACGCTACAGTACTAGTAGTACAGCAGTTATATCTTAAGTATAGTGATAACAAGTAAATATATTTTTAATCTATCAGTAGCAAGTGATCGAGCCGAGCTTCGGCCCGTCGTTTCAGTCGCTTTCGCGCACAGGGTAACGTTCCAAGTAGAGGCTCCCTCTCGGGGATGCTTGTGCTGGTTACCTATTAATAAAGGTCTCGGCTGTATGCTAAGCACTTGGCCACTATTCAACCTGGTGCAGTTGTAAAAGCCCTCACACTAACAGTGGTCATCGGCCATAAAAAAACTAGAGCCACACTCGACCTCTCCAATAATCTTAATGAACAATATCAATTCGATAGTAGGTTACAGCGATTTCCCTTCCGAATTTAGTAAGAGTGCTCTCGCAGTTTTATCCCCTCTTCAATAAAATAAGTCCCGCTCGAGTAAGAAAAACTGATTAACTAATTATAAGAAAGCCACCGCGAGTGTCTTCTAACTGCGGGCTAATCACAAATTAATGAGCGCTTGTACCCGAGTGTCTTGGTGCGATGATAATTCCGCGCCGCCCTGCCGCGCTAAGAACCTCATCAATTATGGTGGAGCCACCCCCGACTGGGCCCTGAAGGCTACAGTACACTCCTTTGTCACGTCCTAAAGGCTTCCCCTGAAAGAGTTTCCTTGTTTTCTAAAATTTCAAAAATCCGACAGGAATGTCGTGCGTCTTAATATCAAATTTTGTTACAATTTTTTTTGTTGAAAAATACATTTTACGGTCGTAGAGCTACACTGCATTTTATTTTTAGATGCAGAATAAATGGGTCGGCTCGCCCGAGGTAAGACGACGCCATCACGGAATACCAGCGTAAAATTGCAGCATAATGCTGCTGTGTTTCGTCAGGTGAGTATAGGGATCCGGAGACTTTTATTACTGGTGACTAGGCATTCCATCTCAGCCCTGGAGGGTAACAACACATCTGCATTATGATTCCTTGTTAAAGATTAATGTAGATATCATAGGTCGCAGGATTTACTTGCCATCATTCGAACTGTGTGTTCGTTTGTTACTCATAAAGTAATAAAAAAAATGTGTTTGGTTAATTTTATTTATCCAGTGTTGTCTTAGTTGGTTGTTGTATATAATATGATATATTAAGAGATATTAATTTGACAGATTCGTTCCGTAGTGGTCAGAATACTTGTCACGTGATTAGGGGGTTCCGGGTCTGATAATATATCCTGGGTAGTTAATATCATATTTGACAACTAGAAGATCACCGTAGTCGAAATCAACCAGCTGGACGTAGCCATCACTTATAAGAGACAAGTTATTTTAAGGAAACATTCAACAAATAGTAGAACGTATAACACTTACACATAGAATTGACTCGAAATTATTTCATCTCCAAAATTGATTTTATAATTAAATTAAAAGAAAATTAAATGAAATTGTTTTTGACAGAACTATAAAATTACTAAAAATATTAAAATTTCTAAGCAAGTCACAAAACTTTATTGAGCTTAAGCTTACTTTGCTTACTTTAAGTCGACCGACATATCAATAATTATAGATGTTAGGAAGTATTAATGAAGTGTAGAGTGAATTTAACAATATATTCTTAGCGATTAAAACATTTAAAATAAACCCTTAAGCTGGAAGATATATTTTTATAAGTAAGTATAATAGTGAACAACTCTACGAAATATTTCAAATACACAAAATTCAAGTCAGTTAAAAAAATATCTTCTCGACTCGTCTAATCAGAGCAAGCCACCGCCCAGCAATAACTAATGGCTTCTAAGCAGTTGTTGTACCGACACTAAATGCTTCCGTTCCAAACCACGCTTGATTTGTTGTTCCGTCCGTACGAGAGTTACTGTCTCCAATGTTTGAAACATTCGGATCCGCCATATGCGACCAATTTACGTAACTAAAGCCTTATACTCCTAAGATACGTGAATTAAATACATATATATTTTAAAATGATTCAAGGCAATGTATTCATGTATCAGCGTTATTTACTATAACTAATGCATTCATTTTTTTAGCCTTATCTCCATCATTGGGAGTTTATGCAACATTTTTTTTTTAAGCATCGGTCGAATTTCGTAAATTTTTTGGTTTCTTTTTTTTTTTTTTTAATTACCCACACTCCCTTCCTAAACATATAATCTTTGACTCAGCGTGTTCATCTTGGTTTTCCTCTCCTCTTATAATCGTTGTATTTGAACTATGAGGCCGTAATAAACGGGACAAATGATGTTAAATAAACAAAAATTAACATCAAAATTTTATTAGGTAAGTGAATTATGCATTGTTTGTAGAATAAAAGTTTTATTTGGCAGTTTGTAATTTAAATGGGTTCGCCCTCAACTGGCTCACGTTCTTATGCCATGAATATAAATCGTGATAAATTCCTCGCGTTAGAAGGGCGGGGAGCTGTCGCGGGGAGGGGAGGGGCAGCCTCGAGGGCTTTTTTCTTAAAAATAACTTTTATCGAGGCAATTCGGTGGAGCTACGCGATTTATGGAAAGGTGGTGTCACCCCAGTAATTAGTTTTTAACTAGTTGTGATAAGGGTCCCTTGTTTTATGACCTTCCAGTAATAAGTTAAGCCACTGAATATTCGCAGTTCGAATAGAGATGAGTACAATTTGAACTATGTTATGCATTTATTGCATTTATAAAAAAATCATGAGGCCGAATTTTTTGTAACTTTCACCAAAACAAAAGCGTTCCAGGCAATTGTTTGGCCCATGCGGCCGTGTCACAATATTTTTGTTGTATCCATATTTTGCGCTTTTTCGAGCCGTCATATCGTGCGGGTATGCGTATGATTTACACCCTGCAGAAACAGTAGAAAAAATATGAAAGTTCTTCCACGAAACTTCTTTTATTCTTGGAGAAAGTTGCGTAAAAAACTGGAGGCGCTTACAAAAAAGCAATTTTCTAGCTCAGGTGTGTGAGATGTTCTTTATCTAAGTTTGCATCCGAAACGCTTTCTTTATGACGGCATATTTTTTCTAACTTTTGAGCATTTTATTACTTTTTACCGTCTACTTATACCGAAACACAACCGAAAAACCTTTCACGGTAGAACAATTACTGTTTAGGCAACTACCTTTTATAAAATTAACATCGCTACCTGTTTTTTTTTAATTTATGTTCCACAATAAATCTTTTGCGCTTCTGTTAAATATATTAAAACAGCAATTATGAGAGTACTTTAATGTCAATTTTGTATTCTAAATAATATCAATGAAATATCCCAAGCAACATTTTTTAATGGACACGAAAAACATATATTGAAATACGCTTTATAACCGCCATAATGTTACCAAGTGGGCCAAAAAATGGTTGTCACCGTCTGGAATAGCCAGTACATTAGCATGAAGAGTGTGAGGCGGGGAGGCTTTATCAGGAGGGCCTTTCCTGAGGGTGGCCCAAATAATATGATATTGCTCGTTTGTGCGAAGCCCTATTTATCTATTAAAAAACGCGAGATTTACGGTCGAGTATAGGAAACTTCAGGAAGTTTTTATGTTGTTCCACCGAGTCCCGGGCTAATATAAGAGATTGATGCGTGTTATTTTAGTCCGCCTTTCATATACCGGCGCCGATATAGCGTATTCAGATAAAATTTGGTCGGGGTATTTTCCATATTCATATACGGCACTCACAATTTTACATTTCGAAATAAGTTTTGGCCGTGGTAGCTTAGAGTCTTAGACCTTGCTTTTATTTTCATGGTACGGGAGCAAACCGAGTTCGATTCCCGATGGTGATTTTAACCCGACCAATGAAATTATTACTTGTAATTTTAAGTGCTGATTTACTGCCTACTTGGCGGGGAAGGAAAATATCGTGTGAAAAACTGCATATCTTAGATATAAACAAAAACTATATCTCAAGGCATGTGAAGTCCGCCATTCTGCCTATGCCCAGTTGTTGTTTTTTATAGTTGTTTGTTTAGATTGTTGAAATACAGTTAACATTATCTTTGGCCAGGCAGAAAAAGTTTTTTTTAATAAATTGTAAGTTGTTAGTCTGATTTTATTCGTCGTTTACATTCAAGGTTCAAGTCTCAAGAGTACAATCTAGTGTAGTGTAATCATATAAGAGACATTTTTTTAGGAAACTATTTATATTTACGAAAGCATTATTGATACACCAATGTCGTAGAAAATGAAGACACAATTAAAACCAACATAAATATGTTATAAAACAAACGAAAGCTGCACGTTATTATAGTTTTTAATACAATGAAATAAATTATATTATGCTTTGTAGTAATATTCCAAAGATTTCTTAAGGCTTTTTACCATACCTAGTACTTAGTCACGAGAGACACGACATATCGTGTACGGGGCCCCACCATAAAGTAACTTACTGTGTTAACCTTTGATTTTCCTATTGAATTGTCAACGGAAATTATAATAGAAATTTCACGAAGTATAATAAAGTTAAGTAAGGCTTAATGGCTGAAATCAAATATCGATATGGCAATTCTATATATAAACGTTTATTTTATTTTAATTCTATTTGTGAAAGTGAAATAGATTCACAGACCGAAATTAAGTACTTAAGACATTCTATATTATTCAAGTGGTTTATTACTCGGATTACGTATAAAAATAACTCTGCAACTCATTAGGGGAAGAAGTGAAATTTCGTTGGTGATCTGAATCTCGATTTTTAGTATATTATAAAAAGGGTCCGTATATTGTGGCTATTTTCTATTTTTCTCCCTCTTTTTTACTCAAACTGCCAAACTTACATAAAATACATAGAAAACGTTACATACAGAAATGTCCGCACCCAATGCGGCCTTGAATTCTTATTATAATCGCTTCCAAACAAGTTTTACTAATAAAGAATCGAGTAATGTTAATCGTTGTGACAATATTTAATAAAGTAGTAAAGGTATAATTATTTTGAAACCATGTATTTTTTTTAATTAAAATTTCTATCTTTTTAATTAAGCAGCAAATTAAAAAAAAACAATAATGTTGCAATTATCGCCCCTTGATATACTTAGTTTGCATTGTTATTGTAGGTGTGTGATGCATGTTTATTATCAACTGGGAATATTGGCTCGAAACATAGTGCTAAATTTGCCCCGGACACCCGATACTGTGGTATTATCTCCCATTATTTGTCACCGGATGAACAATGCGATCGCCCTCGTAATATACCCACTATCTTACTCAATTTGTCAACAATTATAATTATCTTTCATTTAAAAAACTTTAGATTTGATCTCAATCAAAAAGAATTTTTAAGTTGTTGAATGACTATAATCGGTTCACTAAAAATTAAGCAATGAAAAAAATTTCAAGTAAAACTAGTCTTTCTGACTATTCAGTAGCCTTCACACTACGCCAGCATGCATCGTGCGGGCCAATTACAAGATTTATCCTTTAACACCTACAAGATTTTTTATATTTTTAAACTTAAAGGCAGAAAAATTATTAACTGAATCGATCAACTTATCTCACAATTATTGTAATCTCATAGTTACAGTATTGTAAGTTAAAATGTATAGTACTTTTATAATTTAAACATGTTGGTTATTGCATGTTTTGGTGTATAACTGATTGTAGGCAATAAATGCAGCCCATAACAACTATAATGATACTTAATGCATAATCATAATGCACATCGGTTGTATTCTCTGAGTACTAAGATGGAATGTTTCGTCACTTGTACTTGAGGGTATTAGTAACCAGGTGGACCATGAATGAGCCAGCCCGATCGGTGTGGAGCACACTTTCATGTCAGGTATTTTCGTTTGGTAAGTTTAAGAAACCTGGCACTCACTACTGATGAGTAGTCCATCTTAATCCTCTGGGATGATGGAATGATGATGGCAATACGTCTAACTTTGTATAGATTCGATCGGTGATGGATTTAGGTGTCATGGGCCTGTTTGATTTTTCGTCAATCTTATCACATAAATAAATACTACTACAATAAATAGGATAATAGACGAATGAATAAAGTGAGAGAATGTAACAACAAAATGTATTTAATTAATTTTAAATTATGAAATTTTAAAATAAAATGTATTTATTTAATTTACAACTTCAAAATTTAACACAGCAATTAATCAAATATAGGTTATTGTTATATTTTGTTACTAAAATTTAAGTTTGTTGTTATTTTTAATTGTAATATGTACAATAGTGTTCGATTTACCTACAGTACATATATAAAAAGCTATAACAATATCCAAGACATTGCCAATGTAAGAACATTAATTTAAAATATACGACATTAGCATTTAAACAATGTTCGATAATTACAATTCCACTATACAAATCCAATGTATAATTTAGCATTTTAAAACATATATTAAAGGCACAGTATAATTGAAATTAATTCCACATTAGGCTTCAGTAGGCAAGCAGGTGTGAACCACTTGAAATGTAAAGTTTTGAATAAAAATTGAATAAAAATAAGTCAGATCGATGACGTAAAACCTTCTTTAATACCGGTAGTTCAAATCTTTGATATATATTTTTATAAATTTTATATTCACAATTCTAAATACCCGAAAAATAGAAAGAAAATGTAATAGCAAAAAACAGAAGTCAAAATAAAATGATTTAGAATTTTGTTATGATAGCGAGTTATTCCATCATCTAAATTCATCATCTTAATTGTCTTAGTCTTTGATTAAAGGATGCAAGGTACGGCATGCCAGGTATCTTGCGAGGACGCAACTCGAAGTGGTCTAGAATTGCCGTAGCCCAGCAAGGGTGCTAGGGGACTTGGCCTCCCCTGGGTCCGTGCTCAGGCACTGTGCAGAGGTGCACCGGTGCGTTCTGTAAGTGATCCCGGAGCCCCTCCCAATGCACTGAGGATGACCACTGGGGGGTTTTAGTAGTTAGGAATACCACATAACCTTGTCTCAGAAGATTTCCCCTCTGATAAAAAAAAAACTTAATAGTGGGCTAAGTCTGTGTAAACTATGAAGAAGATGAAGAAACGCGATTAAAAAAAATTAAAAAGCCAACAAACTGGTGAAGGGGCATTCCATCTCTGACGGCGACAACACATCTGCATTATGATTCCTTGTTGTATTGTATTGTACCTATATTGAATGTAGATGTCATGGGATCACTTACCATCAAATTAACTGTTGCTTGTTTGTTACTCTCAAAGTAATAAAAAAAAGCCTAACTATACTTAACCTTCCTTGTTAAAGTAAACAGTACACACCTCTTAAACTTCTGAACTGATTTAGGTAAAATTTAGACTTTATAAGGTTGAAATTGAGACTATATTTAGGATGGTTAAAGGCGAAAGGTAAAGATTTTTACATAATTTTAAAATCTTGTAAAACTTATATGAACACTTTTTTTAAATTAGGAATAAAATAACCTATATGGTTTATATATATATATATAAATATATATGTCTTTCTTCATTATTTGTTTATTTTTACAACTCATATCAATATTTTATTACTACTGTTACTGAGTTACTGTTATATGTAATGGTGGTTAATATAAGATCAATATTCTTTGATACATATGGCCAGTAGTGCCACATACAACAATCTAAGTGCTACAACATCCATCAGAGATATTTTTAAAAAGATAAATAATAAATAAATACTCAGTTCATGTTCACATTCGCTTATGTAAAACTCACAGACATATAAGTACGAAGAATATCTGCAACTATAATAAGCTTCCACATTTCAATCATTAAAAATCGTTAATTATTAAATTATACTGTCGCGTACACAACTACAGGAAAACAATTATTGAGAAGTGCAACCGGTTTTACATGCTCTTTTCAAAAGACATCTACATTCGGAGCTGGATCTGGAGCTTTCAACATGTCAATTGGTTCAAGTTAAACCAATTGACATGTTGAAAGCATTAAAAAAAAGTATATTTAGAATACATAATAAATAATCATACACATATATACATAAAACTAATCGATATAAAACCCTCACATGGCACGGAGCAAAACCGACACTATTGACAGATGTTATGTGAATGTGTCGTGTGAAATAACTCATTGCACACCAGGTCGGATAATAAATAATAATAGCGCGAGTTAGGACCACCTAGCGCTAGCGAGGAAGCGCCCTTGTTTACGGCGTACCCGGCCCGTATAGTGGCCCACCTACGCTATACATTTTACTTAGCAAATTGCTCATTTTACACGGTGTCTTATAACCGCTTAATGAAGGAGAGACTCGCTTACTTTGTTGTCATATTTATGCTATCAAAGTGATTTATGAACACAAACTTGTGGAAGAGTTTGTTGTATTTTATATAAAACTGTAGCAGTTGTTCTTTTTATTTTAAATAAAAAAATAGTAATGTTATTAATTTTACTGATATTCCGCTTAACAACTCCAACTACGCTGAAAAAAGCTTGGAGATCGTTCATGAAAATAGTCGAATGGTGGATTCGAACCGAACCTTTTGTTTCGCAGACAGTCCCCTAAACTATTAGGCTACTGACGCTTAAACCTTAAATTCTTTTTTATGGAATTAGGTTGTAAACCTTCATCTATCCTTGTAATCAAGATGACGTGGTAGCATATTAATCAACACACGTTATCGTTACCGTTGGACTAGATGAAATACCTATTTATCTGACATTAAATATGATCTCTCACATTAAATGATTTGATGTGAAATTAATGTTACTTTTTGTCAACTCTATTCTTTAATATATATAACTTGTACAAGAAAATTAACAGGTCCAAAGGGAGATGTATTTAATACGGATATAATGAATTGGCATAACATAAAATATAAAAAATATGCCAGCTTTAACAAACATTATAGTAAATTCAATAGTTAATTGATTAACATATTATATAGAAAAATTAACTAAATTTAAGCTGTTAACTCTATCGTGTTCGTGTGACGGTGTAAACGCGTACATATCAACTCTCATCTTCAACTCTCGTGTGACGGTGTAAACGCGTACATATTTTAAAACATCAACTCTCATCTTTAACTCCTGACGTGCCGATAGAAAAATATCTTCAAAAACATTTATTTTAATTTATTCACTTAAAAAACTATTCGTCTTCTTTCAATGATTACAACTGCTTCATTATAGTATTATAATCTTAATTACCTAATAAATTTCTTTAGTGTATCAATACCGCTTTTACTAATGATACCTACTAGTATGTACTTTCAAAGTATATTTTTGTAGAAATAAATAACAAATAACATCTCTTTATAAATTTAAACTGTGAATTGAACACAATTGTGATGTTTAACCGCTTGGAATTGGTCATATAAATTTGTTTGCGATGAATGTTTTAGAACTGTATTGTAATACTGATATTTATTGCCTTCGTTCTAGGCTGTCTAATAACACATTTTTAATGAGATTTCATCATGATAAAATATAGCCTATTTAAAATAGAATTATCCAAAGGTTGAAACGAGACTAGAGCCACATTATTTGTCTCAACAGATTCTTTAGCAGGTAGACTATCAGTAGTAGATCTACACTGCAGTTTGTTTCTAGATGTAGAATGAATGGGTCAGCTCTATCGGGTTAGGACCACGCCTTCACAGAATACCAGTGTAAAATGGCATCATAATGCTGCTGTGTTTCGTGTGGTGAGTGTAGGGGATCCGGAGACCTTTATTTATGGTGATGAGACATTCCATCTCAGTCCTTTAGGGTAACAATGCATCTGCATTATGATTCCTTTTTAAGGATGAATGTAGATGTCATGGGCCGCAGGAATCACTTGTCATTTGAACAGGTTAACTGTGTGCTCGTTTATTACTCTCAATGTTAAAAGATATATGTCAAAACTACAATTTTAATAGAGGAAGGTTATAATCGTGTTGGTATGTGTATATTTTTTAAAAATCTATCGTATAACTTCCATCTCATACGTAAGGACTATTAAACACAACAGTGATTTCAAACTTGGAAAGTTAGTAAAAGGTCATATACGAACAAATAATATGAAATAAAAATGAAAAATGAATACACTTAACGATTTTAAAATGTAACAAATTAAAAAAAAGGATACGTGTGGAGCAACACACATAAACTTCGAACTTTGGCACACTCTCCTATAAATCAAGGGGCGTTATACGCCATGTTTCACGTGATCTATCTATCTCTATCGCTCCCGCTTTATTTGTTATATCGGAATCTCTGTCCATCGTTCAGCTTGGGCTTTGAGGGGCACCAGGAGGGGGAGGGGGGCAGCTGTCTACTCGTGACGTATTACACGACTGGCGCTTGGTCAGACCAGTACGTTTGCTCTGCAGTGTTAAATATTGCCTTTTCATTAACTTCACAGAAAATTGAGAAATATATATAAAGCGCAAACTGCAAAGAAATAAAGTTCAATTTATGTTGGGAATCGGAAGCAACTAATGAAGCGCCTGATATGAATATCGATATCTAGTGGAGTGCTAATTAGTTATCCAACGGCACGGCCATAATGTATGCCGGGATGGTTCTCAATGCAAATCACAAGTTCGATTCTAGAATAGACAATGCGATCACAAGTTTATTAGACCACCCGTACATTGACAGTCGATGTGTAACACCATAGCACGCTTAATTAACAAATTCTTTTTACCCGAATAGAAGTATTATTAATTAGCCTTTAATTTTCATACAGTGGCACAAAAATTAACGATTAAGATCCCGTGTCGCTTTATTCTTTCAACAAAATTACTGTTCTATACCTTGGTTATAAGGATTAAAATGCCATCACAAGTTTTTTATAATAGTGATATATCAAGTTGCGTCACATTATTAAATGAAAAGTCAATATCATACCTCAACTTTAGCGGTGCGCTGTTTAGTCGTTTGTAAAAACGAATGATAGCCGACACGTGACCGGACTACTAATTAACCAAAGAAGTGATCAATGCCATAACTAGCAAATATCGCATTCGTCACAAATATATTTAAACTTAATATTCAATACAAGCTTTTGCACGTAGCTTCGCATGTGTAGGTACATATATGTATATTAAAATAAGGCTCGTAGTTTGAGTAGAAAAGAAAGCTAAAAGCTGTAAAAATAAACCATAGCGCGTTTCAGAAACATTGTAAAACTCCATCTATCGAGCTTATATTTAAACTTATTCCTAATATTTTTACTAAACTTTATATAAGAAGCTTTCATATTGAATTTCATGTTTCTTTGAAAATGACGGATTTCCATACAACCGTTCATCTTCTATTATACCCCTTTAGGGGTGAAAATCCTTCCTTAGTGGGTACAACATGAAAGGTATCAGCTGCCAAAGTTTTAAGCCTCAACAGCTCGATCAGGACAAGTAATTATATATATTATATTTAAATATATATTTTAACTTCAAAAGTTTCGAATGGAATAATATCGCACAATAAACATAATCCAACAAAGCACCCCTAAAAAAGCTGCAGGATGCTCAGGATCATGCTTCATGGCAATCCATAAAAGTGGACTAATGTACCGTACGATATATTATTAAATAATTATAACACGAATTTACGAATGTTATTTTTTTTTAATTTTTCTTTTTTTTATTTCATTTCGATGTGTTTAAGTTATACTTACTATTACCATATAACTATAGGGTTGGCACAATTGAGATAAAAAATAGTTTAAACGAAGTTTCATATATAATTACAATCGAATAAGATTAAACAATTGACAATTATAACCGAATCATTATTTCCAGCCACTGTCCCCATCGGAATGCTTGTATGTCGTGATCATCCCGTGCTCTTATTTGTTTCCACTAATTCGTTGGCCGTTATAAATATCGCTGCGTTGTCGCACATCTCATTGGTCGGCAATAAATAGCGCGTTATCTGTCGATATCCACAGCGCGCCGCACTGCTCCGCCGCGACCTACCCCCGCTCTAATGAATTACACAATGAACTCTCATCTAAATACAGAAAAAAGCTTTTAAAGGCACATATCAAAATACCCACAAAGCCTACTAAGACAGGACACAGATTTATGGCGCTCCCTTTGTTAAATTACGTAATCTCAACGTGAAGCCGCGATATAAATGGAGGTAAATGAAAATAAATGTAGTTCCTCGTTGTGAAGCTCACCCACCTATTTACATTGTGGTCAGACATAAATCTGACTCTGTTTAAAGGTAATCTATTCTGAAAATTACCTGTTAAATCACATTTAGGACAGATAACACATTGTTTGGGGTATGTGGCCAACAAAAAACGTTTGTCGGTCAAGTCGGATGTAATTTGTTGGCTTTGGGGTGGCACGGAGTGTCATTCGTACTTTTATATATTATGTAATTTAATTTCGACTGTTTGGTTAGTTACTATATATCTATCTATTAGATATATTTTTATCAAAATTTCATGAAATAAAACGATTCAAAATGATTTTTCTTTATTTATATTTAATACTTATTTTAATATCTGTTCTTTAGAGATAATTGACGGAAAAATATCGATTGTTATAGGATTGATTGAATATAATTATATATTATATTTAAATATATATTTTAACTTCAAAAGTTTCGAATGGAATAATATCGCACAATAAACATAATCCAACAAAGCACCCCTAAAAAAGCTGCAGGATGCTCAGGATCATGCTTCATGGCAATCCATAAAAGTGGACTAATGTACCGTACGATATATTATTAAATAATTATAACACGAATTTACGAATGTTATTTTTTTTTAATTTTTCTTTTTTTTATTTCATTTCGATGTGTTTAAGTTATACTTACTATTACCATATAACTATAGGGTTGGCACAATTGAGATAAAAAATAGTTTAAACGAAGTTTCATATATAATTACAATCGAATAAGATTAAACAATTGACAATTATAACCGAATCATTATTTCCAGCCACTGTCCCCATCGGAATGCTTGTATGTCGTGATCATCCCGTGCTCTTATTTGTTTCCACTAATTCGTTGGCCGTTATAAATATCGCTGCGTTGTCGCACATCTCATTGGTCGGCAATAAATAGCGCGTTATCTGTCGATATCCACAGCGCGCCGCACTGCTCCGCCGCGACCTACCCCCGCTCTAATGAATTACACAATGAACTCTCATCTAAATACAGAAAAAAGCTTTTAAAGGCACATATCAAAATACCCACAAAGCCTACTAAGACAGGACACAGATTTATGGCGCTCCCTTTGTTAAATTACGTAATCTCAACGTGAAGCCGCGATATAAATGGAGGTAAATGAAAATAAATGTAGTTCCTCGTTGTGAAGCTCACCCACCTATTTACATTGTGGTCAGACATAAATCTGACTCTGTTTAAAGGTAATCTATTCTGAAAATTACCTGTTAAATCACATTTAGGACAGATAACACATTGTTTGGGGTATGTGGCCAACAAAAAACGTTTGTCGGTCAAGTCGGATGTAATTTGTTGGCTTTGGGGTGGCACGGAGTGTCATTCGTACTTTTATATATTATGTAATTTAATTTCGACTGTTTGGTTAGTTACTATATATCTATCTATTAGATATTTTTTTATCAAAAATTTCATGAAATAAAACGATTCAAAATGATTTTTCTTTATTTATATTTAATACTTATTTTAATATCTGTTCTTTAGAGATAATTTACGGAAAAAATATCGATTGTTATAGGATTGATTGAATATAATTATATATTATATTTAAATATATATTTTAACTTCAAAAGTTTCGAATGGAATAATATCGCACAATAAACATAATCCAACAAAGCACCCCTAAAAAAGCTGCAGGATGCTCAGGATCATGCTTCATGGCAATCCATAAAAGTGGACTAATGTACCGTACGATATATTATTAAATAATTATAACACGAATTTACGAATGTTATTTTTTTTTAATTTTTCTTTTTTTTATTTCATTTCGATGTGTTTAAGTTATACTTACTATTACCATATAACTATAGGGTTGGCACAATTGAGATAAAAAATAGTTTAAACGAAGTTTCATATATAATTACAATCGAATAAGATTAAACAATTGACAATTATAACCGAATCATTATTTCCAGCCACTGTCCCCATCGGAATGCTTGTATGTCGTGATCATCCCGTGCTCTTATTTGTTTCCACTAATTCGTTGGCCGTTATAAATATCGCTGCGTTGTCGCACATCTCATTGGTCGGCAATAAATAGCGCGTTATCTGTCGATATCCACAGCGCGCCGCACTGCTCCGCCGCGACCTACCCCCGCTCTAATGAATTACACAATGAACTCTCATCTAAATACAGAAAAAAGCTTTTAAAGGCACATATCAAAATACCCACAAAGCCTACTAAGACAGGACACAGATTTATGGCGCTCCCTTTGTTAAATTACGTAATCTCAACGTGAAGCCGCGATATAAATGGAGGTAAATGAAAATAAATGTAGTTCCTCGTTGTGAAGCTCACCCACCTATTTACATTGTGGTCAGACATAAATCTGACTCTGTTTAAAGGTAATCTATTCTGAAAATTACCTGTTAAATCACATTTAGGACAGATAACACATTGTTTGGGGTATGTGGCCAACAAAAAACGTTTGTCGGTCAAGTCGGATGTAATTTGTTGGCTTTGGGGTGGCACGGAGTGTCATTCGTACTTTTATATATTATGTAATTTAATTTCGACTGTTTGGTTAGTTACTATATATCTATCTATTAGATATTTTTTTATCAAAAATTTCATGAAATAAAACGATTCAAAATGATTTTTCTTTATTTATATTTAATACTTATTTTAATATCTGTTCTTTAGAGATAATTTACGGAAAAAATATCGATTGTTATAGGATTGATTGAATATAATTATATATTATATAATAGTTATGTATATTTAATATATTTTAAGTGTACAAAAATCAGGTTTTTCTTGATTCCCCGGTACAACTGTTAAAAGTGGTACAGTCACTCAGCGGTTAGATTGTAACTACAGCATGGACTGGAGAAGGACTACGTTTTCACAGAATACCAGTATCAAGGAGTATATAATAAACATTATATACGTATAACACTGGTGGTATGGTTCGTATAGAGTGTAGGTTAATCGGTGATATATCCGGCGCAGTCCTCAAGACGTCTGTATCTTGAATGAATAGAGGGTAGATATTGCTGATTCGGGACCGCAGTCACATTTACCATGAGGTGAAAAGCGTGATCGTTTGTGACTCTTAGGCCTATGAAAATCTCACATCCGCTGAAAGAAATTTTCTTTGGAACAAAAATTACGTAAAACAAATTTTATTTTATTAAAATGTCCTTTATTGCCTCTGTGTGTACACAAAATGTTAAAGAAGTACATAAAATAAATATGACTTGACAGCGTATCGATCATTTGACTACGTAGTTTTTTCCAAATTGAATAGGAATATTGACCTTACGTCATCCATTAATTTATGATATCACACAAGCCGCGATAACTATGAAACGTGATAAATATTTCACTGTGTTATGTCATGCCTATCGCTAGTGCGTGGGTGAGTGTCGAATTTAAATTAACGATTATTTACTGTCCATGTTTAGGTCATAGCAACTAGCCTCGTGGAGTGCTAGGCCTGGCCAGATTTGGACTGTTTCCTGTAAGATTTTATATTATATTTATCCATTAGTTTAGTGAATTAAAGACTTGGCTAGATAATAATAATTCTGAGATTGTAATGCATGCCTCAAACAGCAGACATAGATAATGGTTTTATTTGTCCCTGTCTACCAATTGATAAAGATCTACCCTCATAAGGTTATACGTATTTGGATATCAAATTTATAAAATATGTATTTAAATTTGTAACGGATTAGGCCAAAGTTTAAAGCCAAATTTCTAATATAACTGAGAATTTTTTTTTTATTTACACTAAGAATGTTTTTTGATTTTGGTATGTTATATTATTTCAAATACTCTTTCATATATAGACTACTTCGATAAGATTTACATTACTTAGTTTCATTCTTCAACTAAGTATTTATAAACTTATATTTCACTAAGAGCACATGAGGTATATACATATATACGTATACAATATGTTCTGCAGCGGACTATTAATAGTCTGTGATGACGATCATAAGGTTTACGCGAATTTTAAGAATTTATCAAGAAACGTTCACACGGTAATAGGACCACGTAAAGTGTTCAAAATTTTACACAATATTTACCACAAAATATTTCTGAATTAGGCTAAAGCAGTGTTTTTATATAGCACATTAATAATATGCTATCGCCCTATATCGAGCGTAGGTATGCTTCGAGATAAAATGAAAATTTTTCAGTTAAAATGTATAAAATAAAAATATCTATTTTAAGTAAATTATAAACACCATGTTGTATCTATTCAGCTTAGTAAAATAATAAAAGCTTTTAAAAGCTCCCAAATAAGCTATCCAAATGAAAATTAGTGATGTGACGTTAAATTAAACGATCGAAATTGCCATAGCAGCATCTCGTACATCTTGGTTCTTTCTATGCGTGTGGGATAATCATAACATTACGCACCAAATTGGATATTATTTACAGCCGGTTTTTAATAGATAACGATTTTATTTATCGGCGGATTATATTTATATATGTTATGTATGCTTTGTTATAATGTAATGTATGCTCACAAATTAATTAAATGAAAAATTTTGAAAAATGGTTGTATAACTCAAGCATATGCATTTCCTATAAGAATATTACAAAAAAAAAAAATATTAAAGTATAAACAATATTTTAATATAATAAATCTTTTTGATTTTAATTAAAATATAAACTATATATTTTTAATGTAAAACTAAATAATATTGATCAATCGACACTGTCCTAATCATCAATAAGCACATCACTAGACAAACATTTGGGTGCGAACCGACAAATCATACTGATAGCATCTTCTACAAATTTGAATCGGATCTTATTTATGATTTGCCTTTTTCACGGGTACATTTTGGGAAAAATCGTGGATAAGTCATTGATAAATGGTTATTGAGTTCTGTACCTAAATTAAAAATTGTTCACGCCCAATCTATAATAAATACCCATCTTGACAAATATAACACAATTCTATAATTCCAATAAGTGACAATAAGAAGCCAAACATCTACTCACTGTACGTTTAAAAATTTTGCCAAAAAAAATATAAAAACACCAAAGTTTCCAAGGTTCCATATTCATTATTCGTAACAACATAATAATCATAACAAAGGCATGTACAAAACCCCGTACTTGGTTAAACAACAATCGCATAAACAAACCCCAACAATAAAGCCAAATAAACGCTCAAGCACGCCATCCAATCACACCTTGAATCGCACATAAAGACCCATGAACACCGGTTGAATTGAATACAACATCGTTCAACAGAAGTATCCAAATATTGCATCCCTAACTGTACTCGGTCGGGTAATATCGAGTGGAGACTAGAAGTTCGTGCTCATAAAACCGTTTACGAGCTGCGGAAGAGCCCTCTACGATAAAAGTGCCATAAAAGTTCGGTTATTCGACGCTAGATGGCGAAACTAGTGGCAGCTAGTAGCTGTTTAACGATTTTACCGCCATCTATGGGACTTTTTAGTGTTTAAAGCCGCGTGAAAGAGATAGTGCAAGTGGATCCATTTCTATCTCAACCTACTACACAAAAGTCAAGCGCGAATAGGATGAAATTTTCTTGTATATACGTTTGTGAGTTACTTTAAGCTAATAAATAAAATAATTTAATTTTAAAAATATATTAATATTATATTAATATATTAATATTAATAACTACTAAGGTGTGAATGTGGCAATATAAACTAGTTTATAATAAACTTTTACACACTGCTCATCAGTATGTGAAAGCTTTGATAAAATATTAATCATTAATCTATAACTTATTTAAATGAAGATTAATCTTATCAATTCATGAAGAGCTCAATAGCAAAATTAAGTGTATTAATTCAAGATTATAATGTATAAATATTAAGAAAATACACTTTTGAAACGGGTCTCGATACGAAACGGGGAGGTCTCGTGATTACGGACGTTCTTCATCGTTACTTTTTGCATGAAACTAAGGGTGGTCAAGCGCACACTTCATTTGATTAAAAGATGACTCCGCCCATTAACGTTCACATCAGTCCTTGACAAATATTTAAAACAAACTTCATCCCATAGTACTAAGATTTATTAGGAGTAAGATGGGAATTATTAAGAGTAATAGTCGTTTTTTTTATTACATTGATAGTAACGTACCGGCGCACAGTTCATCCGATGGTAAGTGATTCCTGCGGCCCATTACATCTACATTCAACCTTGATAAGAAATTACAACTCGTTGTCACCCTTTAGGACTGAGATGGAATGCCCCGTCACTATAATAAAGGTGTCAGTACGAACCACAACACAACTGTGAAGGCGTGGTCCTATCCCGGTCGAGTTGACCCATTCATTGTGCAGCTAGCAACAAACTGCAGTTTAGCTATACCACCTTCCTTTTTCTGTACTCACCGTATGAAATACAGCAGCGTGATATATGTAAGTATTCTGTGAAGATTTGCTCCATCCCCGGTCAATCTAGTCTATTCATGTTACAACTAGAAACAAGGTGTAACTTGTCTTTACAAGCTTAATATTCACAAAGCCAATAAATTACACATATTCTGTTTTCTTCTGGGCCTTTCTTATAAATATAAATCAAGATTGTCAGTAATGATATGAATACATTTATTATGGCTGTCAAGAAGTCAGGAGATTGTATTTGGTACGCTTATCAAGCAGGATGAATTAGTTTTTCTCTTTGTAAGATCACGAAGTCTCATACGAGGTTATAGTCTAGGGTTAGAGTTATTTATATAAATGCAAAAAGAGAAGAGTATACACATCTTTCCTTAATAAGAACCACAATCCAATTATTAGTCGACCCCAAGGACTGAAACGAAATGCCTCCGTTACCAATAATAGGTTCTCTGGTTTATTTTACGCATCAGACGTAGCACGACAACACTGAACCACAGTTCTACACTGATATTCAATGAGGGAGTGGTCTATATTTGGTAAAGACAATTATTGCTGTAGTTAGTTTGGAGTCGCAGGAAAGTTCTAACAAAGAGTAATATGCTTTTCAGATTTGACTTGACAGGTTGATATAATTTTTACATTGTCCATTATCTTTTTTTATAGACACCAACGAGTCCCACCTATTCACATAACTGTTTTTACATTTAAATACCTCAATTACATATATTAATTCGATAAATATTTTTAGATATAGTTATAATTTTGTGTAATACTTATTTTTAAATTATCTTTAAATAGATACAGAAAAGTTTACTCGAATACCTGTAAAAATTCACAATGCTTTTCAATATTATTTAAAGTTATTAAGTAAAATATTCGATACTTTGAAGCTTAAATCACTTTAAATATTAAATTGAAGTTTAACGTATAAGTGAAACTTACACGTATAATTATAATAAAAATGTCTATCAAACGCGACGCGTTAAATATTTTTTTTTATAATATTTGGGTTTATAGTAACCGTAAAATGTTATCAGCAATTAATCGAATTACAGTAAATATCCAAAACTAATGGTGCTCCGGCGTTAATCACTGAAGCTTTGTAATTAATCAATAGTCAAATTCTTAAGCCGTTAATTTATAGACAAAGAACTAAATCGATATGAAACATGTTCACGGAATAAATCTCAATAAAATTGATCTCATCTTAAATAACATCATCTTGGGGCGAAGTCTGTAAGCTTGAAACGTGTAGAGTCAACAAAAAAATATTGACTATTAATTAGGTTTATATAGATATAATTATATACTTTTAAATTTTTCTTAGTGATAACAATGTCTAGAATATTTCGTGTTGTAATGTAACGAAAATATTTTCTTGTTATTTGTGTAAATAACAGGCTTTTAGGTAAAGATTAATCTTAAATTTGAAACTAGATTAGATAAAGTTGTAGTTGTAAAGTGAGTTTACCAGCAACAAAAAAGCTTTCAAGTGTTCTGTACTTATTGGCGCTTATTAAGTCCTTAGCGTAACATTTGTTATAAATGTTTTATATTCTTCATCATCAGTTTGTATTGTACGTAAGATTAAAGATGATGATAAATTAAGTAAAAATAAAAAGCTCAGCACTATTGATTCGTCTGTGAGGTTTTTATAAAGGGGACCTTTTATTTTAATTCTTATTTGTTCATATTTATTGTACATCTTCGATAAGCATAAATATCATTGGTGGCTACGTTGCAGCATGTTTCTAGCTGCAGCATAAATATTCACTTGGGGGAAGTACCATGATACGAATACTAATGAAATAGCAGCATAATGCAGCTAAATTTCGTTTGGTGAATGATTCAAATGATCGGATTCGGAGACATGGGCATATAGGCCGCATAAATCACATACCATCACGGGAAGTGCGTGCTGGTTTGTCACCCTAATAAAAACGTAATTGGTGTATTGTTTTTTCGAGGAAAGAAAAGTATAATACTGAAATTATGTTGAATTCTGCGTTTTTGATTATTTTGATTTTCTTTAGTATATTTGCTCATGTAAATAAAAGAGAGAATTGATGTTCAATACACTTATAAATTGTAAAACTTATTTCAATTATAAAACATGCCTTCTTTGCAGTAAATCAAACTGTTTACAAACAAGCTGCGCGCTTAGTGCAAACGAAATCGGAGTGAATTTGAAAAATGTGTATGCATGTTTACCATCCTGACGGTACAAACAAAAACTGGTTTGTGCGTGGTGGTGTAACGCTATAGGCAGATACTAATGTATTGTTGTTGTATCCGTTCCTCCGAATGCTTCAGATTGTTTTGCATCTAATTATTTATAAATTGTCGGCCGATACATCTGAGGGATTTACGAACTGACAAGGTGTTCACAATTTATATGGTCTCAGTGAGCTTTTGGCAAATTTTATTAATTTTACAAGCGTAATGAGGTAACCCCAGGTAGAATTCTGTTCTGACTTCATCACTAATTCCATTGACTACTCGTCTTTAGCAATTTTGTTCAATTATGTCGACGAATTATCGTTACGTGATTTATCTTAAATTTGAAAATATTAGCTAAGACAATTTCACATTCCATAACACCCACCTAACTACGAGTATAATAAGTTAATCTTGAATTTTAGCGTATTGTTTATTGTAGTCACTTTTGTGACCTTTAAAGTAAATTACAGCAATTAGGTCGTTGCTGGAGCTATGCGAGGTAGTCATAAATTACTTAATGGGTTCAATTATCCACCATTTAGAAACATTGTAAAGTTTTAGCGTACAAAGCGTACGCTAAAACTTCTCTTCTCCTTTGACGCATACATGCTCTATATATTTTATTCAAAATTGCCACATCAATTTTATATGGAACTATTCGAATAATGATTTGACAATCTAATACAGATATGATTTGGACTCTTATGATGAGAAATGAAAAGTGCCGGTGGATTAATCATGGCAAAGAACAAGTATTTTGTTCTGTCTCCTCTTATCTTAATTTCTAAAAGTGCTGGGTTGGAATGACGCCTTGTTTAACAGTACAACATAAGTAACATTGTTAGCGTCAATGTTAAGAACCTTCGAGTACGTGGTTTTTTATATCAATTAAAATCTATAAATGGACAAACAGAAAGGATCTTCTTTGATACAACAATAAACTTGAGATACAACAATAAACTTTTAATACTACAAATAACTTGAGATACTTCATCAGGATTCTTGTAATTTCATACGTTACATCTTAGATCTAGAATATATAAATTTTGGTTTGAAGTCGATGATTTATTAGGTTTTTATATGATTTATTAGCCATTTATGGCTTCCTTTTCCAGACGTAGGTATATTTTTTCAATACAAATTAGTGATTTTCCTATTTGGATGTAAATCGTGACCAATAAAAAGTATGTTAGTGCTAACACTATGTGTTGGGGCCGGGATTCTGTTAATACTTAGACGTCTAATGGGGGCGATTGTTATGTTAGGTCTTAACGATTGCCGATGTCGATCTCACTTGTGTGGCGATACTTCTTAATGATAATTGCATGTAATTTTCGGGTCCCTAACCAGAAGATTACACAGTCTGAAGACTGAAAACTGGTTTGTGCGTGGTGGTGTAACGCCATAGACACATACAGTGGTAGAGCTACACTGCAGTTTGTTTCTAGCTGTGGAAAGAATGGGTCAGCTCGACCGAGGTAGGACCACATCCTTACAGAATACCAGCGTAAAATGGTAGTATAATGCAGCTATATTTCATCTGGTGAGTGTAGGGAGACCTAATTACTGATGACGAGGCATTCCATTTCAATCCTCAAGGGTGACAACACATCAGCATTATGATTCCTTGTCAAGGATTGTATGTAGATGCCATGGGCCGCAAGAATCATTTAAAAAAAAAGATGTTCTATTCGTTCCTCTGAATGCTCCCGTTTGTTTTGCATCTAACTATTCGATCTTAGTCTTGTGACGATTTATCCTAAGTTCATGTAGTCTTCTGGTTACGGGACGCACAGAATATTCAACTTATTCCTAGTGAGGATAGTATGTGTCTCATAGTTTCAATATTCTCATGGCAATATCTGATATGTTATAACTAACATATACCCCGTTATAAAGTGTGATGTGAATGCCGTTAGATATAATTAATAATTCTAATTGCACACTTTCCTGTATATTCGTTTTTGTTTTGTACCGGCCTTTAACAAATTCCTATGAATCCGGTTGTATATATATAAGTTGCATTCCTCGTTGTGCTTGTTGACTTCTAGGTTTTTAATTGCATTTTTGACAGTTCCATATGTTAGCATTAGATAAAATGCTAGTCCTTAAGGGTTTAATGTTTACTTTCATTTTTATAAGAGGAAATGTGTGGTCGTTTTCTCTCGGCTAAGGCTAAGATTTAGGCTTTTTTTGATATTATAGACGCATCTTACATTCATATACATCCTTTATAATGGGGTTATAGTGCATTTATGGACTATAATGGAATGCCTCGACACTACTAGTAAGATATCCAGGTCCTTTCATTTACCACACGAAACACAGTAGCGCTGAACTACTTTTTTACGCTGATATTGCAAAAAAACGTGATATAATTCCGATCGTGCTAACTTATCCATGCTAACGCTAGTTCACAACTGTGTCATGGCTATCACGTAGAAGTGGGTCTTTAAATACAAACAAGCGAATTTCACTCGACATAAGAATCACAGTTTACTATGGTAATCTTTAAAAGTTCCACTGGGGCCCCACCCCAGTGGAGCTGATTCGTGCCGACTTGACACTATCACATGTAAATATAACTTTTTATAGAGCGTATTGCCATTGTCCAAATCAAAATGAACGAATATTAAGGTATACAAATTAAACTTACTCGAAATACCTAAATTAATGAAACAACTCAAGCCGAAAGCCAAGCCCATGGCGCAGCTGACGGGTACATGCAATTACGTTCAGCGAAAGAATTCGAACAAGAGTCTGTAATTCTTGTAAAGGATATGCAACCCTGCAACGGAAAATCGAAAGTAAATGTGCTAAGGCTTTACTCCGGATCAGGCGTTTTATATTCGCTATTTTAAATTATATTCTTTTAAGTTTAATAAAATGTATTCAATGCGTTGTTTTTTAAACATGTTACGTATATTATCAGGTATTGATGGCCACGAGGCGAAACGGTTAGAATGCCTGGCTGATGCATTACGGCTTCTGGCTTCAATTTTCAGACGAACATTATTTGTGCTATAGATATTGTTGGTTTTCGGGTCTGTGTGTACTGTATGGAATTTCTAGTGTCTCTGATGCTGCCTTCCTTTACATCGGAATAGGGAAAGAGTCAAAGAATGCGTGTCTCCTTGTTTACTCGACTGCTTACGGCAATTTAATATATTCTGCGTTGTAATTATTTTACTTTCATGAAGTAATTAGCTTAAAATCGACCGCAAAGACGTGATATTGATATAAGTGAAAAAAACAAAGTTGGTAGGTAGTATAATTGGTCTATTTGACATTACTAGTAGCAAACTATACATATTAGAAGCTAAATATTCTTAAAATTATCTACTTTAAACCTCATCCATACGAACCTTTTATAGGAAGAACATCGTAAGGACCAAAATGTCTGATACATTTTACATTTATATAATATCAATTCCCTAATTACCATCAATTGGTAATTGCAATAAAAGTTTAATTCAACTTACGATATAAAGTATTTCATACGTCATAAAATAATACTCATTATAAATACAAACTTATTGTGAATTTTTATAAAGATAGATTTTTTTTTTTGGGGCTTACAATATTCTTTATGAATAGGCTTCTATTGCTTTTTTTTATATTAATATAACAAAAGTATAATATTTCAAAATTTAAATTACAATTGTAATATACAGTGTTTTAGATTTATTTATACAAGATCAAGTAGTAATAAAAAATGTCCAAAATGTTGATATTTACAGTAATAGAAAATAAAATATTTATTAATTGTAATTACTCTCGCCACATTGCATGATAAATAATCTTAAAACCAAGTCTTAAGAAATCAGCAAAGAAAATTAATAAGGTATGAAGCCAGTGCTTACAACACTTTTTTTTTTTTTGGGGCTTACAATATTCTTTATGAATAGGCTTCTATTGCTTTTTTTATATTAATATAACAAAAGTATAATATTTCAAAATTTAAATTACAATTGTAATATACAGTGTTTTAGATTTATTTATACAAGATCAAGTAGTAATAAAAATGTCCAAAATGTTGATATTTACAATAATAGAAAATAAAATATTTATTAATTGTAATTACTCTCGCCACATTGCATGATAAATAATCTTAAAACCAAGTCTTAAGAAATCAGCAAAGAAAATTAATAAGGTATGAAGCCAGTGCTTACAACACTTTTTTTTTTTTTTTTTTTTTTTTTTTTTTTTTTGGGGCTTACAATATTCTTTATGAATAGGCTTCTATTGCTTTTTTTATATTAATATAACAAAAGTATAATATTTCAAAATTTAAATTACAATTGTAATATACAGTGTTTTAGATTTATTTATACAAGATCAAGTAGTAATAAAAAATGTCCAAAATGTTGATATTTACAGTAATAGAAAATAAAATATTTATTAATTGTAATTACTCTCGCCACATTGCATGATAAATAATCTTAAAACCAAGTCTTAAGAAATCAGCAAAGAAAATTAATAAGGTATGAAGCCAGTGCTTACAACACTTTTTTTTTTTTTTTGAATGGACATGTCAAGCGCCTCAAGTATCGAAGCGGTGGGTCCGATGGACCGATGCGATGTAAGACTGCGCCGCGCGGGGTGTCCGCTTTCAACTAATTTTATGTAGTAATTTATTAAAAATTAATTGTGCAAAAGAATTCCTAACACGTTAAAGTATATAAATCGATACTTACAAACAGCTATAGGAACGTTAAAAAATATGCTTTGAAAACCTATTAATTATTGACTAAGGAAAGCTTATGGAGTGTCCGTTCACTACCTGTAGATTTAAGATGAAAATGTAGCATTTAAAGTGAATTTTAAAATATATTCACTTAATTATAAATACGCACACTTTCATTTTGTTTATATTTTGTTGCTTTTATTTTCATTCCATTTTCATCATTAACAATCTGCAAATCTTAACTTTTTTTAGTTCCGATCCAAATTTGTGCGCTATTACCTGCCAACATATTATTAATATTTATTCGTCTTTTTTTCCCCGCTATTATATTGTGGAATAATAAGAGATACGAGAGCCCGATTATTTCGTAGATCAACGCTAAGGAATGTCTTAACTCGGCAAATCTTATAAAACCAAAATAAACCAATTGGCAACACCTTAGAGTCTATACTCCAATAAATAATGTCTGATTTATGAAAATTTATCATACTCTTGAAGCTTAATTTCGAAATGATCATTGCGGCTTTCGTAAAGGTACTATGAGCATTGGCAATGGGCATAGTAAATGAGACCTTGTTATTTAGTTAGTAAAGTGGCATGTGGTTATTTCAAGGTTGTTAAGAAGACGTTTTTCAACAGGCAGTTGGAAGTGTGCCTGCGTATTGTTTTGATAAGCTGTAGAACGGGTTTGTGCGATTTATGACTGGTATGATTTAATGCGAATAAACTACTTGCTTTGCGCTGCTTGCATTGATAAATGATCCATTTTTAGCACCGTCACCTACATTCTATTGCTTGTTCTATATGCTAGCCGCAAAGCGCGATAAAAATTCATGACCACGTCTAACAAACTATAATATGAAAACGTGAAGTCTGTTTTAAAATTGCAAAATAATATAGAGTTTTAAAACTCAAATATCTACATTGCGCTTTGTTTTTGCGGTAAATGAATTTTTGGTCAATCATTTTACTCATATAAAAAGTCTGTAACGTGCGCATATTAAATACATGTTTTATTTTTTTCACAAAATATGTCGTCCCTGAATTTGTCAGAACACAAACGTTTTTGTTTTTTATTATGAATAAAAAGGGTTCATTTAATTTGTTTCCAATTTAGTATGTTGTAGCACTAAAATATATTTATTTTTGGTTATAAATTATATATATAAATAGGTTGTAATTTTACAATTTGGTGTTAAATTATTTTGTCATAATTAATTATATATTATATAATTAATTAAAAAAAAAAAAGATTAGCCATTTTTTTTCTTCTACAAAAAACTTAAATTTGGACATATTGTAATTTTTATAAAAGCCCTTTTGTCTCGAGAGTCTGTATAAGTTTGTATACATTTTTTTATATTTGCAAGACTTCAACGTTACGCAAACAGCAAATCAACGATGGACATGCAGTTATACCTCTGAGCAATTATTAGTGTACAGTGAAATCATGATGGCCGCCTGGCCCGGTCACTTGTTATTCGTAGATCCACAGCCCCGTCGCCCGGGGGCCAATGGGAAGATTGTAATGTGGCGTCTGCACACGGCCGCATGCTGGGCGATGCGACTCAAATATCGCGCAACAAGGAACTAATCTCTTTATGAATAAATGGCCTAATGAACCATGAGAATGGTGTTTCTTTTCCATTTCGCATTTCGTAATTATTTGCCAAATTTAAATCAGATTATGTTGATTGATTTGATTTGTATTATTTTATTATTATTTATTTTCTTGTTGTTCATTGAGAGGAACAGTTCATCTGATGGTAAGTGATTCCTGCTGCCATCTACAACGTCCTTGACAAGGAATCATAATGCAGATGCGTTGTCCCCTTGAGGGCTGAGACGGAATGCCTCGTCACCAGTAATATAGGTCTCCGGATCCCAGCGCTGACCAGACGAAACACAATGTTGCTATTTTATGCTGTGAGGGCGTGGTCCTACCCCGGTTAAGTGTATAAACTCTAGTGTAGCTCTACCACTGTCCCGTTATTGTATTAATCTAAATTAAGAGTGATATAAATAGATAATAAGCGGGAAAATATTTTTTTTTTATAAGTCATGTACCTCTTATATTTGTACCGGTTAATCTGATGGTAAATTATTCTTACGGCCCATCAATAACACATTCAACACCAATGAGGAATTATAATGTACCCCTGAAGCCTAATTGTAAAATGGAATACGTCGTCGCTAGTAATAAGATCTGTTTCTTTCTTTCACCAGACGAAACATAGTAGCGGTGAATTTTTTTTTACAGTTGTATTTCGAATAGCGCGGTCCTACAGCGGTCGTGCCGACCTATTCGTGGGACAGCCAGTTCATAAATATGTACTACATATGTATATATACCGGTACCGATAGATACCGGTGACAATGTTTTTTATACTCTATATGATATATGCGTTGGCAAAAAACATTTTTATCTTAATTTTTTTTATTTCTACACGCATATATAGTAAGTTAAAGTATTTTATTCAACATCATTAGTATTAGGGCTTCACTGTTACAAAACCAGCAACTATAGAGATAGTATTCAGATATTCTTCTTCTTTGTCGGTATCACTCTTGACAGAGTGGTCGTGGTCATCGCTGCAGGTGTTGGTGGCAAGCTTCAAAACACGCCGCCATTCTGGTCAGTCCTCATAGGTGAGCTTCCTCTCCCTGGTACCCTCAACCTTTACCTGGACCTCAAGTAGCTCAATAGCCACCACCCCATTGCGACATACGTGACCAAAAAAGGTGAGGATACGAGACTGTACCAAAGATGATAAACGCTGCTTGATGACGATTTCTCGAAGTATAGACTCGTTGGTACGGAATTCAGTCCATGATACTCCGTGCATTCTCCTCCAGCACCACATCTCCAGGGCGTCTATCTTCTTCTTCTCTACTTCCCGCAGGGTCCATTCGGATATATCAAACTTAAAACGGTACACTACACGCGCCATCGTGGATCCGAAAGCATCAAAAAACAATGTTGGTATATTGTACGCTCCGTATACGTTGGTAACGGCATAAATCAAGCGCAGTTAGTGGAGATTTGCGTGTCACAACTGTTCAATTTATTGCAATGGCAAGGTCGAAGCAAGGAACATGTATTGCGTAATATTAACTATCGTCTCTACAATGAAGCCTTCAATAGTTTTAGATGTTCACAGTTTTGTGGGCTAATTATCCAAAACCACCTACATTTTATGACGATTTATATTAAAATCGTATTTTTTTTTCGGGCTAATGGCCGCTGTTAGCCCCATGGCTTTTACAGTTTCAGCTCATGGCGCTCATTCTAGACCAGTATTAGTGGGTAGTAGCGGCTCGGTCAGTTGCTTCTGACTAAGAATTATCTAAATTAATATCATTATTATTATTATTGGCTATGTGTAACACCACTTCGGAGTGCGTGGGCACTGGAGAAGAAGTGGCGCAGCAACTCCAGCGACGCTTCTATATGTATTGACAACATCTTTAGAATGCTCGAAAGATTGTAAGCAGTTTTATTTGAATAATTAATAAAAGGATTTCGTTTTATTCTATATATTTTCTATATATTAAAATAAAAATATTTTTTATTAATTTAAGAAGTATCTAAAATGTATAAATAATCATTCACTATACTAGTATAGAACATGAGGACTTATATCATGCTACGCTATCAGGTTACGCCTTCATCTCTCCTCACGGAAAGTTGTGATATCACATAATAAATCTCTAGTGATCTAGCTGACAATTATCTATCTATTGCGAGATTGTCTATCAGTTCACGATTCCGTAAGTGACGGCTACCGTATATGTGTAAATAAGTACAGTTAATTCCTTTATTACACTTGTAAGGAAGAAAAGATTAGCAATAAAAGGTAACTCAGCCTCTATCTTGAATCATGATCTTATTCTAACACTTTATGTAAAACAGTGGTACAGCTACACTGCAGTTTGTTTCTAGCTGTAGAATGAATGGGTCAGCCACAGCAGCTGGTGTGTTTTGTCTGGTGAGTGTAGGGATATGCAAACCTTTATTACTGGTGACGAGGTATTCCATCCAGTCCTCAACGATAACAACGCATCTGTATAATGATGTATGTCCAGGATGAATGTAGATGTCCCGAGCTGCAGGAATCCCTTCCCATCAGGTGAACCGTGTGCCCGTTTGTTACTCTTAATGTAATAAAAAAAATGTTATATTTAGTGATCCAATTATTAGCAGACATCTCACCTTGTGTTTGGCCTACACACGTACGTTACGTACTTGAAATATTTATTGAAAAGTCCAATACGTACGTTTTCTTACCAATAAAAATATTCAAAGAAACGTCATTATATTAAATCCATTACTAATTATTAGGTACCGACAGATATGAGTATTTATCCTACAATTATATACATACATATATAAACATATATATACATACAATTATAAACAATAAGTCCAGGGACCGCCTAAAACCGATCATAGGATTAACTAATTAAATTGAATTGCAATAATTTTAATTGCCATTAACTGCTACATAACATTGTTATAACTTTCAATAAAACAGTATTAAATAGTTTTAAATTGCCCTCATTAAACACAAATCAGCGTTAATTCAACCGAGCGTAAATCGATTTCTCGTACGTGGTTAATATCTCGGTAAACTATTAATAAAAATGAAAAATACATTTTCCACAAAAAGCTACAAGCACTTAACTATAATAATATAATAATTCACGTGAATAACCCTTTATCATCGGTTTGAGGCGTTTAGCAAATTGTGGCGCGCCTTCCTAGATCACAGAGTTCAGAATATTGTCGTGGTACACGCTATGAGATCGCTATATAATTATATTTTTTTATATCTCGGTATACACACACTGCATATCAAAATATTTAATAGCCACAAGCTTAGTGTTCAGACTATCTGGACGCTGAATATCAGATTATCTTGATAGACCCTTGGAATCAATATTCTTGTAACAAAGATCGTTGAATTTCCATTCTGGGCGTGTTATTGAAAGTCCTGTCGCTGATACTGAGTCTTAAATTTCCTCCGACCTTATCGCTTTCCATCGGATTAGAGAAAAGCTGACGAGGAGTGTGTGTGTGTGAGTGGCTCAAATCATCAGTATATACCTTGTGTGGTTCGTCATACGATAACAAACAGAATATGACGTCGTGACTTGGAAGACATTATCACCGAATTATAATATAAAGTCCTGGATGGGGAAAAATCTGGCAGATTTTTCCAAAATTTTGTTCCAAGATGTGGCCTGAATAGATCAGTTTTCCCTTAGCAGACCATACAATCTTACAATCCCAACTTAAAACAGCATCTTAAGCTATTGTCTTTTTATAGACTCAACTTGTGACTGAACCTAGACAAGAGTGCCAACGGATCTACACTTTTTTTATCTTTATAATGGGCGTAGGTTATAGTGCTGGTCATTTACCATCATGTGTGCTCGTTCATTAATTTAATAAACAAATGTAAACTAAGAGATAACATAATTGTGTTGGAAATAATCCTTTTTTTTTTTCAGATTTCCCGTATGACGTATGACGCATAGGGCATTTCCTTCTACTTATTATGATAGAAGAAAACGAACAAAATACAAGACAATTGATATCCAAACACAAGAGGCAATGCTACGTTGGCGCACCACGCGTGTATACCGATACTGCCGTTCCTCACGCGAGCGTGTTATGAAGACATTAATAAAGAGCCCCAAGTGTTTTGTTAGGACACATGATATTCGGTAATAACGTATTAGTGATATAGTTTTTTTTTAGGTCGCGAATAAGATTGTTATAGGATTATTGCGGATTTGCCTTCATAATTATCTGCATCCAGAATTTACGACCGTATCAATCAATAACAATGGTTTGTACAATGTAAATGCTACACTTTGTTTTGGACTATTTCATATCGTTATATAAAGTACAGTTTGATGTATATCATTGCCTTATTGGATGTAGTAAAGACCTATTTATGTTTGCAGGAGGATGCGCATGTCTCAGGATCGTACTTTTCACAGACGAGATGAATTAAATAACGTGTACGGTTAACAAAACCAGCTCACGGACCCCTCAGTTCCGTGAGCCCTGTGTCCGATGAAGCTGTAAGAGCCGCATAGGCTAACAGCATAAACATCAATAGAATATAGATCAATAACGTGTTGATGCTAGTTATACTACGGTCCCCATTTCAAAGGAACATAAACACGTAAGTCCTTATATTTTATTTTTCATTAGTTAATTGCCGGCATGCGTGGCAATGCCTCTCTCAACTTTTTGAATATGAACTGATGATTCGACACTACTAGCGGGCCACCTATGTATGTTGATGGTAATATGTGAAAAAACTTACGCAGCGCATCTGCGATTCTTCCGGTGTTGCGGATGTTGCTGGGCGCCGGTAATCACTTACTATCCGGGGAACAGCTTGCACGAGTGCTAAGAACAGCTGTACAAAGTTGTAACTCAATCGGATGAACGTAAGGTTCACTGGCAGTGGCACGCAGGCATGTAGCTAGTTTCTAGCTACAACATGAATGGAGCTCGTCTGGGGACGACCATACTCTCACAGAATATCATGAGGGAACAGCAGCATGACGCTGCTGTGTTTCGTTTAGGGATCCGGAGACTGAATTACAGACAACGAGCGTCATATCATATATGAGTACATATATATATTTTTAATTGTGTAGATTGTGTAGTGACTCCAGCGGCCCATGACATCTACATTCATCCTTGACAAGGAATTACAATGCAGATGCGTCACCCCGTGTCACCCTTGAGGACTGAGAAAGAATGTCTCGGCACCAGTAATAAAGGTCTCTGGATCCCTACACTCACCAGATGAAACACCGCAGCATTATGCTGCTCTTTTACGCTGGTATTCTGTGAGAGCGTGGTCTTACCGCGTTCGAGATGATCCATTTATTCTACAGCTAGAAAGAAACTGCAGTGTAGCTCTACCACATGTAAAATCTTGCATATTGAATCTTTATTGATGTTGGACGCAGCTGTCGTGCAGCATGTCATTAAAATGAACTATGTGCTTGTACGTAGTACCAAATATAATTAAAAAGAAAAAAGATCGCATAGAAGACGAACATAAAAACATTAATTTTAAGATTATACGATTGCATAAAGAAATATATGAGCCCATAACTGTTCACTACACAAGTAGACGACAACAGTGTTCCAAGTAATTAAAAAAACGCTAAGTTGCTGGAACCTTAAGCGTACCGTTTATACGGCTGAAGTCCTGTCTGTGTTTTGCAAAAGGTTCATGTATCGACCTTAACTAAGATTACGAAGAGCAGTTACGATACATATAGAACCGAAGCAACTGTAAACAAAAAGAAGCTTGAATATCTTGAATAGTAACGTTGTTAACAAAAAATATTATAAACTTGATACAAAAATCTATTTGCCAATGCAGTTGTTTAAATAACGCAAAATTATTAAAAGTTAATCTTAATATAGTTTATAGTAAAATTTAATACTAATACATATCCTGTCAAATAAGAATTGTAAGGTGTGGTAATATTTAAAAAAAAACTGTTAATTTTATAAAAAAAAATTATTAGTAAGTGTATAAATATTATTAAATGATTAACAATAATCTTTACTATTTTAACTTAAGTAATACTGAGATTTTTTTTTTTTCGGGCTGATGGCCGCTGTTACCCCGAGGGCTTTTACAGTTTCACCGGGTTGAGAGGTGACCGAGCGCTTATGGCGCTCAGTCGAGACCTAATTATTCATGACAATAAAATCCGAACTTAGAAGTTTTACGTGAACCTCACACCACCTGGGTTTTCGTCTACGCCATTAATATCTAAAAACAAACAATAATGATTGATAGACACATAGATATATGGTTAACCGATTTGTAATAATCTCAATGCGCTAGTAGACCCACGTTATAATTATGTATGCATGCAGCCGTTTAGCTTGACTCACCGACCCGTATATAAACGAAACGATCAAGACCGGGTCGAAGTTTGAACTCTTGACCTGAAATATATTCTATTTGACCCCATTGCACACACATTTAATTTTACATCTAAGTAACAATATTATATCTAAGACATAATCATAAGCAAATGAAAACAATAAAGAAGGAGGGGGTGTAGCAATTCAAAAGGTATATCTAAAAGGAGGTAGTATATAAGAAAAGTATTGCGAGACCTAGCAGCAATAGGAAGGCATGGTAAGAATGTTGCTTGGGTGCGTTACCTCCTTCTTGCGGTGCCCAAGGTATGCATTCTTGAAATAATTCGCATCTCTGATGTTGATACAGCAGATTATGTGTGCAAATGTAGTGGATGAATAAATGAAACACAAGACAGAGTAGACATTTATTAACAACAGTACAAAACTAGTACATTTTGGCTTATGAATAGAATGGAAAATAAAGATAAAAACAGATAATAAGTTAAAAAACAAAATAATTCATACACAAAAATATTTAATAATATTACATTAAATGGTTAAACGACAATTAGGAAGAAAATAAAAATTTACGATTACATGAAATTTGTGTTTATATAATACCTAAAAATAAAAACAGCAAAATGAAACATTTTTAATTGTTAGCAACATCTGGTAAATAAAAAAAGGGATTAAAAAAAAACATGGGTAATTTAAATATTTAATATTTTCCATTTTATAAATACCAACAAAAATAAAAATAACTGTATAAATTCTCCAATGTCGCGACCTCTTGTGAGAAACAGAACACGTGTTCCGGTTTCCCTTGAAATATGAATCTTATTTTGTATTTTTCATTTCAAGTCTAGACATGCCTCCTACAAAAGCACTTACTGCTGAGAAACGGGAAGTTGAAAATCCAAGTGAATAGATATTTATCGAAGTTTTTTTTTGCATTAATAACACACATATATATGTATATATATATATATATATATATATATATATATATATATATATATATGTATAAAACCAATAGAGAAAAAATATTTGTGTTCATTTTTTTATAGTTTTTACACTTTTACTAGAATATAGAACTTGAAATTAATAATTTCTCTTTCTTTCCTCGAGTAAGTAATACTAGTTATTTAGGGAAGAAAAAAATTTACATTAAAATACAATAATTTAAAAAAATATATATTAATTTATAATAGGAACGTAATTCATATCAATAAAAACAAACAAGAGACCTATAAGCACTAAGTTAGTCGGTAACGTCATAACTCTTTGCGGGCCAGAAACACTTCATAAACGGAACACTAGACCTGATTACATCAAAACGTTTGTTACAACCAGTTCCCTAATACAATTTCAATGACATAGACACATAAAAACGTTGGAGTACAACATTCGTACGGCAAATGCCCGCAGCTGCAAGAATTGTAATTAATATTATCTGTCTTTAAGTGTTTATCGTTAAAGTTTTACAATAAAAAAAACTGTGCATTGAAAACTGAAACACGAGTATCAACAACGTATATAATTTTATATCTTATAAAATATTATTAATATAGTAGACAGATAAAATGATTTTTGTATAATTAGTTCGATTTTTACGTCGTAGAAGGTCATGAAACATAACTTAAATGTAAGTAAATTAGATATTTTATAGTGTGTAGTCTTCGTAAAAAATTCCCTAGAGACGCCCAAAGGAAAGCGGTCTTTGAAGTCTTATAATAAATTATTTAAATTTATAATGAGCAATGACACTCTCACGAGCTTACATAATAGATAATTAAAATAAACCTGAATTGTTTATTTCCGCATATTCGTTTATCTTAAGTGGTTATACTAAGAAATTTTTATTTTTATCAAAGTTTATTTAATTAAACCGTAGTTAAAGACGCACTCTTATTTTCACTTAATTTATAACCATTGATTCGTTCTTTATATAATGTGCAGCGTAAAACTAAACTGATATTTTATTATACATTTTTACTCACTTCTTAAGTAAAAGTGAGATGGAGTACATCGGTGTTTATTCAATATAAATACGATTAGTTCATTTCTACGATTATCTAACTCTTAAAAAAGCTTTGAATATTTCTAACGAAAGTTACAACATCATTTTTCTTATTTAAGTCTTTCATTTTCTTTATGAAACTTTCCATTTTAATCAATATGAAGAACAACCTTTAGTTATGTGTGAATTCATCTATAATATGTGAACTCATTATACTTAACACGATTATGGAATATCCACCATAACGGATCAACTTTAAAATTTATTAATTTCAATAGGCTTATGTAAATAATAACTAATATTACTTGAAATTAAACCACATCTGCGTATTGTTTTTTTTTTTTTTTCATTACGTACCCATTCAAGAATAATTTCACTAGCATCCGCTTACAAACACGCAGCGTCTAAAGCGATGCTATCGTGAATTAGTATCGTGTAATAACTCGTAACGTCCCGTAGCCGGCGTACTCACGTGGGTACTTTTTATTGGGTCCTTGAACTTCGTACAATTTGGACGGTCGATAATTCTAAGCGAAGCACTGCCGCTGCCCCGAATGACTCGTTATTTGCGACTAGTGACATCATCATTTATACTATTACTAAACTCGTCGATGCAATAGATAGTATGGGACAATATTTAGACGAAACAAATTTTAAACTATCAAGCAGTAGTTCGACGCATGACTCAAGTTAATAAAATTCACTTGCAGTGTAACAAATGTTAATGTATCATAACAATAATAGATATAAAATAAATAATTACAATTAACATGAAAACATGCCACACTGCTGCATCAAAACGCAGTTAAGTGCCCTACTTTTGTTAGAAATATTAATATTTAGTTTTAATACTTAACTTTTAATATTGTATAAACTTAGCCAATAAACAACCATCGGAAAGGGATACTCCCCTCTCTGGTGGAATATTAAAAAAACACCGGCGAGAAACATAAGTGTTACATGTTAAAAGATGTAATTTTGCATTTAGTTACGTTGCATTGAGTACTCTTTTTTATAACTCATTTCGGTATAGTTTCATGTAAGAGTTGTTACATATAAATTCAGATTTTCATTCTTTATTTACTTTTTTAAATAAAAAAAGAGAGAGAGAAAAGTTGATTCAAGTCTGCACGTTTTATAAATACCCTATTGCTTCTTTATCTTTTGCTTTTGTTCGTTAAATTATTAATAAAAATAGATACAATGTGATGAGATAAAATAGGACACTTAGTAATTTCCATAATTTACCACTCTTGTATTTTATTAATGCGCGCGGGCAAGAAAATCCGTATGAGGGTACCTATTTCAAACATGTTTGATAATAGTATATTTAATTGAAGTTTTAGCATCCATTATTAACTAGGAAAAAAAATAATGTTGCAATATTGTATGTTCAAGGGTCGCTCCATTAACCTCCTTCAACATTGTCTTTAAACGAAGATCATGGATCAAGGGCGATCAAAGTCAGAGTAAACTATCTGAAGGTGGTAGAGGTACCTACATGGACCTAATAGCTGTACCGTTCTACCTGAAATGATTTATTGGATTGCAACATTGTAAACTTGTACGGGAACAATTACCGGATTTTCGAGCCGTATTAAAGTTTGTGTTGTGCGGGAGAGCAGTGGATATTTTGCCCCCGGGGAACGGTGCAAGGTAACGTTGTTATCTTACTTTCATATTGATTGCCGAAGAAAAACATGAACGTATTTATTGAATAAAACTGACGAATCTCAAGATATCAATATTAAAGTTACAAACCAAAAGAGCATATTGAAAACACCAGCTATCGCATTTTGTTTCATAAAGTCTTAAAAGGGTTGCGTACAAATTTAATATGATTTTTACTGATGGTTTTATAAGTAAGAGCCATGCCGTTGTTATAAGGTGACTGGCTTACACGGAATTATTAGTGTAAAGTAATTGCATAATATTTTTAGGATATTGAGGATGACAAATTCATGTGATCGGAAATTATTCCTGGGGAGTATCATATACCCAAATAATCTTCATCAGAATCATGGTGCCAAAGCTTTATTTAATCTTTTTGTTATTAGAAGTACGACTTCACGTCCCTAGTATGACACAGGCAAATTACTGATCTTTGACACGTTTGGAACAATGGAGGTAGAGCTCGCGGGATTTATGACGTGCGGTGAATGTCGCGGTGTGCACAACTATGCGCAGACGCATCGACCTTGCGTAGCGAATAAGATCTAAAATGTGCTTTGCAATAACGTCTAGTTTTATTTACGAATAAATTTGCAACATATATCGATTAAAAATCCGTAAGTCTGTCTTGATATACTGTTTCGCCTTGTACGGTACGAATTAATGTAAGAAGTTTAAATATTTCACTGTACATGGACGTATCACAAATAATTAAGTTCTTTTTTATAATATTATCAATTAACAAATGACCACACAACTCACAGTGATGGTTACGTATTTCTACTACCCATTCACTATCGATGAGAAATAATAATGCAGATTGTCACCACTAATTATTTAGTTAATTCGGCTTCTTTCACTCTGTCGCCAGAAAAACACAGCCATTAACACTGGTATCTTTTTTATTACTGAGTTTTTTTATATATATATCGGTTGATAGCGTCTCGGCTAAGACATCGGATTTACGGTCCAGTCGTCACAAGCTACATTGTACTAAGATTCCGTTTTTCTGATTCTTCAGTACAAAATATCTCGAGTTAATATTTGTGCAATCTGTACGGGGTATATAACAGCTAATCTGTTTGTTACGTTTGGAACTTAATTAACTTATCGTAAAATGGTTGACTTAAAACACTTTTTATATCTACTGATCGTGATTGGAATAGAAAAAGCTATATTTGACTCAAAAGGTATATTTTAAAATGACTATGTAGATAAATTGAGTATAATAATTTAAATTATGTAGTGTTTATTATATTCTAAATATAATTTTTTTATGTTTATTCGATACGATAAAAATATTATTCTACTTATATTTTTGGGGAAAACAATAATAAATGTGGTAACGTTATTTTATCTTTCTCACATGTTATCTCATTTAAAATACAATTTTTTTTTTATTTACTTGCGCCTGAGTTTTATTTAAGAGGAAACCCGATGTGTTAATTTAGTGTATAAAATAATTATATCAAGTTTTTTATACAATCATAACAAGTGAACAACATTATATCTGTAGATTATTATCTTAATAATTTAAACCGTCTCTCTTCTCTGGTTTTCCTATACATTAACCTTCGTATGGATCGTAAAGGCGGTAGGTATGAAGTTTTTTTGATCCACTTTATTCTTTTTACGATGTATAATATATTTTATTTTATCTGCAATGATACCAATTAGTATAGTTACGAGGTTTCCCGTCTAATGTCTAAAAAGATAAATGCAATATTAAATGATTTTTCATTTTTTTCGGTCACACATAGGTATCGGTTTCAATGAATAAAGAGAGAATATAACATCTTAAAAAATTAACTGTGGTAAAAGAATACGCAATTTACCTGAAGAGACGATGATTAGGTATGAGCTCTGCGTTAGTTATTTTGATTTAATAGTTTAAATCAAATCAAATCAAAAGAAGCTTTATTCAAGGTAGGTTTATACAAAACACTTTTGAATCGTCAAGATATCTAACAGGACCACGTATTCGAAGCGTAGCTGCTTACGAGAAGAAACGACAAGAAACTCGACTAGTTGAGCTCTTCTTTTCTTTTTTTTAAGTAATAATTTACAAAATGTCTGAGAGTTGTACAGACAAATATTCTGACCGAGAGTAGTAAGATTTTTTGATTAATTTTTTTTTTAAACAAAATTTTAAATCTGTTTAATAGCAAATCAATTATTATTTGCGGAATTTTATTCAATACGCAAATGCTATTGCCCACGAACGGTTTCTGTACCTTTTTTAAATGAAAAAAAATGTTTAACAAGTTTGTTTTTGTTTCTTCTATTGATAACTGTATCATTGTATAATAAAATATTACAAATAAAATCATTTTTACAGTTAAAGAAATTCTAGATCTACTTTGTAGTTGTGTAGTTACGTTGGCAACAGATAATTTAAAGCCTTTAATTGCATAAGTAAATCAAAAAGTGAAATCATTGATATGCCAATATATAATATACACTAGACCTTTATATATTTGAATGGCGAATCAATATTTTATTTGTAATAAATCTATGTTGTCCAAGTACCAGAGACGATTCTTGATGGCGTCCTTCGTCAATACAAATCTAAATTATTGTTGAAAATTTCTGGATCTGTTTTGTAATCTGGGGAAAATACCGCCGAACAGTTGTCAGAGTCCGTTTGCAATCTCTTTCTAACTTGGTGGAGATTAAGGCCTGAAAATATTTCTTTGTTTCTCTATGTATACTACCTATCAGTTTTATCGTTAATCATTTATTTATTACATATTTTTCATAAATAGAGAAATTTCGTTTCGTGCAATGATAGCATAAACATGACAATTTTAATTTGTAAGACGAATGACCCGAATGTTTGCGACGCGAACAAATTATAAATAGGTTTCTTTTAAAGTCATTTGCATAATACTACCAATTATATTTCACGTTGCACGTTACGTTGTATTAATTTAAACTTGTTTTTTGTTATTCTCGTAAACGTTCGTTGACATCCCAAGAGCAATTAAAATTTATCGTTCTTACAATGTGAGGTTTCTTCAAAATATCTAAGTCTCAGTTTCTAAGAAAGAATACCTACAATGGAGTGAATGAAGACAATTACCATCGCATAAAAATTGTGCAACTTTTTTTTGCACAATGAAACAAGCTTTTTACGGTACCCTAAGTAAATAATGGTTTCGTACCTGACCACTCATTCCACAGTTGGAAGGTGGTGACATTACGTAGAACGTTTAAGTTAAAATTAAATTGGAATTAATTATCAAAATGTTTGTAGTGAAGTGAGTTTGTTGTAAAGTAAATAAAATGTACAGTAACAATTAACGACTCTTGATAATGCGGGTGCATTTTGATTTTATTAACAGCAACCGTAAAACTTTAATTCTTATCATCTCGTAACTTAAGTTATCTTATCTTTGTTTGAATTTTTATTAAAGTGTAATATTTTTTTTTAATATAACTATTTTGTTAAATACATTTTAAATAATTAAAAACATTTAGATTTAAATTGGCAGTAGCAGATTTTAAATATTCTATTTAGCCTTCTTAATACGATGTTTCAGTTAATTCAAAGTCGAAATATACCAAAATGCATTTCAACATCTGTGGTGACGCTATCGAACAGCTGATGCTATAAAATATGCTGTAAACACAACCCTCAATAAAAAGGGCTCTCAGACGCATCGTACACTGAAGTGCTTCGTACGTAATATAGAAGACATATCTTTTGCCATATATTTAATCTTTACCACCTTATGTGTGTTTCTATCTATAAGGATGTTATTATTACTAAATTAACATAAAATAAGTTTATGCTTTAATCAATTAAAATTTAGTAGTAGATTTTCTTGATTAAAGAAATTAAATACCAATATTTAAAATATAATTTAATAATGTAAATGCGATGTATTAATACAATATTTTATTTACTCTTTTTTGTAATTTATATTGTACACAAATATAAATTCTACTGAATACATTAAAATCATCATTAATTAAACAATAAAAACTCTTTAGAAAAATTATAATCTGTGTAAACTGCAATATTTATTAATTGCTGGTCACATTTCAATATCGTTATCGTGCTGATTATGGCGCCAGTGTCCGTCGCGGCTAAGTCGTAAACAGTGCGTCTTACAGCTCCGCACTCGAATCGCGACGTTTAAACAACCCACCAGGTGCGAAGTTTATCTCAATTCAAGCTACCGAACCAATTGAGGGTAGGCTTCAACACCTTAATTGGTACAATTAACGGGCTCACTACACACCGGTGTGACTGTACAATTTTTGTTTTTTTTTTTTAATTTAAACTAAATTTTGGACCTTAAACACGTCGGTTCAACCGTCGTTTTGAATTATTTATAATTCAAATACATATATTGAATTAAGTAATGTAACTTATATGTGAAACAATGTAAGTAAAAGCGTTATACTTATTGTTGATAAACAAAAATTGCAACTTCAATACTTAAGAATTATAATTGTCTTGTAATAAAAACAAATAAAAAAAACAAAGCTATGGATACTGTACTATATATCGTGACTAGCTTCCAAATTATCAGTTCTGTGTTTGATACTCAGCCTAAAAACAATTGTTGAATTCGGGTCTGGAGTGTATTTTCTTTTTGGTATGCTCAACCGAGGAAGGACCACGCTCTCACAGAATACCGTCGTAAAATAATAGGAACCCGCTGCTGTGTTTCGTCTGGTAAGTATGGGGATCCGGAGACACTCATTACTGGTCACGAAGTGTTTCATCTTAGTCCTCAGGTATGACAACACATCCTTATCGAGGATGAACGTTAGTGTCATTGGCCGTAGGAATCACTTACCATCGCCTTCATTACAATAAAAAAAAATTAAATTACTCTTTTAACAAGATCCATAGTATACTATCTACGTAACAAAGTTGAGCTTTAAGTATCGCCCGTAAATTGTTCCGAGCGGATTGCTAATTTATTTAAATTACCGTTAATTAATTCAAATTTGATACGCGATTTGCGTCGCTATGCAACCACTTTTTGATTGATACGCCCATAAACTAGACACTTTTATTGTTTTATTGGCTACACTGTTATCCTTAAGTTTAACTTCACATTGATAATTAATAAAGTTGTTAGGAGATCAGTTAAATTTTTAATCGATGAAATATTTTAATAGAAATTTGATCCAAAGTTTTAATATGAGAATAAAAGGTAGTATGATAAATGGCACGTTGACATTTTAGTTTTTCGATAACAGTTGTCTTCCGATTATAATTTGCGTTAGTTAACTTCACACGGCACTTTATTATGCTAAAGGATGTTATATAAAATAGAAAATGTTATATATTATGATCATGTCCCTCTGGTCAATTTCTACCACTGATATTTTCTAGTTATTAACAGATGACATTAACCGCGCCAGTTAAATGATAGTGCTGTAAGCGTTCGCGCATGACAGTCAATATTTTGGAAAATGCAAATATTGTTCCTTGGCCGGCAATCGAACCCATCACCCCGGGACGTAGCTGCCAGGTTCTGTCACTACTACGCCGTGCGACCTTTTACGTTATAAATATTACGTTATTTTATGATAAATATAGGTTTGTTCACGTGCATTAATTGAAGTCACGTTATGGTCGAGTTCGACCATTGCTGTAATTTATGCCAATTATCCGAAGACGTCAATAACGAATGATATTAGTGTCGTAATGTTTGCGCAAACACAGATGCACTCACTTATAGACCACTTCCCTATTCCGATATAATGCAAGTGCATAAGTTCGAAGGAAGGTTCACAGACAGTGTCAAGGGTACGGGATTGACATTTGACAACCCAAGGCTACTGGATTGACTTACTGGTACACGACTATGCTAACGCAACTATAATATATAAGTTCTTTTTTTGTGTCGGAAATCAATATTACAGAAACATAATTTCTTAAGACCTAAATCAAATACAATTTTAGTCGGTCACATTTATCACACACAGCTAGGATTAAGATATATTCCATTCGCGTTATTATAATCTCATGAAAATGACCAGTCGATTAGTCGAGAACTAAACGGCCGAGGTTACTTTAAGAGGTCAACGAGCCAGGGAAGGGGACGGGGTCGCCACCCCATCCTGCCGGATTTGCAAATACGTAAATTACTTTAAGGCATAAATTAGCCGCATATATTAATCATACTTATTTTTTATTGATTTAATGTGCCCTAAAAAAGAAGAACATATAGGCTTCTATATATGTAACTGTATATCGAATATATGTTCATAGTAAACTGGGTTCAGTTTCATGGGAAATATACTATGAGATTTGTATAAATAATTGATCTATTACCTGGAAGTAACTATTTTGTAAAAGATTTATAGATAAACTTTTACTCTTGCGCAAGTATGAGGGGTTAATGATAAGAAAAGCAAGAATTTTAATTAAGAAATAATCATGGTATTTGAGAATTTTTCCATGTGTGCGACTTTTACTAGCGGACCAATGATTTATTACCTTGATCCATATAGAACCTGTTTTGTACAGCAAAGTAGGCAGAGAGTGTATCACTGGATTAGATTCAAATAAAACATAGATTCAATATTCCAAAGATATCGAATACCCGCCTAAAATTTCGAACAAATTTTAAAATCTCTTTTATTTTTAATACCAACTTTATGATATCTATTTATCTACTGAATCATGTGGGGTATTATTAGCCTGTCTGCGGTAGATAAAGCTAAAGGATTAACTACACAGAAGGATAATCCAAAGCTAACGTACTGTTATTTCACCATGCAGTAGTAACAACATCATGTAAAATTCCCCGCAATAAATGTTTCTTTCATGCGAACTGTAATATTGAAAGTTGATTTGCACCAATTAAAATTACCGGCGGGTATTTCCGTTTCGTTTCTATGGTTGAAGTTCGGATCGCTTCTCATATGGAACACTAGACTTTGTTTGTTTTTCGCGGTGACATATTTTCGCGGCGTCTCCGTGCTCTCGCATTCATAGCCACGGTCTTTGACCTTTACGAATAACTAAAACATTGCACAGATTCTATTAAAACGACTAAAAATCATCGGGGATCTATTCCATGGAGTTTGTACTCTCACATCACGTATTAAGTATTGTTCAAACCGTCACTTCAGTACAGTTCCAGTGATAGGAGCGTATATTTTCATAGGTAATTTGAAGCACATTATAAAATCGCGTTTAGCACACAGTACGCGATCGTATTTTCCGTTGTAAACATGACGGTGAGTCGCATGTTTTATGTATCGCTGGTGCAATGCAGAAGGAAACTCTCATCAGAATTCTGAGTGTACTGTGACGATTCCAACATTCGTGCTCCGAGAGCCAAGAGCATCTCCCGTGGCGCGTGTGAAAAAGTAAAAGCAAATCGTGCAATTTCCATATGTAATCCCAGACGCGGCGTAATAAGCGATACGTTGATCGTTTTTTTAAAACGTTAAAGGCAATTGTAGTTCCGATGCCTTGTGCATTGTCTGCGAGACGTCTAGCATCGAGCGATAATGTTTAAGTTTTATGTTAAACATTTTAGATGGGCAATAAAATAATAATATAACGGATAAAGTATGAGATAAGCTATTAAAATAATTACTCTTATGTTTTAATGTTCAAGTTTTAATTCAATATGCTTTTCGGAAGTCGTTTATGGGTAGAAATAAAAACTCACCTAAAAATGCCGATTTTAAATAATTAATTTGTTCATTTGTAAATTATTCCGCAACTACATTTTAAGCAATCTTAAATACTTACAGATCTTTTTTGTAAAGCTATTCTATCTTTATAAATATTCCTTAATGGCGCATGATGTGCTGATGCTTGTACCCAGATACTCTCACAAATAGAATACACAGGATAGAGCCCATCACTTGTTTTCTATACATCAAACGTTTTGGGATTGATGGCCCGAAGACGTTCCAATGATATCCGACCACGTGTCGGCAAGTGAGCACGGTTGCCAAACAAATCCGCTGATTGCGAAGCGTAAATTGGCGATACGTGTGTCGCATTGAATCGCATGTATCCGCTTTGATGCATCGCCGCCGTCCACTGCGGTAGGTCACGCCTTAACAGTTCGAACACGCTATATGCATAACGAACGACCACTTCACAACACTATGTGCAAGCAAGCACAACACTAGTCGCAACGAGTGGTCCGTTGCAAAGGAGCCACGGAACCACACTAAGGGCGTCCGGAAATTATAATCTAAAAGGCGCACCGCCGTAGATACGACTTAGATATCTTAATTTCGTTCCTTTAATAAATTATAATTTACGGCTGCGTTCTAAAACCAAACGTTGGTAAAAAACGCACGCTATAATAGATACGTTGATTTTTTCGACCCGCATGTAACATTTATGGAGTCAGGGCGTTTTGTCAGTTTGACCGTTCACCGTTTCGACGGTAGAACGATGTAGCAACAATCGTCTCGCTCTAGTTTTATTGCACCATTGTAACAGTTGAAGAAGGTGCATTAGAATATTAATTAAAGACAACTAATTATAACTAAGAGTAATTAAAAGGGTTATGCGGTTTTCGCTAAGCACTCTTTCTATTATAACGTGTGAAAATAATTACCTTCTTTTAATTAATTTATAACGGATGTGTTAGGTTTCAATGTGATGAATAATTTATAAAGGTAGACTGCTTTTTCATAATTACTATCAAACGATAAAGAAGCTTACTAGACAAGCCCGTACTTTGAAGATGTGAGAGGATTAACGTGCATTTTCAAATAACTGCGGTAATTATAGCGGTTTATGTTTGCAGGAATGGGACGGCTATATTTCATCGTGTGTCCCTTTAACTCGAAGGGTTTATTAGTTAAGTATGTGGTGGGGCTCCCATATATCATGAGTATCGGCGCCGGCGCAAGCTTTCTGTTCAATTCCCGCCGTGAATATTCAATTTTATAAACGATGGTAACAATTTTAAAGTTGCGCTTTCGACGCATTAACCTATTCACTAAAGACAATTCCTTTCGTTATAAATAATTAAGGAACATCAAAAAAATTTGCTATACTCATGTGATATTAGAATATTATTCAGACTTTCACCGGTCCTAGATCATAAAAAGCACAGTTGGAGCGTCAATAAAAATTTATAGATCGATAATTATCGAAATTCCTACTGAAACGGTGTGATAAAGTTTATTGGTCGTTAGAAGGAGAGCCGATTCGAATCCATGAGTGGCGTGACGGATCTAAAGAATTCGTTGCGGGCCTTAACTACTTGACTACATATCTACATTGGCACTGTGCAATTAAAAAGTAGCGGGTGTACTTACTTTAGTTAACAACGCATATAGTATATATAGCATAACATATTCGTGAGAGACGACTTATACTTAAAAAATCTGTTTTTTTATTGCATTGTGAGTAACAAACTAGCGCACACAGTTCACCTGATGCTAAGTGATTCCTGCGGCCCATGACGTCTACACTCATCCTTGACAAGGAATCATAATGCAGATGCATTTTCACCCTTGATGGAATACCTTGTCATCAGTAATAAAGGTCTCCGGATCCCTACACTCACCATACGAAACACAGCCGCATTATGCTGCTATTTCACGCTGGTATTCTGTGTGACCGTGGTATACATATGCACTATAATATATCCTACACAGTTATTATTATCTAATTATAATCAGGGGATGACGTGGTGGTCGCAATCAACCAGCAGGACGTACGGTCATGTACGAGTTTGGTTCAAGCGCGTTTTATAGACTTCTTATCTATCCGTGATTTTTACCTAATTTTCTTGTAGATGGTGCAACAGTACTGTTATATGTCATGAATACTTTAAACCCGGCCTTCCCATTGACATTGCCCCCAAATTGATTAAAAGTAAAAAGTTAAAGTTAAAGAAACTACGTTGTAGCCTAAAAGACTTATCTTTTAAAATATAAACGTATCTTAATCAATTCGAATGTTAATCAAAAATTTCATTTACTTTTTATAGTAGAAAATTAGGAGGTATTCTCACTGTTTAAGTTACTAAAGCTTCCTTCGACGCTACGTCTACTATCTATAGCTAAGTTACGTCGTATTGACTACCGTGGGGAAATCGTTTTATAGTATTACGGTAAAGCTTTTATAACATATTAATAAGGTAAATTTTATTCCTTAATAAATTCAATCAATAAAATGGCTAAAATAATTTAGATATATAATAACTGTTATAATTCGAATTTCCTAAGTTTATGCAGATTGCACTGACGTTTTATTCAATTTTATGGGAAGCAATTAATTCCATAAGTAAAAGCAACGTCTCCATAAATCTGTTAGTCAAAAGATTTTTGTCTAATTTCTAACTTCACAGAATAGCAGTGTATGAAAACCGGTGACCTTATTCCATGATATTCCTCAGGGGAATATGTGCATGTGTGTCTTGAATCATTGTTGGGATCGTATGTAGCTGTTTATGGGTCTAGGTCATGACTAAGATGAACTGTGTGTGCTTGTTTGTAATCCTTATGTTAATTTAAACAAAACACTTAGTTCTACCAAGAAATAATAATAGAAAAGCTATATAAAAAAAATATATTAAGAAAATTAGATAATCCGTTAGTCGGCAAACATTGACTTTACGATACTAAGAAATCATGTGAGATTAGACACTATGGTAAGATTGATTCTTACGATTAACAGCCTTCGTTAACTACTAGAATAGATCGGTGTAAATTGTTTCATTATAGATCAATACCGGTATAAACATGTAGGAATTGCTTAACACCATTCTGAGGTAACGTGCATTTTATAATAACGACCACAACGTTCAAATTTGCTTAATTGTGTAAACTTGAGGTCGGCACGATTTTCTGTATGAATAAGAGTACTAGGTCTAACACGATTAACCGAATGGCTTAAAAAGAAGACACATTGTTCTTTGAAATGCTAGTTTCGGCACGAAGCCCTTTATATCAGGGAAATAACTTAGAATATCCTAACAGCGGAACGTTAAACGATTATAACTATTATGTCCACGGCAAAAGGTAGAAAATAGTTACGGTAGGATACATAAACATATTTCGACGTTTAGGAAAACTGCACTTCTGAGCTGGGTAATAAAAATTAAATTCGCTTATTTCAAAATGTTTGCATCAAACAAAAAGCTGGTGAAACAGTGATATTGCCGTGCACCGTTTATGTTAAATTAAATATCGTTTAATAGTTTACTAAGAACGTGTTACCGAAGTGGAATTAGTTGTAACGGCGTTCGTGATAAAATTTTGTCAACCTCCGTCTAATTTTGCGTTGTTAATTTGCCTTAAGTGAGGTAGCGACACGTTCATATATATTCTACATTTAAATTAAACTCTGTCTCCAATTTACATCGACGCGTGTACTCTAAAATTACAACGAATATTAAATCAAATTAAACTCTCGTCAGCACGCTGTATTCCGTTCGGATACATTGTCAATAATTATAAGAAGCAGCAATGATAGGGACCTTTACCCGAACGGTGCAATCAATGATAATTTAAGTAGATAACATAATTTAAATCGACATGTATTTTACTTGTATCCAAACAGTCGGCCTTTCGTACATGGGGAATCGTGCAAAATTATTAATTGGCGAGCAGTCTTCAACCTGCCCACGGTATAGGACCGCAATCCATGCGGAGCGAAGCGGTAATTCTCTTGGATATAGACCTGACAAAATTCGGTTATATCTTCTACCTTGCCTAATGGATATATTTAAAAAAAAATCTGATGAATACGACTCACTTATATACTTAATTAAGTTACAGAGCTCGATCAACTTCCACCAATTTAAATATATATGAGAAATTTTTTAAGCTTTAAGCTATAGCTTTTTGGATATTTGGAAACTAATCTTTAATAATTAAAACTTAAATAATTTCTTCTACTGCTGTAATAAATATAAAACTTTGTGCCAAATATAGTAAATCATATTTATAATATAATAACAGTTTATTAGGCTTTTAACCAAATGTATAAAAATTAACATGAAATATGAAACTAAAAATAATCAATAGATCCTATGAATATTCAAAAAGTATTTTTTAATTTCTATTTTAATCTCTACCGGTTAGTTAAAATGCATAAATTTTTGGAAAATTGCGAACTTCTCTGGTAATAAACTCAATTTATACGCGTACGGTTCTAAAATTTTAATATTCAAATGTAAATGTTTGATTGATATATTAAATAATTAACACGTGAAAATATTAAAATAATAATCATAGGCCGAAATTTTAATTAACATAGAACTACTCGTATCTTAACCTAAATTTCCTATTATGTTTTTCGTAATTATTATAAATACTTACTAACTACTAATATTATGTTAAAATTTGATAAAGTTATATTAAGCCTTACATAAAGGTAATATTTATATATTGTTTTCGTTTTTTCAATATTAAATATATTTTCCTAAAAACTAACGCCGTATTAGCTTATTTGTTATGGAGAAGAAACCTTATGTCGTCTTGTAACTATCCGATATGTTTACTTCTAATAATGTTTTTTTTCACAACTCTTATTACACGGGAACATACGTAAAATGGTTTTGTTTTGCATTGGAAAGACATGCCAATGGACTTTATATCTGTCGTAATTATAATAAAAATGTTTATCGTTTGATACTATATAATATTGTTAATAAATGAAACTTGTGCTTACTCATTTTGAAGATTGTTTTATCAAATTTAAAGCAATGTCTTTTTAATTACAGTTGTAATAAATTTAAAAAATGCAATATAATCTATTACCACTGTATTGAAGAATTGATTTTATGATGTATTAATGATGTCACGGCGCATTTCTTTTGCATTTAACGGAATGTATTGAAAACAGTTGGAGTTCAGAATAGAAATGTTCTCAGCACTCAGCAAACAAAGTGTGGAAATGAATTGGAACAATTATAAGATAGTGCTAGTGAGACATGGGTACGATTGAACGGATGATTGTCAATGCATCGCGTAATACCGAGCGTGGTTCATCGTTCCCAGGCCCAGTACATCTAAGTGATATTTACAATACTAATTCCCTATGTTGCTTTTGGTTCTATTTTTTATTATTGCATATACCAACTTTCATCTAGTGTAGGACCTTTTAGATTGAAGAAAATAATACGGGACTAAACGGATTCAGTTATCAATGAAATAAGTTAATGATCAACCTTAATTATATACATAAACGTTATATTTTATGACAACAGTTGGAAGAAGAAAAGAACACTTGTATTAAAAATAATATGTTTCATAATATCTTTAATTTTCAGGTAAATCAGCACATTGCAGTCTTCAAGATAAGCATTGTCACACAAAAAAAGTTCACTTCAAGTCGGAAAGAACGTATCACTTTAATTCCGCTTATGATAGATCTTTATGCAAGATGGCCGACGCGTAATGGCAATAACGAGCGCTCACACACCTCCGCAAAGTTTTACCCGTCAATCGATCAACAATACAATATTTAGCAGTTTGGTATTTGTACATTATTCAACACAGATAGTGGCACAACGAACGTGTTAACCCGATCACGTTTTTCGCCATACTAAACATTTTAAAAAGTCAAAGAACGTATTCAAAACTTCGAGCCCATAAAACATATCTCCCCCATTATTAGTTTATGGGCTGCGACTGTTACCGAGGCTATTATGCTGCTATTTTTGTGTGAATATCGTTGTTTGTTTTGATTGTGTGCGGTGGACATTGGGGTACCCATTACAGAATACTCCTATTGAGTACTTCCTAACATTGTTTTATAGGTTTATTATCGTCCAAGGTCTTTGTAGTTGCGACCGTCGTAAAGGTGTTCCTTTTATTGCCTTTGCGTAACCATATTTTAAAAAGTTCTTTGGTTTTTAACGTCTAAATGCCAATGTTAATTTGTAGTTTTCCACTTTAGTTTATTAGAAAAAATATACTTTGATAGTTATAATAAAACATTATATATAGACAGTGAACTGTATTTGTTAATGCTCATTAGTGTTAAATGTCATTTGGTGAAGAAAATAAAACATTTTAATTTATACATTAAATAAACTCAATAAAAAATAAATTTAATAAAATTCTTCTTTAGACTTCTATAAAAAAAACTGCTAATATCATGTTTGAATCTCTGATATATACATTAAATTAAGATGTTGCTGATTATATAACTGTGTATTGAAGTAATGAAATTGTGCCCAATATATAAAAAACATCATGTTTACATTAACTTCATTATGAATATTAATAATAAATTAAAATAAGAATTTAAAATAACAAACTCACTCTAGAATTACATATTAAATTGAAAAACATGATATCCAATGTTTTGACATTGGCTATCTATAAATACTTCATGTATCTGAGTAATGTGCATTTATTGTTAAGGTAGGGTCACACTGCGCCATTACTACTTTAAGTCTTCGTTTAAATATAATTATGAATAACTGTGTCAATGTCTTTATATGGATGTTTTTGTTACTGTTAGTGTATAAGTTGATTATATTAAGAAAAAATATCATACATAATAAGCAATATTAATGCTTTTTCTACAGGTTAAAACATTATCCATCGATTTATCGGAATTTACCATTTAACTTAAGCTGAAGTAGTATTTTATACCTTTGTGTAATACCGACTCCGTACTAACGTTTTGTGGCTTCAAGAGTTAAAAATATGAAACAATTTTGTAAATCTTCATTGAAGGTATTTGAAAGTAAATAATTCGAAAATTAATTCCAGAAAACCTCTCTTTGAAGAGTTTCTATTGATAATGTTGTCATGAATATACTGTTTAATTAAAATACATCTATTGTTTGTTAAACATTAACTACACGGTGACAACTGTAGTATCTAGAGCTAGGCGATGCAAACAATCAGAATTTTTAAAAGCTTAAGTGCAATGAAAAAGTGTATGAAATGGCAGTATTAATGAAACCAAATCCTACATATTAGTTTTCTTTTAAAAAATAATACCGTATAACATGATTTTGAAGTTTATAATCATTTATATTAATTTTACATAGCTTTTTGTTATCCCTTCCAAGTTATTACAATTATTAAAAATCAGTTATCGAAAAAGAAAACAAGAGTTCTATAATATAAGTCCTTATGTTCATAGTTACTTATATCTACACATGTTTTATTCAATTATAATGAATGCCTTTTGAACAAAAACATACAAAAGAAAAAGTAAAACAAAAAGCAGAAACAAGTAGTGTAGCCTACCGCGAGTGAAGCAACTAGGTAGTGATTACAATATCTCATTTCTCTTTAATAAAGGACCATTTAAATTGCCGCGAGCAAAATTCGGTCGCCAATTTCGGAACCTGTTTAGAAATTATAGGGTCAGTTCTTGGCTTAAGGTTAGGTTAGGTTTATACGCACGTTATACACGTGTGCAATTAATAACCAAGTCGGCCCCTTAAGTTTTTTCTTATAACATCAGGTGGTGACAAACGACCAAAGGGTTCGCCTGATGGTATTTAATGACTGTGCCCCATGGACGTCCATATGCTCAACAAGAATTCAAGATGCATATATTAGGTCCTAGCTGCAGCGTGTCTCTACCACGGTTACAAGACATGCATTATAATAATGTAAATGTGGATTACCCTACATATGTATAAATATTTCTACAATATAATTTAAATATATAATTAATGGTTGAAAATATTTTTATTCTCCTGAAATATTGTCTACCTTACTAATTTTAACTAAAGCGCATCTTTCAAATCTACACAAAATCATTTTCCGTATCTGTTATCTTGATTGAAATCACAAATTAAAAGAAATTACAGTTAAACACAAATCGACAAGTCATAGACTATTGGATAATTATTGTCTTCGACTGGTGTAGAACACGGAACTGCCGCGGAAATAAACTAACGACAGAACCACGGGGTACATGATGCTTTACATGGAATACTTTTAAAATTACGTATACATTCACTTATGCCTGCTTCGTGATGAAAATTAAGAATCGCATTACACTAAGTTTTTTTACTTTTTTATTGTAATGATTTACTGAGCTAAAGAGAGCAATGGAAAGCGAACGTGTGAAGTATTTCTGATGATGAACATGCGATATCGGTATTCTGATTTAATGTAATACTATACCGCTCAGCAAAACACCACATTACGGAGTTTTGGAGCTTCGATGGGAATTTCATACAAAGAGTGTGTATATATATATATATATATATATATATATATATATATATATATATATATATTAATATATAGTCAAAACTTGACAAATTACATATTAACGAAAAATAAATATACATGCAATAAATAATATTTAAATTTTATTTTTCTATTACCCGTAAAGAGATCAGTAAAGGTCATAGAGATATGGTAGGATCGCCCATTATCTATCCCATATTAGTCTTCAGACGTACGTAAAATTTTCCCTTGGAACCATCAACTTGCACAGATCGGCACTCTACTGAGAAGTTATCTCACGATGCGTTCGATACTACGAAGTTGTACGCGAGAACAATTCTTACCCATGTGTTATCGGGTCTACGACATACATACGAGACCGGCCGACATTGTCGCTTGAGCTTGCTGATCTTTTGGGCTATATCGGTAACCCTTTTTACTGCAAATTTCTCGTAAATTAATTGCCAGTTGTCAATAATCTGGTTATATATATAGCAGTATCCTCTTGTTTATCTTACTCGACTCGATTTAGTCAGAACGAGATTAAGGTACAAAATATAATACGCGGCCATATTTATTATAATACAGTGTAAACTGTTTATAACGTTATTCTTTAAAACAATGAACTCTCTATAACGTAGAAAGAGCACAATTTGGTTGGTTTACCTTATATATATATATATCTTCACTCCATATAACTCTCTATAACGATAAAAAATGCTCTGTCCCTTGAGCTTCGTTATAAAGAGAGACTATATTTATTTTAATATTTATTTGTACACGAAATATACAAATTATTAAAAGACGAGCTAAATGACAAAAGGTATTCTTCTTGGCCTACCTTTGGCTTGAGCAGAGATAATGTTACGGGTCGAAAATAACCTATAACATTAAATAATATATGAAATATTAAGTATGTAGATATAAAATTTATCTCTTTATGATTACTTATTATGATTAGAAATACGTTTTATTCTCACAATATCTAAAATTGAGCAGCATGGCGGAATAAAGATATAATTAAAGTGTGACCGTCTTCAGGTTATTTCAATTAGTTAATTAATTTACGATTTCATGTTATCCAAAGAATATACGAGTAACTAATACAGGGGAAACATATACAAATATTTGACGTTTTTAAAGTCTGCGGTAGCCCAGTCTTCGGACGCTTGCTTTTAAAAACAAGGTAAGCGGGCAACCTGAGTTCGATTCCCAGTGCTGACACTAATTATATTGTTAGTTGCGTTTTTAAATGCTATTTTATCACGAGTTTCATCCGTATTAAGAATTTTAGCGGAATCCAGTTATTATTTATAAAAATCAGACATTTTATCTCATTCGTAATCATTGAATGTTATGAGATTCCGTTTGTATACTAATTAGTGTACTCGATGGCAGTTAGGTAATTACAAATTACCTGTAATAAAAAATGTAACCATTGTATGATTAGGATATTTTCTGTTATTTGTGTTTATTGTATTGTATGTTATTGTCTGGAAGAGATTGCTCTTCAGCGATAAGACCGCCAGGTTGTACCTACTCAGTTATATTTTTAATTTTTTCTATTTCCTTTTTGTGATTTGTTTTTATTTTATTTTTGTGCTATACAGTAAAGTATATTTTATAATAATATTTTTTGAACAAAAGTTGTAGTTAACAAGTAAGACCCGTAATACACTAAACATTACTAAAATTAATTTGATGTAATTCAATTGATATTGACTGAAATTATATAGTCCATTATCAATCTTAAAATAAAATCAGGAGTTTTAGGACTATAGCTTCTAAATATATAATTAAATAACCTAGTTAGGAGACCACTACTAACCAACCCATAAACTTATTGTTTTAATTCTTTGCTTGTTTATGGTGTATATTCTTGTACTGCCCTCCTTAGAGTATTGTAAAAACTTATTTAATGCGATAAAGACATTCGTATTACTATATTAAACAATATACATGGAATGTCATATGTATTCCAAATATTTTACACGTATATAATAACTTATCTTACCTTTTACAAATATTGATAACAAGTTCTAGCTATTAATGTTAAGATAAAAGTAAACAATACACTATGAAAATCTCGAATTGTTCACATGATGCTAAATGCTATAATGTTTATAAATATTTTATCAAATATTTATAAGCCATTATATAAATATTTTATAAATTAACATATTTGTTTTATATTAATTTGCGAAAGATATACAAATGAAACGTGTTTATAATGGCATTCGTCTTTTGCAGTTGTTGCAAATATATACTCAGAGAAAGAAACCTGTTACAATTCGACGTGTCAAGAAATTCGGGCAACACGGGAACTACGTCATTCCGACCATGCTAAGGAGTAGAGTCGAACGTCGACTGGCCCTAGCTTCTCAATTTTTTTTTCGTGTTTTGTGTAATACTGTAGGTCTTATGACCTCTGCAGCTTCAACTAAATAGAATCGCGAGCGGGAGCCAGCTGAGCGGGGAGACAACGGCGATGCTGACACGAAGAGCGGCTGCTCCACTGCGGAGCTCCAACCCTTGTAACTAAGAACGTTGATGAATACAGAGTGTGGCGATTGCGGTCCGAGGGCCTCTCAAATGGAGGTTTGAACCTGGGCTCGGATCGCTATCGAGAAAAGGTAACTTTTCATACAGTCGACGTCCTTGTATTGTTTGCGCGGGCCATTGCGTGAAGCTCGAATGGCTACGTCAGCTTCTTATTTTAGTTTTTTTTTTTTCGACCGCATTACTTAATTTTATCAAGTCGCATGAGTTATGAGAAGCGGACCACACGCGCCGTGTTAATTACGGTAGTGACGTCCCTTCAACCCGCTAAGGTAGAGCGCAGTGATATTTTTTATTTGAAATTCCAATACCTTCTTACTGGATTTTTTTTCTCCTACAGTATTGCAATGGGAATCACAAACATATTTGAACTTATAGGATAATACTCTCGTAAAATACTAATAACTTTTTAAATGATGTGGCCGTTTATACAGCAAGTACATTTTATTGTATTTAAATGCGAAGCGGGAACTGGAAATGAATGGGTCGGATTGGTTTCACTGTATACCTTCTTATAATAGAAAGCTTATTGGTGCTGCATTTTGTATGGTAAACTAAAGACACTGTACATAATTTTCATATTTTGGGGTGACAACGTATTTCCTATATTGATTTCTTTTCATGATAAAATGGTAGAGTTCAAGGAATGTAAAAGAGTGGAAAGGAGCAACTTGATGACACGGAAGAGAACCTGTTTATTAATTACTCAATTGAAAGAGGGATATACTCGTGTATAAAGTAATAATTTCGTAAGGCTATATTATAACGATTAAAGCCGTCCTTGGGCACGCTTTCGCCATAACAGCAGACATGTTTTATATGTCGATTGGTCAGAACGGTCAAGTTAATAATAATACGCCCAAACTAGACCGGGCCGTTGACCCGAGCGGGCGAAATGCGCGTACGCTCCCTCAGAGGAGCGCTAAAATATAGCATCTCTGATAAATCTTATATGGGAATTGGATAGTGTTATCAATCTCACACTTTTTCCATTTAATTTATAGTTGCTTTCAGTTGTGAAACATTTCAAAATTAAGACTTCTCTAGAAAAAAAACGGTAATTTTCTAGATTAAACATCATAAGTATGATATGTCATACATTTCATTTTATTATCGATTTAAAACACAAAGATAAACATATAATTATTATGTATCTTAATGTGAAAAGGACACGTAATATAAATGACAATATTTCAAACAGAAAATAAAGAAAAAAAACCAGTTTTGTACTAATGTTGCATAAATTGAATTTTTCTTTAAGTGTAATAATTTTAACATAAAGATTCAAATTTAATTTTAGGTGCTAATTGATGAACAAATTGAGATAAGTTAAATTTAAATATATTTTTTGGTTAAATATTTTTAATACATTTTTTTTAATAAGTAAATTAATATAACTCTATCAACAAAATCAATTGAACTTTTGTTAGAGTCTTGAACTATGTTAATAAGAAAAATAAATACATTAAAATATTTTTTTATACTTTGTATATAAGTAAATATTCGTAAGTATATAATTAAATTAGGAAAAATATCATTTAATGAATATAATCTTTGAATTAACATTGTTTTTTTAACAATATTTAATGCATACCTTTTTATTTCTCAAGTTTAGTTTGTTTTATTTGATCAAATTTAGATTATTAATTAAAAGACAGCGTTATAAAAATAACTAATATATTTAAAAAAATCGAAGTTGCTAATACATTATATATAACGATATAATTAAAATAGCTACAGTAAAAAAATACTAATTTTATAATTATTGCCCTTGTGAATATTATGGATCATAAATAATAGACGCATTTACATTAAAATATAAGTTACTATATTTTACGTTATGATGTTTATTGGAAATAATATTCCTCCCTTCGTATTTTATTCAACCGAAATATGTATTTAAATACATTAAATCTTTTGTGAATAGTTTTTAGTGATACATTTAAAAGACATATTTATTTTGATGGCAGCGATAAATTATGAATGGCACTCAAATCTGTCGCACTAATAAGGTGTTAACGAGGGTCGTTCATTTTATGTGCGTTTTATTGATACTTGAGATATTATCATTTGCTACCTGACGGAATTTAACGATTTTCTTATTGGCGTCTTATTGTAAATGAATGAGAAATGTAGAGATAGTGAGAAACTTTCTACAGCGCCATTTTAGAGCTTTTATGGCGTTAACAATTTTGGATATTTTCCGATAAGTATTTTATTTATATAATGGAAATCTTTGAAACATTTCTTTTCTCCCATAAAACTTGGGTTCAATTTAAAACAAAAATAAATGTATGTGATATGTCCTATAAATTATTTTACTTTAAAAAAAATTTGAACATATATTAAGGTACCTTAATATATTTTCAAATTTTATACATATAATGATTAATGACCAATTCAAGAGGTAGGGTTTTATTTAGTGAATTATAAATCTCTTACCTGCTATAGCCATCCAAGGGTAGAAGGTGTGGTTGGTGGGTTGATGCTGGACCGGTTGCGCGCTCGCCGCAGCTCCCGGCAAAGCGCACTGATTCCCCCAGGGTAAGGCCCGTCCTGGACTCGAGGACTCGCTATACCGTGCCTCTGGCGTGCAAGCAGCAGGCCTGACCAACGCACCTAACCCAGCTCCCCATGCCTCCTTTCCACCATAACCATTCTGCTGTTCTCCACCAGCTTTAGAACAGTCCGCTTTTGCGTACTGCTGCTCTCCAGCGTACAGCTTACAAGCAGCCGCCACTGACGCATCATAAGGCGAGTCCTGGGGCCTTGGCTGGTGCAATGCGTGGGGCTGGGCGTATGTCAAGCCCAGAGGAAAACCGCGATACTGGTCGCCCCCACCACCACCCTGGTGCACTCCATGCGCCCCGTAGAAACCACCCTGCTCGAAATAGGAGTTCATCTTGAACAGTCACCGGCACTAACAAACGTCACAAACGTCACTTAGTTAGACACTTATGTCATCGCGCGGTGATAACACGTATATTAATTACTATTAATTTTCATCGGCCTATGAAACGTCACTCGGCGTCATAATGGGTTTCCGACAAGTGATAAAGGCAGTTATTGGGTGTTTGTTTTTGGGTCGTATAGTGTCGCGTGTGTTGCAGGCGGTCGGGGATCGAGTGTCGCGTGTGAAGTTTGCTCTCGCGAGTGTCAGGCGGGTGTCGAGAGCGACCGGCGCGTCTCGGCTCACGCAGTCTACTGAGAGTATGAACACCACGCGCGCCGCCCCGCGCGGCCCCTTCCAGACCCACCGACCATTGTTCCGTCCCCTTTCCGCTAATCACTATAAATATTATCACTTACTCTCTCTCTTTTCCATTCCTTATCAGCACGTGGTTGATTTTAGGAAATTAGAAAAAAAAATATTTACAACATATAGTACAACATAGGCAACTATAGTTACAGTTATATATAGTACGGTTTAGTATTTTTATGTCAATATTAAAGTTGACATTTCATGTAGTTTTTGTGTTGACACACAAAGTTGTCAAAGCTTAATAATGACGTACGGTGGTGGACTTAAAGCCGCAAAGGCCGTAAATTGTACAATTAGTGGAATGACTAAAGAAAAGATTTTTACAACGTCTCCTCGAGTCGACAATGAGCGCAATATCGTAACAAGGTGCTGAATAGAGTGAGAAGTCGTAAAGATGATTATTATTTCTTCCACTACCTGTTTTTACGACTGATATCACCGTCACTATCGCTCTTAAGTGAGAACGGCGCGCGTGAACGGGACGGCCGTCATTCGTGGAACGCATGTAATCTCGTTGAGGCGGTGTGATGTATAGGTGTCCTTCTCTGGCTTCAGTAAGGCGCGTGCAGTTTGCAGCGCACTATTGAAGGGTAAACAATGGCGCATTATCGCGAGAGCACTCGCTTCGCGCGTCCAAATGAAGTCATCAAACGAATGAATGGCTTCTGGTACAGAGACACGTTCACATTTTTATTGCAGACACCTCTTTAAACAAATACACGACGATAAAAAGGGCGGGATGTGTCACAGGGATTTCTTTTTTGTCCATCACTATAATCGACCAATTTAGGGCCATAGGAGTGCCAATTCAGCCGACCGCTTGAAGTTTTCTTAAACAGATTATAATAATTATAGCTTACTTATCTTAATTAAGGAGTTTTAATGACCTGTAATGCGTTAATGAGTATGGAATAGTAACAAAATAAAAAAGGTATGAATAAAAATTCCTGTAGATCAATTATTAGAAATTGTGATATAATAATTTATTCTCTTCATGTTTCTTTATATTTTATTTATAAAGTAATTCGTTTTCTATAGGTTTAAAAATAATTGACCTTAAATTAATATTTTTCTATAATTTTGGAAAAAAATGTAATTACAAAAAAAAGCTCTCTAATTCAACAAAATGCTTTATTACAACAATATATTTTTTTAGGTTTAAATATATTATATTACAAGACAAGAACAGCTCCTAAAGAGTCAACTGGAACTAGACTCGAAGTGGTCACCTCTATCGTGTATTCCCACTCGTGAATTCCTCAGAGGGCGCTGCGTCTTATAGAGTGATAGAGTCGGAAATCCACTAGAATCTTAACATCTATGTTGAAACGACACTAAAGATAAAGACCACTAGTGTGAAATAGGTTCCACTGCTGAGTTTAATATGGTGGGTGACGGAACCCCAGAGTCAGCTACTGGAAGCGAGGCACTCTATCTCAGTGTTCAAAGGTGATATCGCCTGTGCTTAAGAGTCTTTGATGAGGTTCGATGTATTATATCAGTGGTAAAGCTACACTACAGATTGTTTCTAGCTGCAGTATGAATGTGTTAGTTCGACCGGGATCGGACAGATTGGCAGTATAATGCTGTTTCGTCTGGTGAATATAGGCATCCGGGGACCTTTCTTTCATTTCATTCATTGTTTGTTCTTAGTGTTGTAAATAAAAAAAAGATGAATTGTGTACTTAATGTCCCAATCATGTAAAGAATCTCATCAACAGTGGTGGAGCCACTATACAGCGTTTTTATAGCTGTAGCACAAATGGATTGGTTCGATCGGAGAGCGACCATATCCTCACAGAATACCACCATGAAATAACGTATCGCTGCTGTGTTTCGTATGTTTGTTAGACAAGGCTAACGAAGCAGCCTCTCTTTGTTCTTAGGAATGACAGCGTATGATGCGTCAAAATATGGACTTTTTACGCGTAGTAAACCCAAGGTAGGTCTCGGGAACTATTGTGCTGGTTACCCATAAATAAAGGTTACGGCTGAGTGCCCTAAGCTCTTGGCCACCTTTCAACCGTAAGAGCCCACGGGCTTAAAGTGGCCATCAGCCATAAAACTTCCCCAGCGCCCACGCATTCCGAAGTGGTGGTACAGATAGCTAATAATAATAGCGATATTAATTTAGATAATCATTTGTCAGAAGCAACTGACCGAGCCGAGGTTCGGCCCTCTCTGGCACCCTCGAGTCAGACGCTCTCGCGAGACAGGGCAACGGTCCAAACCGAGGCTCCTTCTCGAAGTTCTTGTGCTGGTTACCCACTAATAGAGGTTTGGACCAAGCTCCATAAGCGCTCGGTCACCAATCATCCCGGCGAAACTGTAAAAGTTCTCAGGCTAACAGCGGCTATCAGCCCAAGAAAAAAATAACGGTCACAAAAAAGACCCATCACGGCCAGAAACGGCCCTTGTTCAACATGTACATGATACAGATATAAGATACCTGCTAAAATACCTTATGTAATAAATTAATTTCTAATAACTAAGCGAATTTATTAATATATTTATATAATTTTTTATACAAAAATATGTATTTAGGGACGTTATTTATGGCATTTATACTAAGAAGCGGATAAAACTCCTTGCGAGTACGCATTGCAAAAGTAATTTTTTTTTATATTGATAGAGATAAATACATAGTACACAATACAATAGAATATATACATAATGAGTATAGTCAAAACGAGTATCTCGATCTAAAATGAACTGACTTCCTGTAGCTAGATTTTTATAGCAGGAGGTTTTTTTTATAGTTACGGTTATAATACCATGAGCCATAAAAAAGAAGAACAATACAAATATATTAAAAGTGAGAAAGCGATCCGGAGATCCTGATAACCATGCTTTCCATTTGAGACCACTGCCATTATTGCGAAGTACGTCCTCATTCTTCATCTAGTATTAATGAAGATATCCATAGGCTACTAACCAACAGCTTAGCTTAACCAGCTTACCTACATTAATAAACAATAACATAAATAAAAAAAAAAAATAAAAAAATAATACTTCATTATGTTATCCAAATATTTAAAGATTGATGTTCTCGTAACGAAACTTAGCCATATCTACCAGATCTGTTAGATGAAGCAACATTTAGACTGGCTCATATGTAGAGTAGGTGACCGTTACTGGCTTCAAAAAGTGAGCGCCTTCGTGTTTCAGATGGTACGTCATGGTATAGCAGTCTTGAAGACTAGACCTTCATACCACTTCATACCACTAACACGTATACACTTAGACCATGAGAACTCTATTTGTAGATATTTAATAACATCTACAAGATTTTTACATGCGCTGAATTTCTTTATAAAACTCATCTATATACCCGCGATATTTTATTTAATCAACGACTATATTATATTTAACTTTGGAGTTTTATTATTATTTAGTAAATAAATAAAAAAATCATATTTTATTATGTAAAAACTTTTGCCAATCCACAGAAGCTGCGTGGGGATATCATACTCTACTACTCGTCTAGAGGAATCAGAGGAATCTATATAATATCATTATAAACGCAATTTTTATAACCTTATTTAAAAATACGCAATTTTCTACAGGTGCTTTATTGACAGGTCATCGAAGATAGTAATGCAATAAAGATAGTAGTATAAAATTAATATTTTAAATTAATGAAGTTGCATATTAATTGAAATACAAAGATTTCGTTATGTCCATAAAGCGCTAAGGGCGAACGCAGACTGTACAGAACAGGTTTTTTGTTTTGCGATGTTAGCATTCGGTTGATATATAACGTTGGTTTTGAATGGATATGTGCTGAAGCTGCAATAGTCAATAAGATTTATGTAGATATGAGACCTTGAAGAACAATGTAGTAATTATGATTGATAATTTGTAAATAATAAATTACTTGAAAAGTTTTATACAGTTGAATGTTTTCATATTCTTTAATTCGTGCAGCTTATTCCTGCACTACACCATTAATGTGTCTAGAAAAGGTACATGCACTAACAGAAAATGAACTTTAAATAAAAGCAATAGGCTGCATTTTTGCGTTTAGCGAGTGAAGATGTCGAGAGCCCCTGTTACTGGAAGGGAAGCGTTCCTTCTCAGTCCTCAATGATTTTTTAAAATTAAATTGTGAGTAACAAACGAGCACACAGTTCACCTGACGATATGTGATTCCTGTGGCCCATGGCATCTGAATTCATCTTTGACAAGGAATCATAATGTAGATGCGTTGTTACCCTTGAGGGCTGAGATAGAATGCCTCGTCACCAATAATAGAGGTCTCCGGATCCCTGCACAACACAATGAAACACAGCAATATTATACTGCTATTTTATGCTGGTAATCTATGAGAGCGTGGTCCTACCCGGTCGAGCTGACCCATTCATTCTGCAGCAAGAAACAAACTGCAGTATAGCTCTGCCACTGTTATTAATAGCCATAATTGCGCATCTTTATTCTTAGCTGTATTATGTGCACTTACCATTAGGTTAACTGTGTGCTCATTTTTCACTACTAATTTAAGAGGAGTTTGCTTTTAGAAACTTAGATACTTACTTCATTACGTCATTAATCAATACGGTTAGTTAAAAACATTACTCATTTGAAAGTACTTAAGAATTGTTTCCAACTTGAACTAGTGACTTTGTAAACAGTATTGCAACATATAAGCCACGTTGCTTCTGTTTAACATACCATCAGTTTCATCTTTTTCAAGGCATCTACGTTTTTATTAACCAAAGAGCGTTAAAATATTAACGATTGAAATTATTACAATAGGAATATGTTTGGATTCCAGTTAGCCATGCTTTACATTTCTGACTGGAATCTAATTAGAATTAAAATTTAAGGTTTCATTTAAACTTTCACCCTAAACTGCTAGAGTATGACATAGAAGTATCAGTTGCTTTCCTGGCAAGAGCCGTGTATACTGTAAATAAAAGTTCAAAAAATAGACAAAAGCAAATTTTGTAAGGAATGTTTGAATAAAATCTTACAACAGACGCTTCTATTAATCTCTTGTACCGTATAACTATCCAAAGTAGTGTTAAGGAACTTTTATTACAAACACAAGGTTTGGTTACATGCAAAAAATTGCATACATAATAATCTGTATACCTTTATTAGCGTGTCTTAGAACACCAATGAATTTATTGGCGTTAAAAAAGTTTATTTCCAGTAATGAATATATGCATATTATCTGAGCTGATCTCAGCTTTTTCAATATTGTTTTAATTAATAATCCTTCAACCAATAAAAAAATAACTAACGTAAATTAACTACCTGGACAGTGGCGTTACATACGCAACTGTCCAGGTAGTTTCTTGCTTTGTGTGAAAACTAGACATGTCCTTGATAACCTGGACTCTCGGCATTACCTGTTCTTTTAATCAGCATTATCGAAGGAGAGTCGTGTCCAAACGTGAAATAATGTTATTCTAAGGTGATTATAAATAATAGTTCTAAACAAACAGTGATATTGATGAAATATTTTAATGATAAAATTGGATCTCTCAGAAAATAATGATCTGACAAATGATAATGGTGATAATTAAACAGGTCTTGAAGGAAATTTATTATAATTTGTAATAAAGTAGAGTAAATGGGTATATATATATATATACAACTTTATGGTGACGTCTGCTTCTAGCAGAATCTTAAACGCTTTTGCTACAATATTAAGAAGATTACTTTCACTTGCTCAGTCAGATTTTACCTATCCACGACTATATTGTCGTTACCTTCCTTAATATCTTTAAATAGCAACTGAATAAGTTAGAGCAACCCCAAAATTATTGCAAATTGCTTATATGTGGTCTAAGATTGACCTTACATTTATGCCCAGTTGTCTTCGCCGGAACGCTCATACCTTATCTCGTCTACACAATGTACTGTTTAATCTTGCCTACCTCAAATATCGCTCTGATTTTATAGGAATCATATGTACGATGTTTAAGATTATCAGAAAAATTTAAATTAAGACTGCCCATATTATTAAGTTTATTTAGTTTATGGATAATTTGTTTGTGGTCCCAGTTCACCCACATACTATCTTCCTCTAGCAAGGATGTACTCGATCTTTGCCCCTTTTTAAAAAACTAGTTAGTGATCAATAATTTTTGTTTACTCTATGTCCATATTTATTTACTTAATTTGTACATGTTTTTCATAGTGTATTGCCATTTTATCCCTCCAAAGGTCGTCTGGTAGAAAATGCCTTTAGCAATCCATTGTACATTAATATTGTATGTCCATTCAAAAGTAAGCAAGAATGACTTACAAGCCTTCAACGGCTCATTGCTGAATTTGTGGTCGGAACAGCGCAGCGAATGTTCAATCACACCGACAATTTGCCCATTTTGCATCCTCATCAATATAACATTCACGACTACCTGACGTAAGTATCGATAACGTATGACGAAGGATACGTAAGTATAGTATAGTACAACTATCTGAGCAACAAAATTGGTGTTTAGGACCGAAGAAAGTGTGACCACCCGAGTAGATGTTTGGGTAATTCGGACTAGCATTGAGGCGCGCTAACTCCAAATCAAAAACAAAATGTAGCTAGAAGATTGCACGTTGCTACAATAATTGGTGTGAACGAGTAAAAAAACGGAAACCGAATTAATGGCATAATTGTATTCTATGGCAGAACTCGATGGCGACAAGGCATTATCATCTTGCCTTTACATAAACTTATCTTTCCCAGGCAAAGTTTTTTCACCTTTTGAAGTTTTTCCTCCCCGACACCATAAAAAATTATCTTTTGACCACTGTTATCTGTAAGGTGAATTGTGTATTGTTTTCACAAGTTCAAGTTGTTTTCTTTATTTTTTTTGAAGTGTATCGTGGTAAGCAAAAATCACTATTGGATATGGTGATCTCTGCCTTCCATGACGCCTACATTCGTCCCCACTAAAAAATCACAATACAGATGCGAAGGCACACTTTAGGACTAAGATGTGTCACCGTGAGTAATAAAACCTTCGTTTTCTTTCTTTCATCCGATAAGTAGTAGGAGCGCTGGAATACCATTTTACGCTGATACTCCGAAAAACGTCACCGTACTCAGGATCGAGTCGATCGTTACGTGCTACAAAACTACAACGACAACCGCGAAAACGGCTGGAAGTGCATCTACGACCGGTTGTAATCACTTGCCATCAGGTGAGCAGCTTGCTCGTTTGCCTTTAAAAAAAATGTCAAGTTTAATACCACGACGTATAAAAGTATCGATATGTTATCTATTGTTAATTCCGCAAAATTTTAACCGTGATTTTTGATTTTGAACGTAATGTACACATCGCATCTTCGGGTTGGACAGCCACGGTGCGAGAATGTATAAAAACTCAGTATCACCCAATGTTATAATAACCAAGAATCAATAACTCAGTTTGTGGATAGTTGATGAGTTATGGTGATGAATCATCATCGATCACGACAACGATGCTAATGGAACAATATTATACAATACAGAAACACTATTGTGTAAAATGACCCATATCTTAATTCAATTAGGTTTATCGTATATATATAACTTATAAGGAAGATTGTAAATCGTCTTTATAGTTTTATTATATAGTATATCAACGTGAAAATATCACAACTGCACACTAATCTGTCCTCTAAAATAAAAAGAAAATAAAATCGTGCACCTAATATACATATATAAGCGTAAATTTCGAAATCCTTCGTAATTCTCATTGAAATCGTTTATGTTTATGTTTATTGATACTTATCATAATTTTAGCGCGCCGATTAGCAATCTAATGTGGCATGCAAAAAAGCATATCAAAAGCTCGGCTCATCCGCATGCATGGGGCAGATGGCGCGGCGCCGGCGCAGGACACGCGTCGTAAACACGATTTTTACTACCACTTGAGTGCTCGTAAAAGTCACGTGGATTGCGTTTGTAGAGGCACAGTAAACACACCGATTATTTCGTATACGCCGCCGGGGCTAAACCTCAGTTATAAATTCGAAAGTTTACGAGCGGCCGCACGCGGTTCGTTATTATCCCGCTCTTTGGACGTTTATTGAACCATTATTGACTTGTTTAAAGTATCACCCGCTTAATAGAGATAAAGGAGTTGATTGTTTATGTCTTTATAGTAAGCACGTATCGACGTCTAGGTGTCTACGCCGACTCTATTACAGCGCGTTTATGGCGGCAATTTTCCTTTTTATCGAGCGCTCGGGTTTATAGCGGTCGTGTGATTGCTATCAATCAATGAGTTTATAATGCTCTGTTATGATCTGAGGTGGTTTTATTTACGATCTGCTCTGCTCAGTTTGTAGTTCTTAGTTATAACGATAACGATTAACTAGCAGTCTGCTATTAAAGTCAAGAAAAGAAGCAGATAAAACTGGACTTTGAAACATACACTTATTTTCATATATATATATATATATATATATATATATATATAAACGTTGCGTCAGTACTATATGTTTAAAATTGTAAATTTAAACCCAAATAATTGTAGATAAAATATTTTCTATTGTGTTTAGTTGTAAATATTTAATTAAATATTTTCAATATCATACTTTAGTGTAGTGGAACCAAAAAACCTAAAAATAATAAATTAAACATATTATTATTAAATTAACATATAAGCTCTTAATATAGAAAAATGTGAAAATATTTATTGTGTTATATCCATATTAATAATGAAATTACTAGAGAAGTGACCCGGGGGGTAGGGTTAATATTCTAATAAATAACTTTACTCGAATAATACAACATAGGACCCCAGTAATACACAAACCCCCGGTTTATTGCTGTCAAGTAATTTTTTTTTAATTTTTTTTTTTTTTGATTGATAGGGAAGGAAAATCTTTTTCTGAGAAATAATAAACTCAAACTGTTCGTCGATCCTAAGAATGATGGACTCATATGGATTAACTCTATGCAGCTTATGAATTTACTTAATAATAACTTAAATTATAATTATTTCAGGACCTACCGGGCAAAGTACCAATTACAGTTACTTGTATATTTCTGTAGGTTCTTTTAGTCTTCATTGAATTTTATTAAGGTATAATGTATTTTGCATGTATTTCTTACAAATATATCTAATAAATAACTACATAGTATAGTCGCCACAGTACTTGAATGGTGCATATCAGGTCTTAGGTTCGACTCTCAGCCAGAAAACAATATTTGTATAATACAAACCATTGACAAACCGTTTGGAATAACAGCTGAAGTTATCATGTATGTATTTAATATATACATGATAACTTCAGCTATAAACTTGTTCAGGTGACATTAATTAGTAAAATTAGGTATATATAAAATAAGGTTTAATAAACACTTGTTTGATTCAGTGGTTGGTCTTAGAATTTATGCGTCCATGTTTATTATATAATCTTATATATATTTGTTCCTTTAGAGGTAGTCACTTGTTGTATTTTTTTTGGTTTTTGTTTATCTAAAGCTTGTAATTGGTGTTTTTGGAGTTTGGATATCGGCGGTGGGCAGAGTTTGCAAGTGTTCTCCGTTAGAAAGGGAAGGCAATTCTTGCCAGTACTTGGAGATACACAATATACAACTATATTTTTAAATTTTTTTAAAGTGTAAATAACTAAGGGTACCGCCTGTGAAACTTAAGGTTCGACATTCTATTATTATCATGAACCATTTCGTAGCAGCATTTAATATCAATCGAAGATCGATTCGATTGAAGATTAAAAAGATTAGGTTTATATTGTGCACTTTAACGTCGTATTTTGTATTGACATTTGATAGGTGAGATTGTAGTCAGTTAAAGTCTAAATTTAGGAATCTTAATCGCTTGGTTATATATATAACCTTTGACGAGCTGAGACCAACGAAATCGTACTGCCAATAGTGAATTGTATATTCTTATAGTAGTAAGAGCGATAAACCATCAAAGAGATAGTAAAGACCGTGTAACCTTTTTTTTTCGGGCTGATGGCCGCTGTTAGCCCCAGGGCATTTACAGTTTCACCGGGTACCGTGTTACCTAAATCCAGCCTAGATAAGGAATGATGATCGAGATCTGTTGACACTTCTTGTGGACCTAGAGTGTTTGCATCATCACCGATTTCTTTTACTTACCATACGGATATTTTTTTTTTCAATAATATTTGCATTGCTATTTACGTTACGAATATAACGGTCCAACTGAGCTGAAAATTCCTTGTGTTATAGGAGATTGTCCACTACAATAGTAAAATGGCGGATTCGTACTTACGACCTTTAAGTTTCGCAGATCGTACCCTAAACCATTAGGCTATTGATGATGTAATATTGATCAATTTTACACAGAGAAACAAATGTTTACAACAAAACCGGTGTTCCAATCACTACGTATGTACCTTTCTCCGTTTTTATTGGAGATGTATTGCATCGCATCGAATGGGATGGCAAGCGAGTGCCTCTGTATATATATTAAATAGTTGCGTCACTATAAAATATCCTGCTCAGTTGATGACGGACGATATCACAGTCGTCGAAATTGTCCAGGAGTTATTATTAAATATTTTAAATATTATTTTATTTACTTTGCTATAAATTTCCGCGGGCAAGATTTAAGTTTAAATCCTCGCCTAATTTATTTATTACATGTAGTAGGTATCAACATGTTTATTTGAAACTATTAACTTTTATAAGTCACTAGCTGTGGCCGCGAATTCGTTTGCGTAGACTCTAGGATGTTTGGTATGTCTCATTAAAGCAACGCAGTTTTTTAGAACTTTTAAAGGTGAAAATTCGATGGTACATGATTTTTGCGTAACTAACCGTTTATGCAGCTATCAAAGGGAATATTTTTTCGCGTTTTTGCAACATTTATCATTGATATTCCGCTCCTATTGGTCGTGGCGTGATGTTCTATAGTCTATAGCCTTTCTCGATGGATGGACTGTCCAACACAAAAATAATTTTTCAATTCGAACCAGTAGTTTCTGAGACCAGCGCGGTCAACCTAACAAACTCTTCATTTTTATGTGTGTGAGTATAGCTGTTGGTCAAGAGACCTTTACAGCTATATATCTAATTAGACTCGCGAGCGGGAGGCCCGCTGAGTGGGGAGACAACGACAATGCTGCGAAGCTGGCGCGGAGACTGCTGCTGCACTCCGACGCCTGTGAACGAAGAACGTCGACTACAACAGAGGGGCACGAACTCTTCAGCTTTAAAATATTAGTATAGGTACTGAGCGAGATTTTTCTCCATGCCCTACTAGATAGTGACTCCATCTATTTTCGGATCATGTAACTATATCTTTTGTTATTTAGATGTTATTATTGTTTTTATATGTTCAATTTGTTTTTAAAAAAATTAGGTAAATTCATCGATATCTAATAATAATGATGAATTTCATATACTGCCGTATATTCAGTAAAAAGTTTGTAATTGCTTTTGCCTGCCATCTAACGACAACTACGTAAAACAAGTTAATACAAACCTAGCATACCGCATCACAATGACCTCGAAATTAAAATTAACATAAACATGTGAAATATAAAAATAGATAATCATTTTCTATCTATAGCGTGGTTACCGATTCACTGACATTTTTCATTAGATAAGACACAGAACATTCGCATAATTTACAAACAAAATAGTTACTACTTTAATAGCCTATTTTATAACTGATTATCAAATGAACTACATAATCTGACTTCCATTCACAATGACTCACATTTATGATTCCTGCTTATCACGTTATATAACATTATTATCAAAAAGAGGCATAAATGCCAATAGAAGTGCGATAACCCGACCATAAGAGATTTTATTGCTTTATACATCATTTGGTCATATAAATTCATCAAGACACTTGTTAATCATAAAATAAATCTTATTACACAGTAAAATGGTGTTTAAATTGACGACAAGCGTTTTATTTTCGTCATAACAATAAAATTTATTTTTACGAGCTCCGTGTGATGCGGTTGTCTTTAGCGCCATCTAACGGGAATCAATAGATCTACGACGTCACAGCTCACGGCGGTTAGTTGACGTCACTTGATGGCGGCTCGGGTTTTACGACGTTTTCAATGTTCGAATGAATGGATGTGTCGTAAATGTGGATTTGAGTGTTATGCTTACTGTAGTTTCAGTAATTCAACAGATTCTTTTTTGTGTTTTTTCTCTTTCAATAATACAAAGTGAGATTAGCTTTACAGCGATGTTTAGGTGAAAACATAGGTCAAATATTTACCTATAAATCAATTATATGATGATTAGATATATAATGATTAGCATTAAATATGACAAAGTATATCTATAATTAATATAAATAATATTACAAAATTTTATAGAAGACAATACTTTATTTAAAATTCAAAACCCGAATTCCACATAGGTACCTATTTATTTTTGTTCGTATTTTACGTTTATAATTGTTCGTACATTTAAACGTTTTATATATTTTTATAATAATATTAAAAATATAAATATTTATTAACAATAAACAATATAAAAAATATTAAACACCATACAAAACTAAGTTTGAAAATTCGCGTATTTATTAATCACTAGTAGAAAAATATATGTAAAATGTTGAAAAAATAAGGTCCAAAGATTAAAACTATTTATTATTAAATAGAACTGGAGATCTAAGCCCGACTAACCAACTTACCAATTCCCGCTTGGGATCTGATCTGCCATTGCACACTTACACAAAACATAGCTCCCCACGCATTTCTAACCACATTAAAACTAGACTAACTTTGCATAAGTGTCTCACTTACGCACATGAATTCTTGATAACGCTGTCTCTTTTGCACGCGATCGTCAAAATGGCCTCCAAACGAGATGTTTTGAAGGAACCCGCGCCAACTTTTGTTGTTTGTAATGGACGGAGCGTGCATGATCAGGAACGTATTTGGTAACTTCTTAAATTTGTCTTAAATAGATTTTGTGAAAAAAAGTGTTGATAAATATATAAAATAAATATTTTTTTTTATATATTTATTTTTTTGCGTGGGAATATGTACCACGTACGTATATTACTATACTGATTATATGACTATACGTAAGGTAATCAGTACAGTAATATTATTAATTCGTTCAATGGCACTACAATAAGTGCTTATGTAGTGATATTTGTTAATATTATATTTTATTCATTTATTAGGTTTAACAAAAATTGTATACACTCATGGCGCACATATAAAAATTATACATGTAACAATTATACAATTGATCAAATACTTGTGTGACTATTAACGATAGGTTAACTTAATGTCATGTTATATGTTATTTTAATCTTTCATAAAAAATAATAAGGATAAAAGATAAACATTTTTAATTTTTTTTTTAATTAAAAGCTGTATTTATTTTGCGGTATCATAATTATAAAATAACCTGATTATCATTTGAAAGTATTATAACTTAAGATTAAATTAAAATTACACAATATAAAATTGTTTATTCATTTAATTTGGTTGAATGCGACTATGGATGACAGGATTTGGATATGGCGACCGATGCCTTTAGTGACGAACGGCAAATGTGATTGTGTTAGTTTTTAAAGTGATATTTTATATAAAAAGTACATAATCATACAAGCATAGTGTAAAATCAAAGAGTGTAATTGTAAATGTGTGTTCTAGTAACTGTGTTATAGTAAAAATTGCAATTAAAGCATTACTATTGAACAATGTGTTTATATGCGTCCGCCATTACTGTACAGCTTCGATAGATATGTAGCTCTCTCTTTTACTCCTATGCTAAAAATTGAGATGCAAGTGATATAATGGATATACCTGATATAAAGTGCTGAATTTCGAAATTTATATCAATTTCATATATTTTTTTAATATTGGTATGTTTTGTATTATGATTAACACATTTTCTATTATCTAAATATAACTAATAACATACAATTGTTAGGTGGCTATATTCCTTTTGGACTCTGGACGTAGCTTGAATGATTTGTCGGTTCACTTTTTATTGATTTTGTAGAAGCTAATAGGTATAAATATAAATAAATATATCTTTATAAAGTACTTAGGTAGGTAGTTATAGTGTTATTTTGTGGAAATATTCAGAGATTATAATCCCATATGATTCAGAAGGGGGCTTATGTTATTTGGTCATCTAATCACAGTTAGAAATGGTTTGAATGATGATTATATTGATAATGCATAATATATTACACGGAAATACGAATTAAAACTTCATATAAATTTATATTAAAAAAATATATTTTACCTATGTCATACATATTAATAGAATCTCCAAATTCCAACTAAACTGAAATGCTTGTGCTAGAAGGTAGTTAACGACAATGCAAAATTACAGACCGCAGACCGTAACTTATGACTTAACCTGTTAAGTCCGTAAAGGAAGTCAATCGTATAGGTTAGTCATTGATTTTATTAGACTTTATCAAAACAAATGCAACATTTAGGAGTCGGCTTACTTATGTAGGTAATATATAAATAAAAATTATATATATATATAAAAAATATGTTTGTCCATGTTTTATACGTTAGGTACATACATCACGTTGAGTTGAAACTTTCCCTACTTCAAATTGAGCTACTAAAAATTTTAAAATAAAAATAATACTTAGCTTAGTAAGAATGTTTCTCCGCCATCTAGAATAAACAATACTCAATTTAAAACGAAATCCTCTGTAGAATTAACATATTGGAAATTTCCTCGCCTTTTGTACCTACATATATAGTAGTACTATACATAGTAGTTGATCGAAAATCTTGATTTGTAAAAATTTGTTATGCGTTAGTGTGGGAAGACATTTCTATATAGTCAATATTTTGTCAGTTTTTAAAACCGTTTTTTTAAGTAAGCTTTTTAAATAAGATATGGATTTTAGTACAACAATATTGCGTTATATCTATATATATATTACATATACTGTATATTATATATACATAAATATGTTCATAAACATAAGGGTGACAAACGAGCACCGTGTGACCCATAAACACCTATATGTAATCCTCAATAAGATTCATGATGCTCTAACGTTCTCATTGGGCCGCCTAACCTAACGCTCACCATACGAAACACAGTAATGTAATGCTGCTATTACATGCTGTTTTATTGTGTGGTTGTTGTCCTTCACCGTTCGAGCCGACCCATTCGTGTTGCAGATTGGATATACAACTATTCAAAATATATAATCATTATTTCCATATACATGTGTATATGGAGTAGGAAATTGGAATAATTCTACGCTTGAAAGACGAATTGGTCGTGACAAGGGGATGCTTTCGTTCAAGACTCAATCCAAGTGAACACAACTACACAGGAATAGACGGATCGGTCTAGATTTCCAACTAGGTAGATTCAAGATTCCGTATCCAACAACACTTATTTCAAATAATAGCTAACCTTTTATAGAATAAAGCCTAGGGTTTTAAACGATTGTATATCTGATCCGTTCATGTTGCTTATACAAATTAGCATCTAGATGAATGCAATATGAATGGGTCGGCTCGACTGAGGTTGGACTACGCCGTCACAAAACATCAGAAATACCAGGATACGCTGTAGTTTTTTATATGGTAAGTATTTGCATCCGGGAGTCCAATTACAGGTGAAGAAGACTTCATCTTAGTCCTCAAGGGTAACAATGCACATGCACCTATATTGAGGATGGATGAAGACGTCATGGGTTGCAATTATTAATGCCTATCAGTAGAACAGGGTATTCCTTTGTTACGCCTAATATAAAAAATGTACCATATACTGAAACTTCTGTAACTTTTGACTTTTCGTCTCACAATTAATTAAATCTATTTGCCAGCTCGAAATGCGTATGTTCATCTGTTGAGAAAGTGGACTAGAAGCCTTTTCTTCATTAACGTCTATATTGCCGAGGGCTGTTACGGCTTTAACGCATATAAAGGCGGCCAAGCACTTAGCATTTCCAGTCCATACAGATAGAAGCGTCGCTGGAGTTTCTTGCGCCACTTCTTTTCCAGCGCCCACGCATTCCGAAGTGGTGGTACAGATAGCTAATAATAATAACGATATTAATTTAGATAATCCTCTGTCAGAAGCAACTGACCGAGCCGAGGTTCAGCCCTCTCGAGCACCCTCGGATCAGCCCTTGTGCTGGTAACCCATATATAGAAGTCTCGGAGTGAGTATATACTGAGTGCCATAAGCGCTTCTCAACCCAGTGAAACTTTAAAAGCCCTCGGACTAACAAGGCCTCGGCCATCAGAACGAAAAAAAAAACTTAGCTGGCACTCAAAGCGCTTGAGCAAGCTGATTCCAGATTGTTCAAAAGGGCACTATCAGGAATGGTGCCCGACTAGGGATTGAATCCAATATGAATCATTTTATGGTCTTAAATATAAAATAATGATTATTAATTATTTTTATAAATTATTAATTATTTTTTACTTAATTTATTTATATAGCTTGAGTAGTAATACAACCTCGGAATGGCGCTACACCGCTCCAGATAAAGCGGCGACCTATGCAAGTTTGCAGGAAGTCTTCGTTTATTATAGAGTATTGTATGTTTACTGAGAGCAATCAACAAAGAAAGATAAAAAATCTGACATAACCCTGGTGTACAGATTAATTCGCATTTCAGTTGCGTAGTAATAATTCTCAAGTAATCGTTTACTTAGCCGCTTATTAAGCTTAAAAATAAGCGAGCCTCGGGCGTTACTGCAACCAAATTAAAAATTGATTGGGCAATTTAAATTCGGGATCACGTGCATCGCTTCCCGCCCGACGGCGCGCTAATTTTACCCACGCATCACAAAAACCAGCGTAAAAGGATCCCGAAGGTTCCGACCCCGAATAAAGTCTCTAACACAAGGTATATTTTTCTTAAGCAGTTGCATTAAACTCTTAATGGATTACTAATAACTGGTAGCACTGTTATGTTATTCGTTCTAAACATTTTCTTTCCATACATGAATGTAAAATCATGAAATTCATGAATGAATAAAAGCTCTTACATAGGGCAAAGTTTACCTAAACGATATAATAGTTCATGAAATACTGGCCACATATTTTTCAATCATTTTTGTGTTTTAAAAGGTCTGATACAATTTTACTTTAAAATTATTGGTTATTTCTTAATTTTAATATATTAATTTGACATTAAATATATTTTTTTAGTGATGTTCTTGAATATTTTGATGATGGGTAACGCGTGGTAGGTTTTTCTTAAATAATATATAACTTCATAAAAATCAGGTATCTTTTTTTCAATCACTGTTTATTTTATTTTAGGTCTCTCAGTATTGATTTAGAGAAATACCTTGATAACGATGAATAAATTTTCTTTATCAATAGTTAACTAATATTATTATTTGGTCACTTTGTTTTTTTATTTACATTTAAATTGACAAACAGACTGAGATGGAATGCCTCGTCACCAGTAATAAATGTCTCTGTATCCCTTTTCTCACCAGACGAAACACAGCTGCACTATGCTGCTATTTTACACTGGTAGTTTTTACAGTGGTATAGCTACACTGTTTGCATTCCAGGCGGTCAGCCGAGGCAGCAGAGGCGTTCCATCTCAGTCCTCAAGGGTAACAACGTATCTTCATTATGATTCCTTGTTAAGGTTTCATGTACGTGTGACATGGGACGCAGAAATCACTTACCATCAGGTGAACTGTATGCTCGTTTGTTACTCGCAATGTAATAAAAAAAAATCTAAAAAAGTATTTCTAATCTGTCTCTGAATCATATGTTTCACATCTATGTATTTGTATTAACTTATTAGCTGTGATGTGCAATTACTAACAAAACTGATAGTTCAACGGAAATAAAATCCTGTATAGTGTTAAAAATGATCATACTCACAAGTAATTTCGCTCGTTAAGAGAAAGGCACCCAGGGGTACCATGGTCACATTTAACTGCTTGCTGCCGAGCAACGCATTAAAATAAATATTTTAACGCTTCATATTTCGTCAGCACCCAAATCAGGCTGAATGTACCTTGACATGTATTCAGTGCGGGAAAGTGTTTCTTAAATTAACTATGGTCTAAAATTATAAGTCGTACCTTTAAAACTACAGACGACGGTGTTAACCTTAGGTATAAATTTAAGGGATAGAATGATTTGTTTATGTATTATATATAGCATTCAATGCGGGAAAGCGTTTCCTAAATTAACAATAGTCTAAAATTATAAGTCGTTCCTTCAAAGTTACAGACGTCGGAAATTAACCTTAAGATAAAACACAGCAGTGTTATCCCGCTATTTCAAGTTGGTATTCTATGAGGGTTGGTATTCTATATCCTACCCTGGTCAAGCTGACCCACTAACATAAGCACACAATTCATTGACCATTGGGTGACATTTTTTAGCCCCATATCATAATTAAAACAACAAGTTTTCTTTTTTAGAATTTTTAGTTACGTACAAAAATCTATTGTTAGTTTTATCTTGTTTTTTTTTCATCTCATTCCTTTGATTAGCGAGGCATTTCAACTCAGTTCCTACGATAATCTTTAGAATTTATTGCGGATGAAGAATGTTTACGAGGAATCACTGATACACGTCACGAGAACTTTGAGATCATTGGCACTTTTAGTGTCAAAAAACGAATGCATTTAGGACCTAATTATCGTGAAGTGATATGCATATTCCGATGTGAAGAGACGTAACATCTGATGTTAATTTTTATATTATATCATAATTTTACATAACCTGACCAACGAAACAACTGGTATCAATCTTAAAGCAACAAATGCATTTTACATGTGTATATGTGATACTCAATATATATAAATATATAGTACGTAGAGGTACACAAGTAAGTACTGGTCTCAACCCATCGATAAAATTATTAAAATTAATAATTTTTTTTCATTACATAAATACATATAAAAAAGTTGAAGCTGTTTATGGGCTAATATAATTATAACCATCCAGTCAACTGTGTGACTGTGAAACTGCGTTTATCATCTTTAGTTTGAAAAAAAAGAAACCGAATTTTGTAGTCATTTATGACATTTATGTTTTATTCGATAACGTGTTATGTTAGTTTATTCTTATTAAAAAAACGTTTATAAAGCGATTTTATCAATTTACTGTTTGTATAGTTGATTATTAATAGTTATTTTCCAAAGATAATACCAACTTTGTTCTCAGATAACTTCAGTGATTTATCACTGTGTTGCAATAAGGGAATGATTTGTTCCTTTGTTACAACAATTATACTATTGACCTTACGACTTATTGCCTGCACTTTACAAGAATATGTTTACATGTATCATATTTAACTGATTGTTTGAGTTCTTTTCAAGTGTCTATGTAGTTACTAGTTAGTGAAATTTATTGCAAATAAAAGGAATTTTCTCATATTTTTTCCTATAAGTTTTGTATATTACAATGAGTCAAACATAATATATAAAATTTTTCAGTGAATTGTTTTAAATCATATTTTTGAAAGCGTTTCGAAACCTACCTCGCTGATAACAATCCAGTGACATAAACTCAGGACATTTATTTTTCAAGTCATGCTTTTTAATATTTCTTTTATATTGTAAGGGATAAGGCGAATTACTTGAGAGCATTTATTTTTAGCCCGTTTCAACGCGTCTGCCACTTTTTGTTAGATATATATATATAGATATATAGTTAAACTAAGGGTGAGCATTTCACCTGATGATAAGTGATGATTGCAGCTCATAAACGCCTACATCCATTCTCAAATAATTCATAAAATGTAAATGTCACCTCTGAAGACTGACTAGAATATTTCTACTACTGTTATCAAAGATTAGGTGTCTAGGGTCACTCCACTTATCACAGAGTGCAATTTAAAAAATAAACATAGGTCCTTACAGCCATGCAGAGAAAAATTTGTTTAAACTAAATCGTGAAAACAGTATCGATAACAACGTTGTTTGTAAATTAAAAGCACATTGTGATTTCATTTAATTTAATTATTGTCCTGGTTTGTTAAAACATTAAAATATAATTACATAAACATTAATAAGATTTATAGTTTATTATTACTACGTGTAAGTATCGAGAGTGAGATGTAATCCTATAATATACACACTACCGAATCTTTTGAATTTGAAGTCTGAATTTGACATGTTCAATAAAAGAACGGAGAATATAAATGAGGTGAAAATTGGTTTGGTAACGTATTGGGGGTATGTTCAACAAAACAGAATTAAAGAGGATCGTATGAATTATCCAGTTTTTAAAGTTTATGGATTACGTATCTGTATGTTTAAGTGTTTTTTTATATATATATATATATATATATATGTAATATACATTATATTCTGAGCCGCGAGGAAACTGAGTGTGATCCTCAGAGCCGGTACCAAAGACATTGTTAATTGCGATTTTAAGTGCTGCTACACTACGTGTTCTGCGGTGAAACATTATGAGAACCTTTATGTCTAAAAAATGCTGCAACACCTGTAAATAGGAGGATTATGCCACGCGATGCGATCTATATACACTTATAAAGTTTTTACAGTTCTAGTGCTACACTGTAGTTTCTTTATAGCCGCAGAATGGTCACGCCCTGACAGAATACCAGCGTGAAATAGCTGCATAATGCTGCTGGGTTTCATCTGGTGAGTGTAGGGATCCGAAGAGCTTTATTTACTGGTGACGTGGCATTCCATCTCAGTCCTCAATGGTGACAGCATCATGATTCCTTGTCAGGGATGAATGTAGACGTCATGGGCCGCAGGAATCACTTACCATCAGGTGAACTGTGTTCTCATTTGTTACTCTCAAAAGAATAATAGTAATTATTAGTAGCTAATAAAATAAAACGCCTATAGCCTATTGGTTTAGGGTACGGTCTGCCAAATTTAGTGTCGTAATTTCGAATCTGCCATTTGACTATTAACCATCTCCTAGCACAAGCATTTTCAGCTTAGTTGGTGTGGTTAGGAGGAACATTAATAATTAAGCTCAGCTAGCATTCTTTAAAAAAAAATTGTTTAAAATGCCATTGATATATAGTCACGAAATTACGGCCATATTATGTCTTAAATACTGATAAAATTCCCTTGGAATGCATTTGCTTAATTCCTAAACATTCCACACGAATTGTTACTCACTAATATTTAATGTTAATTTGTGAAACAGTACACGGAATATTTCTATTGATATGGCGTATTCAATTAATGGTACTTCTCAGATATGTCAGAGATATGTTACATATTTGACATTATCTTCTATCTTTTTAACCATATTTCAAGAGGTAAGATACTGTTAGTAAAATTGCTTTTTTTTCATTTTATTAAGGCCTTTCTTCGTCTACATATATTCATTTTATCAACTGGTGAACTAGTCTGAGATGTGAAGATGCACTTATTTAATAAATACCTTTTCACTTAATTTTTTAAGGTACTCATGACATCATAATCTTACTTAAAATTACATACCGTACAAGTACACGCAACGTGGACCCTCCGTAAAATCTTTAGTAATCTTAATTCAAATAATTGAAGAGACATTTGCGGATATGATCCCAGCCGCCAATGTTCATAGAAAAAATCAGTATTACCATGCGTCACTATTATTTATATATGAGAATTTATTCTTCGTTCCCCCAACTGCTTTTTCACGAATATTTTAACAGTGGCAGAGCTACGCTGCAGTTTGTTTCTAACTGCAGTATGAATGGGTCAGCTCGACCGGGGAGGACCAAGCCCTCACAATACCAACGTAAAATAATAGCATAAATGCAGGGATCCGGAGACCCTTATCACTGGTGACGAGGTATTCCATCTCAGTCCTCAAGAGTGACAGCGCATATGCATTATAAGGATATAGATATCATGGGCCGTAGGAATCACCATCAACGGTGGGCTCGTTTGTTACTCTCAATGTAATAAAAAATGGTTCTAAGACCACGCTTAAAACTAAAACATAAAACGGTGCTCTAGCACCGTAGAAGGCCCGTAAAGGGTCTATATATATTTGTTATTACGATTGGGTGAAATACATTTGCTTCGATTCGACATTTAGATATAAGAAAATATTAGAGCTAGATTGGTTATTATTTAATGCAGTAGTAGACAAATAAAATACATCAACAATAGCGTATAAATCCTGGTAATCTTTCATCGTTTGAAAGATCTGCCCACATTTCGAAAAACCTACCAACACCTACCGGATTGAAAATCAAAAACAAACTTCCCACTCACTCATCGTCGTAACTCCGTACCGTCGTTTGTCAGTCGCCAGTGCGTCGAAACGGGGCATAAAGTGTGAATAAAAATAAATAATTCGACGGATATCGAACAAGGCACGTGCCCCGGCGCCGCTCGCCCTGCCTCTTAGTATTCAACTTAGTATTCTACACTGTGGCATTGTTTGTTTTCACACTCCGTCTTAGAGGCCATTTGAGGCGTGATCGTTTTATTGAGTACATGCATAATTAATCGATTACACAATCGATATTCCACGCTTTAATGACACTTTTATTTTCGAACGATTATTTCGGTTCACGAATTATTCGATCGGTGTACGACTAGAATGGAATGCGATACCTCCCTCTCATCTAATTTTTACTGAAATAAATTCGGTTATTTAAGAATTTATTGTTATGCTTGTGTTTGTATGGTACTATTTACAAACTTTATAAAGGATAGGTTTTAGTTCTTATTTAGAATTTGATTGTTTCTGATTATAGATATGTATTTCTTATCAGAAAAAAAAAGAACGAAAGGTGTGAACCATGATAAGTACCTAACAACGTAGATTCTCCGGCACTTGTTTTATTTTTCATGACAAGCCATTCAAAGCTATTTATAAGATTTTGAATTAGTTTAAATTTTGAAAGAATTGCAATTAATTTTAATAGAGGCAACTATGAAGGTTATAATTATGTATTCTAATACTTCAAGTATATTATTTATTATCGTTCGTATCTATACATAGCGATCGGAAAGTTTTAATCTTAATTTATAATAAAGTAATTTTTTAATGGTGATTAAAATTTAAAGGAATCAATTACAATATATTCAATATATATAACGTTTAAATTAGACGTATTTATATTGTATATATTATGAATAATAAATACTTTACTAAATACGCGTAGGATAAAATGACATTAACTTTTGACATTATTAAAACTAGAACAGATAAATTATCTAGACCGCATCGGGGCAATGGATATTTATAAAGTCTGCCTCATTATGATTTCGTGAGTCACGTTCTGTGCCAATAATATATGGGAAGTAAATAAGATGGAGCTTTAAATCATATTATTAATAGTAATAATGTAGTCTTTTCGTATAGCTTAATTATCAGAGTAGGCTTCAAAGTCAGAGTTTTAGAGTTCGATTTATTATTAAATTAACATGATACACGAGCAGTTCACGTGATGGTAGATTATGCTTGCCGTGAAGATAAGACGATATTAAAAAAAAGCTTGAAAATCACCTTAGCTCAATGATTTTCAAGCTTTTTTTTTGTTGCAGCACACTGTTAATGATTTCAAAGTTTGACGGCACACAAAGAAAAAAAATCCTATAACTTAAGCATTAGTTAGGTTATAATTTAATGTATTATATATCATATTAGTATTGTGTAAATGTAAACTTTTGCCGTTAAACTTTGTATCAAAGGGTTTTGTTAACTTACTATAAATATAATTAGAATATTGTAGTCAAATTTTAAATTCTTATAAATGCATTTCATAGCGAATCTGCAGCAACTGGCGGCTGGGCTATATCAGGGATGCCACGTTATGAATATTAGTTTTTTTTATATGAAGGAAAAGAGATATTAATTTTAAAAATAAGGTAGAAATTTTAATCTCTGTAAAAGGAAAGTATTGAAAATAATGTTTACTTCAAGAACTTAACGATCGGTTAAATCAATCATAGCTTGGGCTATATATTATTTCAACGATAATTTATAAGAGCTAAATGTAAGAAAAGTATTATCTTGATTCCTATGCAAGGTTAGATAGAACTAATCTTATGCATACCTTTCACGCTGTAGGCTTTGTCTATATAATTTACTTGCAAACTTCAACCAATATTGGTTCGGTCTTGCAAAAGAAATGGTTTCCGTTCACAATTTTCATTTCCTTTTTAATGTTGGTACCCTCTATATCTTACTCTGACCGTAATACGTTAATAAATATTTAAATATAAAAATTAATCAATCTGTTATGACCAAAACTCTATGAAATGATATGAAAAAAATAAAATGTAGCAAAACCCAAGTGAGAACCCTATACACTTATCTCAATGTGTTTTACATACACTAGAACATAACTGCGAGCACAATTGGTGCAGAAATAAAATAGGTACGCGTACCCGCCATTGGTACGTACCGTGTGATAATTTCCTTAGACCAAAATTCTTTATGGGTCCGGTACACCGCTTTTGTATTGAATGAAAATGAATACCATTGCACGGCTTCCTAGTTCCATTTTCTTCGGATTCGCTTGTATGGTATTTTGCTTTAGTTTATTAAATTGATGAAAGATAAAGGCAGATCTTATCGTATCCGAACTGATACACACGTGGATGCGGTTTCAGTTTGATATTTTAATTTGTTCTAACCGTTTTCATTTTCGGTTAGATCTTAGTTTTAGATTTACGGATTTACTTAAATCATTTTCACATCGTTATGCTGAATTAATTAAATAGAATTCGAATATAAAAAATCATTATCTTCCAGCTGTGGTCTTTTTCCAGGATAAGAGTAATAATTTCTAGAACCCTATCTATTAGGTAAATACGAGTATACCCGAGGTATTTAGGTAACATATATTTTTAGTATATCATCATTATTATATTTATAATTTCTATTTGCTTATATCAGTAGGTGCTTTAGTTAGGAACATAGGAAATTATATTAAGATGAAGGTGAAACTTGGAAGAATTAGGGAAATATTTCCATCAGCGGCGGCCGAGGGAAGCTTTAATTGGTAATATCGGAACATCCCTTGTGTTTGAAAACGTTGGCTTACATGGAGGCTTTATATGTGAACGAAAATTTATATGCATTTGGAAAAAAGGGTGCAATAATAGAAAATATTTTTAAGTGACTATTCCTGGAGACCTTTATGATTGTTGACGAGGCATTCCATCTCAGTCCACAAGGGTAACAACGTGTCAAGTAAAGCTAAGGATAAGAAAAATAATGGACTTTCATTATAATTGTGTTCTCTTAAAAAGATGTTTTTTAGGTTCACAACATTTCTAGGAGTAACTCATATAATTTATACTATAAATATTTTTACTTCTTTCAGTTCTTTCCAGACAGCATAATGATTTGGTACCATTCTTTTATCAAACTTATGTTAATTTGAAAGATTTGATGAAACAAAAATAGGTAAAATCGACATATACGATATTACTATAGGTTCCGTATATAAGTGCCTAATTAACTATTAAATTACATATACGGGTGCATGTACTCTTAAAAAATAATATAAATATTTACATAGTGTAAAAACTTTATTTTCGTACTGTCCACGCCTACAATCAATTTTGATTACTATCTTTCGTTTAATTTCCTACGTGGCGTTTTGTGGCGATGCAACTTAAAATGCTTTATACCTAATTGTTGAACTCTAAATTACTTGCAATACACGACTTGAGACTCGAGAGAATTTCATTCATTTTTTTTATATAAAGAGATTTAAAAATTACCATTACAATATTATGTCAAACTGGTAATTCACAAAAAGTTTCGTTTCTGTCAGTTAGTGTGTATGAATTTATTCACCAACATTTATTTTTAAAATGTTCCTAATATATATATTTTCGTTATTTAGTATCGTAACTCAATACTTAATTTTAACAGTTATATTTTATATAACTATTAAAATTATATATTTATAGAAACACTGAAAATAAATGACGCTAATAATGACAAAATATAATTTTATATCCACAGTTAACACATTTAAAAATCACTTAGCCTATTGGCGCGTGCGGCTCAACTGGCGTCCCATTTTGAAATGGCGACTAAAAGTCGGCCATTTTGTGAGCATGTATGTAAACCGACGCGAGCCCCTCCCGCGGGCTTGTATAGGGAGTTTTAATCCCTAATCTAACCAGGTCTAGAAACAGACAAATATAGTCTTAAAAACATTGTGATAAGGTATAGCTGAGGGTCGGATATAATTGGATTATTCTTATACGGGCTGTTTATGTAGCCGAAATTGCCGCTTCATACAGTGATGACGCTAAAACATCAGATTCATTATTATCGCGCGATTCACGACGTTTACTCGCTACTAGAAAAATCTCTACGTTATTAAAGCAAAAGGATTATATTTGTTCATATTTATTTACTATTAAACGACGATGTCCTGATAGTTTAGGATACAGTATGCGAAACTTAACGGCGTAGAGTCGATTTCGATCGATCCACGATCCCAGCGCAAATATTACAGCTTAGCTGGATTTATTAATGCAATTATCATTAGCAGCTTTCTTTTAGAATAAAAATTATATGCATTAAAGCAAAGCTAATCACTTAATTTTAGGCATGGCAGTTAGAAAAATGTGAATGAGTAATTTTCTACAGCGATTAAATATTCATTAATATGATTATTAAAATAGGAAATTAAGGCTTAAGGTATTTATCACAAACAAGTTTATACAATAAACTTGTTTGTTGTTAATACTTTTTACTTCTAGGTTAGGCTTACATCACACAAAGTATCTAAATACCTGATCGTACTTAATATAACCAAATAAACATGGCTTATTAGTAAAAACATTAGGTTTATTAAGCTATTCATAATTGTTATATTGTCTTACTATTATATTTTTTTAAAATAATGAGTGAATTATATAACAATTAAGACGCAAATTGCGAAAGCTTTTTGGTTCATTAAATAAATGCGACAATGAATATATTTCAAGCTCACTTTAAATATTCTTTCATAAAATACGTTATTGAAAAATAAATGTTCATACTCTGTTGTCTATGATCATGGATCACGATGAGCGGACAGTATAAATATATATATATTTTTTTTTTGACTGACAATAAATGAATGAATTGAAAACGTTGCTAAATATAATATCTATATGCTTGATCAGTTATAACTATTATATATAATTTAGCTAGGTAACATTCTGTTATAATTTGACAGCCTAGTTGCTAATTCCAGTGTCCAATTTACCATTCGAAGGAATATTTTTTGTAGCAGTTTTAGTCTGGATATCGTTGTAAAATGTCCTGTGTTCCCGATACTGCAACTGAATCTCCCTTTGGTCGTATTAAATTACTTTACCTAAAGGTTAAGGGGTAACATGGCGTGTAAATGCCAAATTAATATATGTATATAATAAGGCAGTTGGTGGTCATCTGGTAATAACTGGAATATACACCTACATACGTGTAAATTCCAGTCTATGTATACCTATAGAGGACATCATTATACTTAATTGATAATCACAGGTATTTTTGCTACCTATATACTCCTTTTTAATAAAGTAGGTATTTTATTATAAAAGTAGTGTAGGCTGTGCCTGTAATACTACACAACGCTACCCGTTTTGGTTTTTAGCCAAACCCAAACATCCAGACCGTTTGCTCTCGTAATTGCCCATTCTTATAAAATTTATTCGCTAAATACAGTTAAAATTTCAGGCATTTAATTGCTCTGAATTTTGGACCCGAGAAACCACGAACAAATTGAGTGTAAGGACGAGTGTACAAACTAAATTTTATAATATGGAAAGCAAATTATAGCAATTGTAAAAATTTTAATTACAGTACGAAAATATTTTTAAGAGATATGCGAACTATTTAAGTTAAAAAAAAACAATAATAAAGTAAAAATATCCCTTTACAAATATTGTAAGTCGACTCACGCTTTATTATAGTGTCGCCGGACACATTCACGAAAAAGACAGAACGCACTGACATATCTCCGTCTCACTTTCTCTAATGGACTCGTAATCGTTGTTGAGACGTTCCGCTTTTTATGTTACGAGTGCGTCGTAAAATAAAAGTGCATTAAATGGGGGCCTCCGTTTGCAGTGTCCGCGATTGAAAGGTGACCAAATTCAAAACGCTAACACTCCATATATATTATAAGAGACACGCTACTCCTAAGCTCGGTCGCATTACCAGGGTTCTTTTACGATTATATAGTCGTAAAAATCAAAGTTATAGGCTATTTACAACCGTAACTGTTTGTTAATATTTGTTTTACGAGTCCACGGTGGCTTATTATTTAATCGTTAATCATTTAACGGATAAAGGCCATATAACGTTAGCCCACAGCTGTTTTTATTGGCTCGTTCACTTTATTATTACGATTTTATGCATTTTAAAGTATCACAACTTCACAGGTTGTTTTTATTTTCGTTTTACAAACCAAATGAATGAAATTTATAAATATAAATAGTCGTTTTAAGAAATGTTTTATAGCAAAACAACGCTATAGCAGAAAGGCGTGCGTTAGTACGTTGTCGCCATATTTCGCTCGAAGAAACTTCATTGGAACAAAGACATTAAACAAGAGCGTCAGGATTGAAAACAATATTCTACACGTCGTTCTTAGCGTTATAAATCTGTTTAATTTCAAGCTTTTGAGAAGGTATATATGCATATGCCGTTATAGTAATTTCGACCTTGTGTCCTTGGTGAAAGTGATGATTTCCTTTGTTTCTCGAGTCGGACATTATAAATGTCGCTGAATTAACTGCGCCGGCGCATGTGATTGCATCGGGTCGTCGTGGTTCTTTAAGGGACCTAGAGTGACTTACTGGACAACATGTGATGTTGTTTACATTTCTTTTTTCCTCTTTAATGTTTACTTTGTTACTTTAATGCTCTGAAATGTGGTAAAATCTATTGGTGTGTGTACAACTGTTTGATTTTTTTCATAATTACAGAATACAATTAAATTACCATTAATATATAAATGAAATAATTTATAATAACTGTTATTTTTAACTTTAAGGTAATGCATAAACGTAAATAGTTTTTTAGATTAAGAAAATTTTTAAGTTGCAACTATAAACTAGCTGTGCTAATAATAATTCCTCTCGCTTGGGGAGACCTGAAGGGCCAATACTAGCCTAAAATAATGGTTGCTTGCAGTTGCATCATCTGACAATGAAAGAAACCGGAAAGTTACGGATATTATGAGGCATTCCACCTTAGTTCTTAGAAATGACAGCGTATGTGCGTTATATTTCACTATCGTAGGTCGAATGTGGGTGAGGCCGAAGGAATCGTTAAGACTAAGATATACTGTATGCTCGTTCATTACCAGTGATTTAATTAGAAAATGGGTGGAAGAGATCAAAATATATTAAAGAATACTAATAAAATTATAACCATACCAAGTTTTAAAATATTGTAAAGTTTAATTAATAGTAGTAGAGCTACGCAGAAGTTTGTTTCCAGTTTCAGAATGAATGGATCTGCTCTAGTGGACCACGCCCTCACTGAACACCAGCGTAAAATAGCCGCTGTGTTTCGTCTGGTGAGTGTAGGGATCCGGAGAACTTTGTTACGTGGTACTGGTGACGAGGCATTCTGATTCTTTGTCAACGATGAATGTAGAAATCATGGGTGTCATCACCGCAGTACTATCAGGTGAACTGTGTGCTCGTTTGTTACTCTCAATGTTATATAAAAAATAGTATTTTATTCTTTTTGCGTTGTTAATGTTTGTGTAGGTATTTATTATGGCGGGTTTTGTAAAGTCTGAAACTGTAAATACCGATGGAATTCGAGTTTCCCTACTCTGTATCAACCGACAATCAACACGCGAACAAAATTTAGCTCCCCTGTATCTTCACCGTGCCTTGTAGTCCTATCGTTGCGACGCAAGATACATCCTTTTACGGTGCCCATATATCCCCAACTTGCGAACTGTCCAACAACGCCTTGTCGCTGGAATATTCTGGAATAGGAAGTAACCGGTAATGTTGCGTGTAAAATATCTTGGTCGTTCATTCGCGGCCACCACGTCTCGCGTTTGTCTGTTTTATTTGGAGGTTTTTGAGTTAGTGTTGGTGACTGATTCCATCATTTTATATAGAATAATTTCTAGAAGTATGTTCATATTGAATATCAGCGAAAAATAACAATTTCGTATGGTGTTTGTACGGTGTGACCAGAATCCTAATTAAGGATCTACGTACATGTAGAATTTTAGTAGATGATGTGGGTATTTATGGACACCAACCATTGGCAGCAGGTGAACTGTATGCATGAAACATGACCAACGAGGTCATGTTTCTTTTTATAAAAAAAGTTATAAAAATAAGAAATTACGTTTAAGATAATGTTGGACAGTAAGTTGTTGGATATATTAATACTTTTACTACTTTCAATATCTTACTAGTATTTATTTAAACGGTAGTATTATCTATGCATTATATTATTAATCGATTTTTTCTAGAATTAAAAAAAAAACAATCTTTGGCTTTTAGGTTTAAGGTATTGCTTGATTATCACGTCGATTACATTGAATATAAAAAATAACGTTTCCTTCCTTCGTAAACGAAAATGCCGAAAAACCAATGTATTTCAACTCCGAAATAAATCGTCGCGTATCCCAGTCACGTTTCGTAGTCGTGACACTGTCGTACATCACGTTAAGATAAAAGTCCTCGCTTTGCCCACTCACGATTCGAAGCAAAAAAAGGAGAACTCTTTAGCACTTACCGAGGATGCCAGTGATTGAATGATATGAAGTTGTAGCGTGTATGGGAAGCTTTAAGTAGATATCCATTAAGCTACCTTTATTGCTTTATTTACTGGATTATGGTCTTGATTAAACTGTGCGTTGCACTTGATTTAATTGCAATTATACAGAAGTTACGTGATTCAAGGTGATAGTTGCTTTAAGTTTTCTACGTCTTTTTGTGTTTATGCATGAATCATATCAGTGATAAATGTGATATTATTAAAAACAATCAAGTTGGTAGCAATACCTAGTATGAGATTATATTTAGTATCCATATTTAACCCAGTTAGTGCTGTATCCATATGAGTACGCGAAAACATTTGCGGTTAAATATCTAAGTTAATACTACCTTTGTTGTTTACCGTTTTTAAGGGAGAAGGGGTGGGATAGTGATAGTGTATAAATTGAATTACGTAATAATTAAATTGTATTTATAATATATGTTTAATTATATTTATAATTAAATTATATATATAATAGATGAATGTTTAAAATTACTATTACTAACGTTTACAAAATTTTGATATCCGCAAATAAACAGCATCTCCATTCAATTTGTGTGTACAAATATTCGAACCATTTACCATTTATCTGAGCCAAACCATCACCCATTGGCTAGAAAAACAGAGTAGCAGGATGTTCTCCGGGATGCTGATATAGTACTTTTGATTTTTACTGGAGGAAAAAGTTGAAGATTCCGCTGAAGCTGAACATCCATTAAGATCAAGTGTTCTCAACCAGCAGCTCAACAGAAAATAGGGATATTTTTTTTTGTTTCTCTTTATTACGAGCTATGATTTTCTATTAGATTTGAAGAAAGTAATAAATCGGACAAGAACAATCAGGGATGACTGAAAAAGATGTCAATATTCTAAGGTTGGTTTAATATTACCACAACAATATGGGAGTTTTAGATGAGAGTATTACTTACGTGAAAAGACGCAAAATAAAGGCCGCCCATCACCGCCATGAGCTCGCCTCAACTTGGTGTAGGACAATATCCTCAAACGCTTGAAAAACAATTACGGTGTTATATATCATGCAAACGTCCGGCCGCAATGCAAGATATCTCATAAAAATAAATGTCGAAAATCAGTGTTTCGAAAATTTACACCTATTACTTTAACTCCATTGTAACCTATTTTAGTATAAGTTATAGGTGAAAAAAAGTCGTAGGGGACAAAAATGAATTTTTTCTCTTTTTTCACAATTTTATGTTTAAATGGTTAGTTTCGTATAGTAAAATTACGGTTGTAAATCTTAATTAAAATACATAAGTTCTACACACTACCTTTTTAGTTTTTTACTTATAGTGAATAATTTTACTGATATTGACAGTGTCTTGACTTTTTCTTTTTTAGATAAGTTATATAACTTTATATATGTAAAAACAGATTTACGTTCTGTATTTTAACTTTAAGCAAAAAGCTCCTTAAACATGATAAAGAAACTTACATATGAAATTAGATATTTTACCTATTATTTTGTAAAGTTTATGCGTATAGATTGTAACCTAAGAATCGGTAACGGTCCAATACCAAAGTATATTATAGAATGTAAAAAAAAAAAATAATATTCTCTGACACGAAGTAAAAAAAACCATCTAATACGAAAATACAAAATAATACAACGAGACACAGACTCGACAAACAAAAATAAGCTTACTAATAATTTATTCGAGTGTGAGTTATGAGGTTTTAAGTCAGCGTGGGTTGGTCGGACGCGCCGCTATCGAGACATGGCCGCTCTTCTGAAGTCAGGGCTTTACCCACCAGAAACCTCATGCAGGAAGGAGTTAATGATATTTTTTTTTAATTTTCGTTAATTATCTTCCATAGTCAGTTTACTGTTCACCTAATGGTGAATGAAGTAACAAGCAAACACGCGTTATCTGATGATCGAATCTTTCAAACAAAAATAGTCATTCGATTTAAGTTACTAAAACTTAAATCGAATGACTATTCAACGTGAGCCTTGTGGACTTGATGAAGGCCTTTAGAAGTAATTGTCTCTACCACTATTTTTAATTACCAGACAAAGCATAGCCTTATAGCACACGCTCTATTCCCAACGAAGCTCTTCGATACACGCTGCTCTCAATGTTAACTTCAGCTTTGTTCTTCCTCATGTTACTTAGTATGCGACCACTTCTTTCTTACTAGAAGAAACGACAACCTGTGCCCTTTTGAAGTCGAAGGACGTAGGTGACTCATCGAGGACAATATTCAGCAATGGTAAAAATAACATTGGTAGTAAGTGTTTATATTTTTTATGTACATTAATTTTTAAATCCTATAAAGTGTCGCATTATAAGTAATTTAATATATATATTTTTTAATATACATACTTTAGTGATATATTTTTTTTTATATATACATATTTATTTTTGTACAGTTTTCCCTAACCTGGCAACCCTGACCCCGAGTTACCACGCACCGGTTGAGATATCGCGCGGACGATTCTCAAAGTCGTATATACCTACCTACGTTGGAATGCAGCCATCTTGACTTCTACCGCGTCATATATGTTTTTTCTTTTAAACTGCGTGTCCCTCATTATAATACGCCATTAGTTCAGGTCAGGTTAGATTAAACATCGAACTCTTTTACAGTAACTGTTAACGTTACGAATGTACGTAGGTATGAATTTCTATTGTGTGTTGTTTTTATTTATGATCTTATATATATCAGTCCGGTCTAAATATAGAATACGGAGTTTTCAGTTTATTATATTATATATAGTTTGTTAGATTTCTACCTACGTCGTTTAATTCTTGTATATCTCCACATTACATACCTTTATTTCATAGAATATTTGCCAAAGGAGGAAGCAGCTCATCTAATAGTAAGTAATTACCGCCGCTTATTAAATCCCACAACACCAGAGGAATCGGAGATGCCCTATCGGCCTTTAAGAAAGGTGTAGGCTCATTTCATGTAGGTCCCTAAGTCGTATCGGTTCGCAAATACCGCTGGCGACATCTAATTCTGCAGGGTAGTTGTGCGTGGCAGAGAATTTCGCGTAAAGCGCAAAGTGGTGGATTGCCAAACATCGAGATGACGAGGATGACATTTTGAATTATGTAGAGATGAACAATGTTTAAATTCAGCGGCTGGAGTTAATCTGAACAACATTTCAGAACACTCCCCATAATAAATTCGAAATAAATGCACAGACGTGCAACATCTTTTCGCAGTGCCCGCGAATGAAGCCGATCGGAAGGTATTCATCAATGGTTCTGTAATAATAATGAGCAACTCATCGTCGAATGCGGTCAAATGGAAGGAGCTGGTACTGGAGTGGCCGGGCCCAGAGATGAGAACAGCATTCCATGTGAGGCCGAACTTGCTCTTGAATACGAAATTGGTCTATTTATTGGTTAAAACCTGAATATATTTTAGTACCTTCTGATATTTATATGTACAAAAGAACAGGGTGAACATAATAGTGACAGTTGTGTTAATAAGTACTTTTGATAAAAAGGTTAAAAAAAGAATAAAAAGGTTAAAATATCTAATATCTAAGAAAAGAATTTTTTAGTCCGTTAAGGATTGACAATTAGAGTACATTGAACTAAAATATACCATAGCCACCGTCATATGTATAATATACATATGTATATATATATATATATATATATATATATATATACATATATATGTATAGGATAGGCCATTATAAGAAGTATAACATAAAATATATCAGTATATACTATATTTATTAATTTCCTAAACATTGGCCTTTATACTTAGCAATGTATATAATGTACAGAATGTTTAATGAAACACGCTTTTTTATTCGATTCCGATAACTGAAGAAAACGACATGGCTCGCTGTAACGTAATGTTAGACTGGACTTGGATCTAGCTGATTTATGTGAATAACAACTAAGAAAACAAAAACTTCAAATGTAACGCTTCTTGTACATATTTATGATATATTGTATCTAGCTAGTAACGTTTACGGGTCTTTGACTTACCTTCTTTTGGAACACTGAGATGATAACACTTATCAGTTATGTTGACTTTAATTGCACTTTGCACTGCTGTTTAAATGAATTTCAACTTGAATTACAAGTGTTCTCTGGAAGGATTTTTTCACGACTAAATTCTCTACAACAGACCATGCTCTAACAATGGCCCCAAGCGTGTGTTTAACTTTGAAACAAAAAGCAGAAAAAAATGAAAACAAAACGTTTTGGGCTTTTGTGTACCGCCGCGTTCGCAGAAGATTCTCTACGCGTTTAAAAAACTCTTTTTAAAAAATCGTTTTTGTTGCTACATACAAATAACCCTTACAGTTTAAGAATAGTGAATTTTGTCGTAACTCACCCAAATGGGTTAACTAACTTGCGCAATAATGCACAACTTTGGTTGAACAAAAGATGTTTTTTATTCAAAAGGTTCCAGATTGCACCTTTTTGCATCGTTTTGCTAATAAAATCAAGGAATCCCGCAATGTTTGCCCTTGTCCGTACAATTTTATTGCACTGTAAACCGCTAAAAGTGCGTCGCTTAGCTTTTTGCGAGAGAAAGGTGTTTCGGGCCATTACGCGCGTTAAAAAACAATGAATTAGAAAATTATTGCACCTCAGGTTGCCTTAAGAAAGTCTTTCTCCCATTGTTCGTGGTTTGAACAAATATTAATAATTACATTTAATGTTTTGTCATACTTAATTCTGCAGGTGAGTTACGGACCGTAGATAATTTCTCTTGTAAAAGTATTGAAATTTATTTTTATGCAATTTCTTGGACTCAGTTGTGACGTTTTATGCATTGGGTACAGTTTGGTGACTTGAAGCTGAAATATGTTAGTGAGAATATTATCTTAAAATATATAATGATAGTGTGCTGTAAAAATAACTGGACGACTACATCTTGAACCAGATTTTCAGACATCCTATATTACATGTAAGTAAGGTTCAATGTAATTCTATAACCTTAATAAGTATAAATTTTCGTATAATATTTCGCGTTGTTAATTTATACGTCGTAAATAAAATACATACTATTACTAAATACATACACTACAACTATATAGAAAAAAAATACAGTTACGGCACAGATAAAAGCAGCATATCTTGTCTTACGAAAATAGTTGGTTTGGAACTTGAACCGAGAACAAACCGGCTTACTGATATTTGAGATATACGTCGAAAATACTAATGTACTCTTAAGTTACTGTAGAATAACATGTACCTATGTTAAATTTTGGAAATTGATAAACAAATTGAGCTCTTAGACTTTAGCTCAGGGAATTCTATGATTGTTATTTATAAATATACGCCAAGGCACTTTAAGACCTATATAACCTACATAAGATATATTATAAAGATTTGAGTGAGATTGTGAGTTACAGACGGAGTTGCTTAAATCAGACAAAAAATTTATAATTTAAATCTGACGACAAATTTATAGTCTGTGTATGTCTCAGAATTAGTAAGATTAGTATTATTTTCAGGGTGCAAACCTCTACCGCAACGATGATATAAAATAATTATAAAAAATTAGAATAAATGACGTTTATAATGGAACAATGTGCGATTAACTTCTGTAATTGTACCGATCAAACGGTTATTTATTCCTTTAAGAGTGACGTATATCTATTAGTAGCTAGGAATTCAACTCAATTATAATGCCAAGGCTAAAAAAACACCTGCCGTCTATGGTGTAGTTTTAGGGACCAGTACACACATATCGAAAACCCCGTTACGCTAGTTCTTCCTTTACGTATCGGTTTATTATAAATTATTTTTTCATTTCTTTTATTTTGAATTATGAATATAGAGTGCTGGAGCTACACTGCAGTTTGTTTCTAACTGCAGAATGAATAGGTCAGCTCGACCGGGGTAGGACCACGCCCTAAGTGAAGGGATCCGGAGACCTTTATTACTAGTGACGAGGCATTCCATCTCAGTTCTCAAGGGTGACAACGCATCTGCATTATTATTCCTTGTGAAGGATGGATGTAGATGTCGTGGGCCGCAGGAATCACTTAACATCAGGTGAACTGTGTGCTCGTTTGCAACTCTCATAAAAAAAAATATATATAGTTTTAATTTTTCCATGTGTAGATTATGAGTAAGCGTACTTAAAACTGTTCGGACTTTAAATTTATTTGTCTCAACAAATACTAAGCTCAATCTAAGTACGTATGCTATCATGTAAATCAAAATATCGCAATCGATTTCTTTTTAATATAATTTTTAAGGGTAGCGAATGTGCACATTTCATCTCATGGTGAGTGATCCTTGGGGCATCCTAGATAAAGAATCTAGATATAGAAATGTTGTCTCTCTGAGAACTATGACAGACTGCCTCGTTACGAAATATAATATCTCTTAATAAGTTTCTTACATTCAGAATAATAAACAAAGAAGCGTTAAATTGCTATTTTATGTAAGTATTCAGTGAAAACTATTTACCCGATCAATCATTGGAAGCAACGTGGTTTTATCATGTGATTTTTGATGTAAAGCTACGGAACGATAGATACCATATATTTTTTTGGTTCCTTTCCATGAGTACGGAACCGTTCCATGAAGTGTCTGTATGTTTTTATTTTAATAATTATATAGCCGTTCAATGCAAACCCTAATCGAATATAATCTAGTAAAAATATATTTTTATTTCAATTGTGTTCTCAGGCAATTTTTTTATGGATAACAAAATTGCAATTTTATTACGTTACAATAATTTATTCATTTTGTGTTTACAGAATCGGTACAAAATTGTAGTTGATTTATTGTTCTTTTCCTTTCTTTTGCATTTTATACGGTTTTACCTTTTATACTTTTTATACTGTCTATTTATAAAATTCTTGTCTATTTAAAAATTAAAGGGCTTTTTCGCTACTGCACTGGAAGCATGTTAAAGATGATACTTCTGCTATCGGTTTTATAGCTACTACTTTCTCTAACTGAGAAACACTACGCGTTGCAATAATATCAACGCAAATTAGCTTAATTCTCCCGTGTTTCCCGTGAGTGAAAGAAACCGGAAACTATATGACCGATGACGAGACTCTCTATCGTTCACAATGCGTCTCTGTTTTTATTCCTTACCGATTAATTATATGAATTTGAGTTATTCTGGTCTGCAGATATGTGAATCCCACGTTTTCAAAAACGTAAGTAACGTATATTTGTGCTTTATGGAATTAAAGTAAAAGTCTTTCAATAAAGTTCTCAGTACAAAGACTTCTAAAATAGGGCTCATTGTTAATACAATTTATTGATAAGGCATTAAATGGTTGTAATCCTTTGTAAGAGACTGGACTCTAAAATAGGATATTAAGTAATTAAATTTATGTTAATTCAAGAACACATTTCGTTAATTTGATTTTAACAAGGATAAATTTGAAGAATAGAATTAATTTGGCTATATAATTTAAATACGGCATAAATTCAATCAAATATATGTATAAGTATTCTGAAACATATTTCGTTTTTAGACAAATATGTATACAGATTCCACTTACTTACACGTATGATTGAAGGGTGTGGGCAGTAGATAAATGTTAGGAGACCTCATTTTATGAATAGGTATTATAGATAATACATTTGCATATCTAGACGTGGGCACGTACCGTCGGGCCACAAAGCGGCCTAATGGGGCGACAATCGGCGCTACATTTCATAATTATCGCCTATTTTGACAGGACAGTATCGGTGGCTTCAGGAGATGTCTAGATATGCAATGCGCATTTGACAGCGCTATTCTAAAGCATTGAATACCATTATCTTTGCTAAAGATTTTAATTATTATCTGATCGGTATGATGTAATCAATTAATTTAAATATGACTTCCTAGATTACGTGTTGATTTATTTTTATTAAAAATGTGCAATCTTTTGAGAGAATTAATATATTTCGAAAACTTTTAACAAGGAAGACTTTGTTTAAGGGAATGAATGTAAATTGCCGTAGTAAATATGTATAAATTATAATTTTGTTTATTTTTTAAATGAAAATTTGAATACGATAATAATTACCGAATCATAATAAGAACTAAACGTTCGGAAATGTTAAACGAATGTTGTAAGTAAAAAAATAAGTAATTGTAATAATTACTTATTTGTTTTATCAAAACCTAAAAATTGTTTTAACGGGTTGAATGCGTAGTGTATAACTGAACTACCATCCGGAATCATTACCGCACGTTTGTTCGACGTATCGGGATCACAATGCGGTTGCCAAATGCGACCGGACTTACGACGGCGTCACTTTTAATACCCCCTTTATGACTGCACTAATCTAGCCTCATAGCTGCCTCGCTTGAAATATGAAAGCACCCTTTGGAAAATGTAACAACGCACTCGAGGCGGGGACTTGAATTAGTTTTGAATTATACGGCTTCACTTACGTAAGGTATTGATACTAAATATTTTTTATTAGCTTGGTTTGAATAAAAGTTTTTGAGTATTAAAATATATTATCACTGTAGAATATATAAAGTGGTATATATGGGGTAGCTCAGTCCGTGGCTATATTTTAAGAGGTATGTGCTTATTCTATGAAGGTAAATACACACCACAAGTGAATACGTCTGTGTTATATTAAATGCTTGCAGCATTTTAAAACATTATTTATCTTCTGTTAATTAGTAGATATTGCTGTGGTCGAAGTCATAAAACTATATTATTACCTTCACGAATCAATATATGGATATAAAGAAATATTAAGTCTATAAATATCGATCACACTCCTGGGCACTGGCCTCCTCCCTCTGGATCCTATTACCCTCTGTATTCCGACGGAATTTGCTCCAATATCCTCTGTATTTGAAGCATATACCTAACACTTCCCATGTCTTGAAATATATTTTTATATTTATTTCTGAGATATGCATGTTTCCTTACGATCATTTCCTTAACTGTAAGAATATATCAATTAACAATTCCATTCGCACCGGGGAATGAATTCGATTTGTTCGTAAATATTGAAGCGATCGAATAGCGACTAGCTACCACGGCTTTCTGTCTAAGTGATACATGCGAAGGTAGAATTTAAAAATCATGCAAACAAAGATTCATTGATAGAAAAAAAAGTATTTTTTATTCTCACGCAAAAAATTGCCTTTGTATTGTAAGTAAATTAAAACATAAACTAATTAATGCCAACTCAAAGTTTGGAATTCCTTTAAATTTAGTAACATTTGATACGTAGGTATGTAAATGTAGGGTCGACAGTGCGGGTCGGCTCATTACACTTAATTGAAGTGCCATTGGTGGACGGATGTTAAGGCCCTAATGGCTGCTTTCGCCCTGAAATGACTGCAATGATCTAACTAACTGTTAGAACTGGTTACAAACTGCCTGTCCCAACTGCAAAAAGTTCCTTTATTAATTTAACACGTCTTCTGAGTACTTCGCAAGCGTCAGCCTTCTATGTTATTACTTCTTGTTTCATATTTAATACATATTTAAAATGAATGTCGTACGACTCTTTTGCTTGATTATGAATTTATAATGAAGATGCCTTCGCTATAGCATATACTTATAAAAAGGGGCGAATTTTGATAATTGTAATAGAACAGCTCTGTTAATGACATTTATAAATATTACCAGAAATGTTAATATAATAAAATACTTTGTGTGTTTTTAAATATTAATTTATATATCAAAACAAGATAATATTACAAGATACAAATCATGATTACCTAAAGTAAGATTATCATGAAGCGGTAATGCACAGAACTCTGGCGAATTGACCGTTGAGTGATAAAAAACATTCCCCTCTTGTCATCCTGTTTTAAATTTTTCTTCTAAATTTTCTTGAACTAAGTCTAGATAAATTATGCGACATGAAACAGTAAATTTAGCGTATCTTCTTGCGTTTTATAATGTATATATAAGTATAAAAATATATTGCACGAAAAAATGTTCTCGTCCAACCTAACTTTAATTTTTTTCTTCTTAATATGATTATGTCAATTGCTTCATAGGATTACTTTAAGTCCCTGGGAAAAGTTTCTGACAGAAACAGTTTGGGCTGCAGAAATAGATATATGTACATATTTTTAACGGTATGTAAAAATGGTAAGTATGAACGATGTCACACGGTAACTAGAAGAATTAAAATAAATATAATATGTCCATCGCATCACAATACACCTGTTTTACTCTGTGGACGTAAAAGAAATTTAAAACAGGAATAAAGAACAACAACGCTCTTAGATGTGATCTTTTGTACGGAAAGCAATTTCTCGCTTACTTTGCTCTTAAGCAACAAGGGAAATGTGCGGAGCATAATAGATAACGTTTTATATGAAGTCGTTTTAACGGCTTTTGTTTTCAAGAAAATCTACTTTTTTCGTAAGATATATGCGTACGAAAATTACCGGCAATACGTACGGTACAGTGGTTGTAATTACGTGATATATTATTATAGTTTTTTGTTTTATACCTTTTAGATTAGATAAGGAAAACGTAAGTGGTGTTAGCTTTCTTTTTTTTTTGTAAACGAGCCAGCAGCCCACCCGATGGTAAGCGATCACACATCCGCAACACCAGAGGAGTCGCAAATGCGTTGTCAGCCTTTCAGAAAGGTAAGGTATAGACTCTTTTCTTAGGTCCCTAAGTCGTATCGCTGCTTCTCTTTTTGGGCATACTATTCAAAAAAGTAAAGGGACATGAGGGTTTTTGTATCATATTTTATTCTAAATATATCCGGGTTTTGTAATAGCTGGATCAGAGCTAACCTGATGAAGAGATCTTATTATCTTAGAGAAATTATCTGTAGCGCTGTGAAACAGCTGGATGGCTAGTTTGAATTGGCTAGTTTCTAGACTGGCTCAAATATCATTACATGCCAATGTATTTCATTTGTTTACCCTCATAATGTTTCAAAACAACGTCGAGTGGCTTTGTAGCCCCATGCCTACCCTGCAAGAGAATTAATGTTTGAACATATATTGTGTGGTGTGGTCCGACGAGGTGAATTAATCCCTCCGAAGTTATTAACGGTTAATAAGTCCTCTGAGCTTTGAGATAGGTGAGTGAGGGTGCTATTTTGTTGGCGTGGTATATGTTGATACTAAGCTTAGCTGATTTACGTTCAAAGTATGGCATTAATTCCCCTATTTACTGTTCTAAGTTTTAAATTATTATGAAAGGGTTCCATGTATTGATATTTGATTGCGTGGACTATGTAAATATAGCTCTCTGTCAAAGATAAAAGTAATTTTAAAATTAGTAAACAATTGTCCGACAGGTATATGTTTATGGAATTTAATTTAAACTTTGATAGCCCAATAGTTTAAGGTCCGGTCTGTGAAACGTCTCGGGTTCGAATCTATCGTCCGACTATTGTCGTCAACCATTTTCTAGCTAGGTAGAATAATATTATTAAGGGGAACTTAAATAGCATTCCTAGCATTCTCCAAAGTAAGCAGTCCCGAAGTAGTGATAAATTCTTAAGCTGTACCATACTATAGCTTAAGAATATATATTTTATTATATAGTTTAATTATGTTATATAGCATAAGCGATAGTATAGGTATATATTTATTGTATATTATTTGATTTCTTTTCATTATTTATTTTTCTAAAAAAAATGTTATTAAGAGCTAATAATAGGTTTTCAAGGTGATCGAACATTTATTTATATGCACATAATCGCGAACTCGAAGCCAAGTTAAAACCAGCTATGCTATCAAAATTGGCAATAAGCAATCTCTTATCAGAACACATCTCTATGGTCCTTTTAACATAAACGAAGTGAGCACAACGGCGGGCGGTGAACTAATCTCCATAACTTTAATCCTTTAACCCTCGCAGTACCAGGAATCCAATCAAACAGTACAAGCACCCCCTCTCGCCCCGCGTACGAATCCCTCCCCCACAACGTCCCGTTCCCCGCATTTCGCCTACGCAGCCTGTCCCGAGTAATTATCAAAGCTTTAATGACGTCATAAATCGAGTGTATAATCTAATCTGGAAAAGCCCCAGGCTCCAGCGCGCGGCTTAATGGTGTGAAAGCTACCTTATCTCCCGCCATGTGTGAATAGAGCTTTATACGCGGCTGCCTGAAAGCTCGCGCCGGGAAACTTTGGAAAAATATGTCGTAGAACATTCGAGATAAGAATGTGGGACGTGAAACGCTTTCAAGTTTAATAGAAAATCGAACATTATCGTAAAAGAGATGTCTTTACTAACAAATTCTTCGGAAGTTTAACTAGTAGGTACTGCGCTAAACACGTTGCTCCTTAAAAGGATTATTACTCTAACTGGTGTTTGAAAGTGAATACTGCCTGCGCTACATAACGTCTATCGAAAAAACTATACGCCTGGATTAGAGTCGATGTACAGTTGCAAATTTACATGCAAACTGTGTTAGAAAGGTGGCTCTCCAATATTTATTTAAATTCAATGCATCAAAAACCAATTCCTCAGATTATATTTCCAATATACTGCGATGCGATTTCCTAGTAAAAGATCGTATTCTCTGTAACCAATCTTTGATTACAGTTAATAGTTCGAACTGGATGTTAGTGCCGCTGGTCTTTGGAGACTATTATTAAATTACACACCGTTTTCCATTTAATCTTTTTGTGTGTGCGTCTTACGTATATTTTTATTGATATCAATCCATTTACGAGCGTCGATAATTCGTTGTTAAGCGGCTCAGTTTACACAACCGGCCGATTGTTGGAGAACTTGTTTGGTGTTTCGTTAGTCTGTGGAAATGTTGAGATGGGTAAAGCGTTGTTGTGGGTTCTACGTACGAATTGTTTTTATGGTTTGTTAAGAGTCGATTCATTTTAAACTAGGCACTGATTACACCGTCTCGAATCTACTTGTTTCTCACGTTTTTGTTTCTAGGCTTTCGTGTGCACGTTTCGCTTGATTAATCGATTTCAACTCGATATTTTTATAGCTGTACAATTCAACCTGACTTTTTGCTTATTTCGTAGTTTCAACGGGAATTGGATTAATTACTAATTTATGCACAATTTTATAGTGTTATCAATCGTTCATTCGCAGTTTCTTAATTATTGGAAAGTGCAAGACGTAAGAAAATTAATCAATCTTGAGATTTGCGGTATTTTTGTGAATTATTATCATATTCCAATATTTTTTCTTAAGAGAATAATGAATAACGAGTTATGAAAGAAACAAATCAATCGTTCAGAAACTACAATGAAAGATGTATTATATACTTTTATTAAAAAGTAACTGTTTTTTTTAATATAATAATAATTTTATATATATTTTAAATATATTTTATTAGTATCTGATTTAATTGCAGCCGGCAACGCACCTTCGTTTCCTCTGACGCTGCAGATGTTCCTGGGTGAATCAGTGATCATTCACAAGCTGGTCGTTCGTTTGCCACCCATTGTATATAAAAAAACTATCATAATATCATTCGTTTTGGACCACAGGCGCCTAAATGCTCACACGAGGTCTATAAGTGCTCCTTATAGCCATTATCCTAAAATTCAGCACTCTATTCGATCCCCCGCCACGCCGCTTAATGAACGAATAAATAAATTGGGCCCTTCTTGTAAACAGCCATGATACTCTTACGGGCCCCACTGTAAGGGGTAAGTGGATTTCGTTGTCGTATCGGATTTTCTACAACATTGTCTGTACATAGCTGTGCTTACATGCGCTCACCTTTTTTGACAGACGCCATTATTTACAGAGAAGGCTTTTGTTGTTTAGATAGTATCGGCGGTACCTGGAATAATAAATATTATCAATCAATATAAAAATTAATAAAATTAAATACCATCAACTTAAACTATCTGATATACCTTTATTTATATTATCTAGCTCTGCTACTCTATAAGGGATTTTGAATAATATATTTTCCATGCCTGAATAGTGGAATAGGATGTTCTTAAGGCGTAGAGTAAATGCAGCAGTGGATACCGATACCCTGAAAGAAAAATGTTGTCGAACACCGTTAGAAATGTACCTGGTAAGGGACAAAATAATTATAGTTACTGAAAATTATTAATCATTTATCATATAACGTCTTTTGGAAAGAATGCTTGCTGATAACATTATATACCCATTACTTCTGTAACTAAGTCTAAATTCTTATCCTAAGAATGTAATGATGGATTCAAACCTACGACCTTTTGCAGTAATTGCCTAATAGTTTAGGGTACGGTCCGCGAAACTCAAGGTCGTAGGTTCGAATCCACCATTCGACTATTGTCGTGAACCAACTCCTAGCACAAGCATCTTCATCTTAGTTCCAGTGGTTAAACGGAATATAAATAATTTTAATAGTATTGCTAATATTCTTTTATTTAAAAAAAGAAATTGTCTCATATGATAAACTGTGTGCCCTTCAAACTTCAACTGACTTCTGATGGGAGTATTGCTGTCATAAATATTACAAAGAATCTTTTACACTACTAGGAAGCCTGGCAACGTCGACGTGTCGGCTAAATAACCTCATTAAAAAGAAACTAAAGTAATAAGGTTAATACGCCTAAACACAACAAAGTAGTAATTAATTGTCCTACGACGTAGATAACCGATCTTACCTGGCAATATCTTTTCACCCCTACCATGAATTTGTCGAAGTTTCACAAAGAATGTAGTCTGACATACCATTAGAGTATTTTCAAATAACTAACAGTGATAAGGAGAAGCTACGAAACTTGAGTACGTCATGCGTTCCCGACAGCAATAACCGTTTGTCTGAAAGTTCCGTAGCTACTTTGCTAAAGTCGTTCCACTCTCCATAGCTTATAGCCTTCTATAGATTTGTGTGAAGGGAATGATGATTTTTATAGATAGCCTAATAAAAGCCAAGTGGAATAACAGTCTATTTATTTATTTAACCTGGAGACAAACAGAAACAAAAGATAAAATAAAAAATACAACATTTACAATTGTTCCCTTTAAAATGCCTCACTGCGAACATATTTGGTATAATCTTTCGCATGTTTTTATTTGACATTTAAAGTAATTACAGCAAACTATTGAGTTCTTTAAAATATTGATAACAACAGAAATAGTAACAATACAATGCAATCATGGCTATTTTACAGAGAGCAATGAAAGTGTGTTCTAACAAGAAAAACAAAATTGGACAAAAATAACAAATTTAAATCATAGACTACAACATTTTGACACGGGATTTATAAGTGGAGTAAAGAGAGTATGAGAACATATCTACACTGTTGAGCTGTTTTATACATAGCCACCAAGCCTTAAGTAAATCACAGCATCGTATATATTGTTGATTATAAAAAAATACAAAAATAATTATAAATCCTCCTTCCTTTTATAATCATATTATTATCAGATAAAACTACCTATCTACGAGGCTCAACCAAGAAAAAACCATGCTTCCGTAGAATACCGTATATCGCGTGTGAAACAAATTAAGTGAATTCCTTTATTAATGATTAAATAGGGGAAACCAATTACCAGTAAGGAAGTATTTCGTAGTCTACAAAGCTGAAAACACATTTGTATGTGATTCTTTATTAAATATGGATGTAGCATTTCATTTCATCAGCTTCCAGGATCACTTACCATCTGGCGAGTTCATGATATGATGTCCCTGATATGCTATGATATAAAATGTCTACTGTCGTCGTCAATCCATCAGTCAACTATGGCGAGTATATACGACCCGTCTACATTTTCGGACGGTGCAAGGAAGCACGGTATGACAGTATTTCGATGACGCTCTACGGCGAACTTTTGTGGCCCCATTGTATAGGATCTTAGGTGAAATAATAAAAATGGATATAGGGATTGCATTTCTTTTCTTTTATTTTAGTGTAAAATAAAAAAAAAATTCTAAACGATTTTTGGATAACTATACGTAAATTATTGTTAAACCTAGATGGTAGTTATCAAGATTCGATCTGCGACAATTGACAAATGTTCTGTGTACACGTGTGTCGACAACACCGACCTCCAGTGAAGCTCGATAATGTGGCCGGGGCATAACAACAAATCTTTCGAATTTAAGGCGGCTACGACATACGTGACAGCGGTGGAATTTTAACGAGGTCATGAGGTTTTAGCAATAAACCATTAAAAATTATTATTTCGTTTTAAGTTTTCTTTTGAAAGTAACCTGATAAACAAATAAGGAATTAAAGATTTATTATATTTATTTATTATGATAATAATTAATGTTAATTCATCTCGTTAAAGACTTAAAACGTTAATCTTTTAAACTGAGCTTAGTATCTAGACTCCCGTTTAAACTGAAAATAGTATTTAACTTGTCTGTTAAATTTTAATAGGCTTAAGTGTATACGAAGATTGAATGACTCTACAGTATTCGATCATAAGATACATTTATTGTATCTAATGGATAGGAATTGATAACCACAAGCAATCAAAAGCGACAAATCATTTAACAAAATAATTTACTATAGTTTATTTAATATCCAATAGAGATATTACAAAGAACGCTTGTTTGAAATATTACTGTAGTATTTGTTTAAGACGCCTAAAAGCAATGAGATAAGAAACATATCGGTTTAGAATTTCCATCTGTAATAAAGAAACGTTCATAGTGAAATATATGTTACTTTAAAGTATTATAGGTAAGAATAAACTCAATCATCAAACTCACTATACACGTATCATCGTTGTCAATACTATTTGCGCAGATCTCTCGCTGTGGACGCAATTTATGCGTTCATTTGTCTTTCTTCTGTACCACCGTTATACTTAAGAAAGAATAAACATTATTTTCTGGCTGTAATATTTCATAAATGAGTTACGGCTTCGGTTCGTATTTTAATTTTCGAACGCACAAATAAGCGGTTATTCTCATCGCCCTCTCGACGCCCGTCTTTCACTTCGCTTCTCTTGGTAGCGGAGTGCTCCTCAAGGCTATTTAATTTCGACTGCCATTAATTGTTCGGAATCAGTGCCCACTCCTCTATGTTTTGACATTGACTTTACACTACACAAAAAGGTAGAGAGGAATTCTATCTTGAGTTCCTACTACTGTCTACTTTAGGTCAATAATCGATTAGGTGAGAAAAATAAACATATGTTATTAATATATACAAAAGCAATAAATAATTTTCCCATATATTTTTTTATATATTTGTACATATATATATATATATATATATGCTGTGTATATACATAATGTATATTTATACATGTATTATGTATTTAATATCTATAAGTGTATGTATTATTATTTGCTTGTATTAGTTATTTTTCTTCTTTTATTAATAAGTTTATTGCTACATCTATCATACACATATCTCACCACACCTTGGGTTGACTGGTAGAGAATGCCTTTAGCGTTAAGTCCGCCCTTTGTGAACCCTAAACTTTGTTAAGGTTAATGCAATAATGAGTAAATAAATAAATATGCATATGCTATATATAATATATCTACCCTTTTTTATAAGAGAGAGAGCAAACGAGCTGGTGGATATCCTGATGGTAAGTGATCACCGCCGCCCATTAACGTACCGACACCAGGAGTTGGGAAGTGTGTTGTTGGTCTTAGAGATAGAAGTAGGCTCTTTCCTTGATGGTCATATCACCCAAGTCATATCAGTCAGCTGGCATCACAAAGTAGTCGTTCGAAGAAAAAAAACTAGGTACACAAGCCCACAGATCTATGAAATGACGTAATTTATTCACGGAGGAACACATAAATGACAATATTTAGAGAGACAAAAGTTAAACTTTTTCATCAGCTTATCGCATATAATATACTGAAACACTCGTAAACTTTTGTATATGAAGTATGTATGAAGTACTTAATACTGTGGGAATCGGTAAGAAATTAAAAATTACAGTATTAGGTTGAAAACGCCAAATTCACGGTGATATCTTATTGTTATTACTAGATGACCCTGCAGGATATATTATAGTTGGCAAACACAGATGCACACAAACTTATTGTCTTCACGGCCCATTGTAGAAAGGAGTAGATACAATACCAGTAGAGTCCCTCTAAAGATATAAGCCGATTGTGAAAACCAAAATTTTTTACTGCACAAAGTTATTAGGTCTACGGCTTTGATAATGCAAGAAATAAAAAGTTGTCAGGTCTATAGAGAATACATGCAAGATTTCAGTATATGGGAATTTTCCCAAACTGTACAGAATGTGGGAAAATTGAAGACGTCCATCATATTTTGGTGGAATTTGTGCTTAACGAGGCCGAAAGACAACAATTTATAAATATGTTTAATATTAATTTATATGAAGTTGGTGCGTGTAATAACATTCTTGACTTTCCGCAGTCGGATGAGTCTAGAATGTTATATTATATTGTTAAAGCTGGACTGTATCCTAGATGACTTTATATCGTAAGTTTACAAACGAGGCTGATATGATCATTCATTGGCTAAACCATCTATTGTAAAATAAAATAAAAAAAAGATATCAGTATAACAAAGGTATATTGAATAATTATATTATCTGTTCTATTTCTGCTTATATAAAATAAATATATATAAACATTAAAATAATATATATATGTAATTTTTCTTACAAATTTTTTTAATTTAATTCATAGTAGGGGAATCTGTCTTAATGGAGCCAAAAGCTTAGATTACGTAAACCGTCCAATATAAACAAGACTTGGTAACGGAGATAACATGTGCCGGGGTATTTAGTCATCTATTTAAAGAAAGAGAACGCCATCAATTTCGTTGGGGCATTATTTACTAAGCGATGTAGGTAGACACGGAACGGGTTCCTTGTAACTCAATAAATCGAACTCCGAAAGCTTTCTATAAATCTTTCCGCTACACGATAAGGAACTTCGTCTCACGCAACGCATTTATTTCGTTATATCAAGTATATATACGGACCCGGAAGGGTGGCCATCGATATTGGTATGTCGATGTTTTAATGCTTTCTCTCCCTTATATAAATCGACTTTCTACTCTCTGTGCTTTTTATCGATATGATTCAAGTTTTGGATGTCGAAAGTCGAGGAGAACTTGCGCATAACTCGTGAGTTGGAGTGAAAACAAATTGGCATTCGTTTCGATTTATTAGTTAAATTATCACTGCAATTTTACATAAATCCAATTTATCATGAAATATCTTAAGCACTTGGGTATTGGACGTGATTGATGATAGCGAAAACCTTTTCGAAATTTAAATATTTTCTTCGTATTTTTGACTTTAATAAAGTCGCTCATGTATGATTATAACTTTCCTTGTGTTATATTTGTTTTCTTTTTTCTCTGCTGCAATTTTTTTTGGTTTTGTCTACAGAATACCATATAATTATTATTGCTTGAATAATTGATTTTTTTTAATATTAGAGGTGACAAGCATTCATGCAGTTCACCTGAGTGATGAAGTGACGACTGCGGCCCATGCATTGCAAACGCTGAAATTGAATGCTACGTTAACCGTAACATTGTGTAAGCCAGCGGTAACTTGGCTCTAGCATTTATCTAAATTAATATCGCTATTATTATTAACTATCTGTGCCCACCCGTCAATGCGTGGGCGCTGGAGAAGTGGCGCAAGAAACTCCAGCGACGCTTCTATCTGTATGGACTGGAGAGAACCGGCCTGTGACATGGCGGTATCGCGAAGCTCTATCACTGTTATGAACAATTTGTAAGGATTTTAATAATTAATTACTGACAAATATAATGAGACAATTGTATTTATGTTATTTTTTTTGGTAATTGAAAGTTTAACAAAAATATACAGTATCAAATATCATCTTCCAGTCTATTACGTATTTTTTGCTACACTAAAATAGAGATACAGAAACATATCGTCGACCTTTATCTAAAATATGTGTAATTCCCGATCAGAAAACTCACACGATGTCAATGACCCGAAACTAATAGTCGTGTTACTAATATGACAATTAGATTCGGTTCAAGATACGAACCGTTTAAAATTAATTCTCTACTGTAGTGCATTAATTCGACAAAATTCTACAGATTGTACAGGAGTATGTGTACACTCTTATCAGAAACGAGTACTTTTATATTAACATTTTTATATATTAACATTCTTATATATTAACATTCTTATATATTAACTTTTTGATATTTATATGCCAATAGGCCTAATGACAATAAGTCTTAAGGTCATGTTTGAATCTATCATTCGATAATACCGTACCATCTCATAGCTTAAGCATTTAATCTGCCTGAATGGTAACGGGATTGTTATTTTAATAGCATTGCTAGTGTTGTTTTCCTTGAAAACTTGATCTAATATCGAACCTCAAAATATTAATTTGTATACAGAACATTATCTCAATTATATTTATTAACAAAAAAAAATCCTAAGTATTAGCTAATTCTATCTAACATTATACGATAATTAGTAGAAATTACATTAAATGAAGCATTAATGGGAATAATAGTGGGTGTGACAGATATATCTATAGATCAACATACTATACGCTACCGCTTGGAAGGTACGCGTACAATGCTTACGATTTACAAATAAGACAATAAAAAAACAAAGAGAAAGCTCGCGAATACCTGTTTAAAAATCATCGGCAAATTAAGTTTGTCATTAATATATATGTTTATATATATGTATAGTATATGTATAAATATATATTTGATGGGTATATAAATATGTATTTATTTATTGTATTATATTTATTTATACTTAAAATAAATGTATGTAGTTCTTATGTATACCTATACTGTTTTATTCAAAAATGTATCAATGCAACTACTCAATCTTTCTGTATCACCCAAAGGTTTGACTGAGAGATAATGTCTTAGGCATTAAGTCCGCCTGTGTACACTGTTTGTGCAAAAAGTTGTAATAAATAAATAAATATCATTACAATAATGTAAATATAATATATGCTATGTACGAGACTTAATTTAGTCACAATATTGCGAGGCCATTATAAATCTTAATAATCAGATAAAAAAACCTTATTCATATTAACTAGCTGCCGAACTTGACTACGCCTGGTGTCAGCATATATAATTAGTAAATCAATATATCTATCTACCTTGAAGTTTGTTATATACCATTTCATTGATAATTACGTTGTTATCATTATGGTTCTAATAAATTTAGAACTGCCTGTTCAGTAATAATCTTAGAAACAACTGATATTAATTCACTTTTTCGCTGTGGTTAGTTCCGTTCTCAATTAACATTTTTATGTATAATTTATAAATGTGTGTGTGTGTGTGTTTATTAAGACATTTGTTAAATACTAAATTGAGCCGCCTGAGTCTTAACATATATTTATTCGCTATAAAAGTTATCTAAACCTAAGACTTCATTATAAAACTTATAAATAAATTTATTGGTGCGATAAATAGAAATAAACTTAATTTATTGTTCAATAAATCCAACTCGTTTAAGCTATTTGAAATAAAGTTATTTAAAATATACTGTCATTAAGTAACATTCGTATCTTTAAATTATACACATCTATTATATATAAAAAAAGCATTGGTAACACCATTTTAACCTTGACACCATGTACGTGTAAAAAAAATACAGAAAATCTTTGCAAATATTCAATTGATGATTATGAACTCGAAACAAAGGTGAGCATAACAATTTGTTTATAATGTAATTTAGAAAATTAATGTATGTCAATTTTAACAAAATGGGGTTGGGGAGGAGTGTACGCGGAACTTCGTTTCATAGCCGAAATCACGGTCATCGAACCCTGGACTGAGGGAGTGTGTCGGTTGGTCGAGGCCGCACCGATAATTGATCAAAACTATTTAGTTCACGCTGTGTACAACTTCATGAGAGATGACGAAGGCACATATTTAGAACGAGAGAATTCAATCAAAACATTTTGATATCATCTTTAAACAATTTAAGTTTATAACATATATATATATATATATATATACATACATATTTACAACATAAAAATCGAGTAGGTAACATAAAAAAGAATAAATGTCTCATATGAACATTACACATTTCACATTAATCAACGAGCTATAGTAAATATAGAAAATAAAAAGGTCGTTAGCATTGGCATCGGTATGGCATCTGTGGACATAGCTGGACGTGATTCTTGAACGTCGTCACTTGGCTAGATTCGTGCGTATTCTTTTGATTCGTCGTAGTGAAGCATTCCATTTCAGTTCTTTAGGGTGACAACACATTTGCATCTTGGTTTTTTTGACACACATAACTTCATTAAAAAATCCCATTATATTTATATATTATTATATGTTAATTAAAAAAGCATCATTGTATTTTGTACTAATAGACACCTCTAGCGTCAGCTGTCCACATTCTAGACTAGGCCTATTAGGTCCAAACTGTGATATGTAGAAATCATTACCCATACTAAATAAATGTTACCGTGGGGTTGTTGAGTTTTTGTAGAAAAATAAAAAGTTATATGTTTAAGCTAGATTCAACTAAATTATTACCGTGTCCTAGATCAGCCATCGCTACGATTTTTTTTAATGAATCTGAATGTGACAAACATTCACACAGTACTCCTGACAGTAAGTGATAACTTAGTATAGTATGTACAGGGTATTGGAGACCGCTTCCATCTTTCATGATGGGCCGGAAAAAAATCGATCCTGATTAAAAAAAAAAATATTTTTAAAACGTTTTATTAGCATTATTTACGCCATCATGTTAGTACTGCTAAATGAAACGATAGTTTCATAAAAAATACATAACTTAACTAAAAAAAAACCAGCAATGAAACACAAAATCAAAAACAGCTGATGCTCGGATCAACGAAAGCACGGGCGAAATTGTCTCAAAAACTAAAAATATTGAACATAATAATCAATCCCGCCAAAACAAAACAGTTCTTTTGCAGTGAGCCGCGGCCGCTGTTGATCCATGTTGATCATTTCCGCGATATCAGCGCCCAGCCGGGACCTTATTTAGAGGGTAACGAACACAAAGGCAGCCTCGGCTTGGACAGTTACCCTATTGCGCGAGAGCGTCTGACCCGAGGGTGCCCGTAAGGGCCCAACCTCGGTTCGGTCAGTTACTCCCGACAGATTATCTAAATTAATATCAATATTATTATGAACGATCTGTACCACCACTTCGGAAGGCGTTGGCGCTGGAGAAGAAGTGGTGCAATAAACTTCAGCGGCGCTTTTACCTGTGGTAATTGGTGAAAACCTGAGATATAAATCTCATGTATTATATCTATATATTATGTGATATCCACAGGATCATAGTATTATATGCTACGGAGACTCCTTTCTTTATAAAAAAAGTCTCCCGTAATGCGGTAAAATAAAAGCTACTTAGATAAAAAACGGTTTCTTAACATTTTCTTTAGTAACTTTTATAAAAACTGATAATTTCCTTGGAACAAAAACTGATATTGCTTTTAATTTATTCGTTGAAAAACTTAACTAACAACGCTGCTGTTAGCTTATAAGTGCAACATGAACGGGTCGGCTCGACCAGCGTAGGATCACGAGCTAACAGAATGCCAGAGTGAAACAGCATTGCTGCTGTGTTTTCGAGGACTTAATTACAGGTCAACAAGTCTTTACATCTCAGTTTCCAGCAGTGAAAACGTAAATGTATGAACGACAATCATCACTCATCATCAGGTGAACTATGGGTTTGTCACTATAAAAAAAAAATATTACAAAATTTTTCTGGTCATATAGCTACGATCGCGTCCTTCTTCAGTATGTGATTTTAGGAAATACATAGGAACGATAAATTTAAAAATCAATTATGAGAGCTCCAAAACTCTGCTGGTATGGAGAATGGTTTTAAATAATCTTAGGTATAACTTGAACTGTACAGTTTTACGATTAATTGCTAATTAGTAAACATTCCGATACAATATGAAATCTTTAACGAAATAAAATAAGTTTTCATTTCATTTCATTATTGATAAGAGATCACGCCGTGAAGGGACTAAGCGAGATGGTCACCCTACTTTGCCCTTCGGGTAGCGTAAAAAGCAAATTTGAAATATAGATATAGATTAGTTTTGTAGCTAAGACATGAATGTGTCCAATCTGCCATATCTAGATCGTAGCGCCACGTAGATATCCATGGTACGTAGCATGTGTAACCCTCATTAGTTCGAAAAAGGGATTAGTTTGTACAAAGAACTGATAGAGGAAGAACTAAGGGATCATCACAGAGCTACATACATTTAAATGTAGCTACTATTCAAATAGTTGCCTATTAATCCTTGTGCCTTACGATATTCCCTATTTTAAATTTGTTGATAAAAAAGGGAACACCAATTATAGTCTACATGATTGGTGTTTATATTGTGTTCTTTCTCTAATGTATTAGATGATCTTATAATGACAGATAGATTACCGGGTTCGATTCCCAATGGGTAAACAATTTTTTTCATTTGAAATTGTTAGTTTTAAGGTTGTATGTATGTTCCGCGTCTAAAACTTACACATGCTTTACATCGGATTATAGAAAAGGATGAGTCTGTTTTGTTGGAACAAGTACTTCGCAATAATATATATTTCGCCGTTTTGGGAACAGAGGAGAATATTCGCTATATTTTTAATATCGCTAGTCATATTTGTTGGCCTAATGCCATTTCAGTGCGTAGGAGAGACGCAAGCGGCGAGGGGGCGGGTTGTCACAAATGGAAATCAATACTAACTGCACACTACTGCATTGCTCGAATATAAATCAACCCCTGCCATGCACCCCGATGTTTGCCAAAATTGATGGCAATCAATATCAAACTTTAAAACTAAGGTATAAGAGTTGTTTTTAAATAAAATGCAATATAAGAATAGTCGCGAATCTAATAGAAATAATGTACGTACCTACCTACAAACTTCCTTAGATATGGCTCCATGTTGTTTCTTTAGTGAACTCCCTTTGTTATAACTCGCTTGCAAAAATATTCAATACATTCTCCATTCCCACTGTATCTTATCTTTTCAATTCCTTGGAATCTATTTCCATATTTCAATTATTTTTGTTTTTAGTAGAAAGTATATGAAATGAACGCTAATGTAGTTATGTTATATATACATAGATAACAAAAATAAATGTTTCATCTTTATATTATTCTATAAACATAAGAGATTTGTGCTATTTGATACATAATAAAGCCATTATGATTGTATTATAATAGATCTTTTTTTGTTATACTTTCAAAGAAAGTGCTTGACCACGATCCCACCTGATGTTAAGCGGAAATGCAGTCCTGGATAGTAAGGCGCACTAGATCAGTAAATGCCTATTCACTCTACTCTTGAAAACATTGTAATCGGAGGGAAAGACAGACGCGGGCAAACTATTCCAGTCCTTTGCTGTACGAATAATGAAAGACGAAGCAAAGCGCTTTGTTCGGGTTTCAGGGATGTTCACAACAAAAGTATGAAATCAAGCAGTGCTTCGTAAGGTCCTATGGTGCAACGAGGATGGGGGAATTAGATCATCTATTCCATATATACATATATTGTGAAGACGATTTCCTTGTTGATACCGACCTCAGTAAATTAACTTCATAATCTGAAGTTGCTATCTGCGTTTGGCTGTACTAATATAATATCTGTTTATGATTAATTATGAACTATCGTATCCTATGTATTCCCACTTACGATTACAGTAGTAATAGCTATAGTAAAAACTCTAAGAGTTGCAGGACATACAATGTGTAATGTCGTTGGTATATATAAGATGTTATTTGTATAGATTTAGAAGGCAAGAACTCTGAAAAGTCAACCATTATTCTTATTCTATTTATTTTTTCAATTGGAAATATTATCCCTTAGATCAAAAATATCACTAGAAACTTGAAACCGTTTGGTTAGTAAATAGTGGTCCCGTATCTCAACTAACAACGAATAGCTGCACCGGAGCCCTCAAACCTCATATACTATACCAACGCCTAAGCACGGTTTAAGGTTACCCGGCTTAGTACAAGACGTTGATAAGGAACAGGGCCCGTTTGTAGCGAGTACTAACTCTCGCCTCTTATTTATTACGCGCTATGGGCCCCGTACCCGGCAATACATCCGCCACATTGTTTTTACCGTATAAAAAACAAATGCTGCATGATTTTGCGCTTTAAGTACAAGTGAATAAATCAGATAATTGTGTACACATTGATTGATCGGTCGCAAATGATACATTGTAACATATTTCTAATTGATACAGCTCGCTGTATCTGGTATTGGCGTGATTTAACAGCGTCGCTGGAATCCGATGCGCGATTTATATGAAGCCAATGTTGGCGTATTGGTCCTAAGCATTGGTACATTTGGTTTATTTGTCTTTTATCTCAGGGAATAAGTAAATTGGAAATAAAAAATTAAAGCACTCTTATAATATATTAAATGTCCACGTTTTGATTAATATAACATGATTACTCTAGCTGGATTATAATAATTCTATTAAAACTGTCGTTTATCGAGTCTACTTATTAAAATTGGATCTGTAAGATATGTTAATAAAAAATTAAGGAATTTTTTCTAATGAAGTAAGGAATAAAGTAAAATTTCTTGAGGAAAGTAAATTATTAAGATACTTATATATTAAGGGCCGCCCAACAAATGACAGTGAAGTCATCTGAATAAGTATGCTCCAGTATTCTTCTGAGGTCAAGACATTTGCCCTGAAACATTTTGCATTAATCAGTACCTATGGTCAAATTCTTCACTGCCTCTTGTTACTCAACATATAAACCATAGCACATATGTCGAATTCTCCAATCCATTCGATCTGCAGCCAGTTTCTAGCTGCATCGTCGTTTTGCAATGTTAAAATTATGATATCGTCAATGTCGAATTCGACATATACAATGTTTTGCAGCATATAATATTTTTTATATCAGTTTGACGGACAAGAGATAGAATGCGAGTGTAGATTTAGAAGCATCTAGCAAGAAGAAGATTGTAGCAACCACTTGAACCGTCAAGAGATAAATAGTAGGCGAATCAACATTTCTCATATCTCGGATAAGTCAGAATAGTATAGTTGAATATCAAACGTTTCGAAATATGCCTGATTTACGACGAGCGAGTATTTTAATAGTTTGGTAGTGTTTGCGTGTTAATTGGTAATTATTTTATGCAATCTAAACAACGTAAATGTAAGCAATCAACATATCTACTTATAATTATAGACGCTTATAAAAGCGTCATTTAGACTATTGTTGTGCACCTAGCACAAGTATTTAAGCTTAGTTGGAGTATTTATAGCAATACTAGAATTATAGACGCTTATAAAAGCGTCATTTAGATTATGGTTGTGCACCTAGCACAAGTATTTAAGCTTAGTTGGAGTATTTATAGCAATACCAGATTTTTCTTAAAATGTTTAACGAAAACAGAATATCTACAATGAGAAATTGCAATAAAAATTATCAATGTCAATTTCTTTCATTTTTAATCAGATAGGACATGTGATTATTAGATTTTTTGTTTTGACGATAGCTGAATTTTTTAGTAAAGTTTTAGTATCTTTATTTAATTGTATATGAAAATTTCTTATAAGAATATCTATTAAATCTAATATCGACTAGTAAAAGTAAATTAAAAGGAAATTAATAAATTGGAACTGTTAAAACAGGTTTTAAACAGGATAACATAAAAAAACAAAAATGCTTTATGTGTTCGCAAGTTAAGAAATAAATAAGTAGCGATGCCGGTTTTCGTGAGCCCCGTTACTTATGTCCCTTTCGCTCGCATAACAAATCGTGTATGCGGAAACGAGTAAAAGCATCACTAGTAACTTTTTTGTGGCCGTTGCGTCCAGAAAACCAGTTCATCATAGTAGAGGTCCTTGTTTTTTGCTGGCGGTAGGCGTCGATGGGTATCGCTAATCGTTTTCTTCGAATTTTTGACGCAATATCTACCTGATGTGAATACCAATATAATGTGTTTACCTATTTAATACTTTATAGGCATTCTTTAGCACTCGATTTTTCGTCATTAATAATTTAGCTAATTGTAGGCGGGAGTAAGAAATAGATAAAAAAAACCGCACCTACATTAAAAGACATCTTTATATTTAAAAAAAAATATATCTGCAGTTCTAGTAATATTATCTATTAATGTTATTAATTATTAGTGCCAATAACATTACTATAAAAGCATAAATATTTTTAAAAAAATTACTAACATTCCGGTTAACCACTCCAACTAAGCTGAAAGTACCTGTGCTAGGAGATGGTTCACGACAAAAGTCAAATAGTGGATTCTAACCTCCGACCCTAAGTTGCGCAGACCGCACCTAAAACCATTAGTCTATTGATGCTTCATATTTTACTTATCTAATCTGGTTATTATCTCCAACTGTATAGGAAATATTATTGCCATAATCATTTGCATAAGCGCAGACGCACTCATTTATCTTTCCCCAATCCATAATGCATATGTGTTGTGCATTAAGATCTGACGAAATATAAGATTCAGTATCAAATATACGGAAATAAATAAAACAAACCCAGACCCGAAAACCAACAATTTATTAAGTAGCACCCAAGTACTTCACACATCTACGCTGCACGGCAGCCTTCTTTATTTAAATTGTATTAAGAGATTTTTATACAGATTCTGTTGATGTTGATGCTGTTAGCCTATGCTTACAGCTTCATCGGATACAGCGCTCACGGAACTAAGAGGTCCGTGAGCTGGTTACAAGAGATTTTTAAAAACACGACAATAAGTTAGGTAGAATTGCTAAAGTTATCGTGAAGCTGGATCTAATATCTAACAACTTAGTAATTAATAATAATCTTAAGTATACAATAAATATCATTCTTAGAAATCTCCCTGGGGGCAGTGGTGACCTATTAACAAGCCGTTACTTGTCAAAAAAAAGAAATAAAAATAACGATTAGGCCAAATACGCGTAAAACTCGCCGTGTGTGTAAAATGCGGCATGAAGTGCAAATATTTTTAGGTTCTAACGTTAATTGTCGTACATGGCTCGATGTCGTATAGTTCGCTCGATATGTATTTTTCCCCTAACGTTTTTTATATTGGTAGCAATAAGAGAACTAATTGTGAATATAATGACTTACATGTGTAAATTGTGTATAATTAAATGAATTATTTTTGTTTTTTATAGTGAAATAATAATGTTTGTGTAAAAGCTATTTTTTTGTTATTAAATTAAGTTGATCCCAATGCTTCCTTGTCCCTGAAGGTCTGAGATATTAAAAAACTATATAAGAGACCACAATGTGAAGAGAAAAGAAAATATAAAAATAATAGCTTTGATGCTAAGTGGAGGAAAACAGTGGATCATTTATAAACACTATACCACAAACCTATACAAAAGGGTCATTAATATTTACTCATATTTGTAGATAGTCTATGAAATAATTATACACATGTTTTAAAATGTCTAGCTAGTGCCAATTAAAATGATACAATTTTAAGTAGGATTTTCTTTTTTTTTTTACAATGACAAAGTTGGCGCGTTGTCAGCGTTTGGTGCAGTGTTGCCCTATAAAGTAAGCGCCCGGTGCAATTTAATGTCGCTCAAAAGTTAGTCCGGCGGTTCCAGACAAACTACAGCATTTTAATTAACGCCTTAACGATCACTGTTGTTTAAATTAATAAAGTATTAATCAATGAAAACAAAGAAATTTGTATTTGAATTATTAACTTAAATTAACGCCTATCGTAAGTTAATCTTAATCAACTACTTAGCGGACATTATGTGTTTTTAATTGGTTTTCGCTTGAGTAAATATTTCATCGCTTGAGTAAATGAAATGAATGTCGAATGAAACAAAACATCTTCACGCTGACCCGTTTTTTCTGGTGCAAATAGTTCATTATTGGAAACAGTTTCTGAAGATACGGGGATTTACCTCAATCTATGTGTTTGCCAGGTGGATTTGGATCGTCGGTACATATATGAATATATTTAGCCCGATATTCTCTGACTGATATTCTATCTGTAGAAATTCAAGTTTTTTAGCTATTTCTGTTACGGATATCACACAACTCCTAAGAAAGAACATGGATGAAAATAAAGAAAAATTTATTTTTCTTATTTCTTGTGTAGAATAAATACTTAAATTAATTATGTATACACATTTAATTGTTTATATGCACATTATATTCAAGACAAATATATCAGCATTGCTTAAATTTGTTCGAATACTCGGTATAAATATATTATATTATCTTAAAAGTTGCCATTAAAGTGATATAATTAACGTTAAAAACAAGAGAGCCAATAAAAGTATATCTGAGATCGGTTTTTAAACTGTTTATATTGGTTTTAAATATATACTGACTTATTTACATAGCTAATTAAGGCCCACGCATAAATAAATATCAAATTAAGTATACTGGTCCCATAAATTGTCGAGGACATCTAAAATATTATTATCTATTTTTCTTTCTTTTTCTTATTAGTTATTAATGGTTTGGAATTAGCGTGTAGGTGTTAAATTCTTTCGTAACATTTCCTACCATTCTTGTTGAAATATATTCAGTACCTGCACGAAAATAACGGATAGCATGGCTTAAAAGTCGTTGAAAAGCCTTTTTTTTTACTATATTGGAATATTTGTTTTGGTGTGGCCTGACAGAATTATAAAGAATTCTAAGATAGCGTGCAAATAAAGTAGACCGGACTACTATCACCTGCTTGCCTCCATAATTGGGTGTCACTATATTTTTAATATGGACATTGTTTACGACGTTATTACACAAGCCATAAGTAAGTATCTACAGTATTATTAAATCAATAATTACTTTGATTTCATTAACTTGATCGGAATTTTGAAAAAAACAAAAGTTTTCACTATAGCACTTGTCATTCTCAAAAAAAAAAACTTTTAAGGAACCATCGCGGCCTTAATTACAGAACGTATAAATTATCAATTTATCCATGGTAAAAAAAAAACCCGTAGTATTAGCAAGTAAATTGTCCTTGCGGGCAAATTGTAACGCATCTGCGTTATGATCCCTTATCGAGAATGTGTGTGTTCGTCATGGGCTGCAGCAATCACTTACTACCAAGTGAACTGTATATGTGCATCTTAGTCACCTTTATTTGCGAATGATAATAAATAGTTAGTTACCGTTATTTGCAATTCTGATGGGGTTGCCCCGCTTCTGTAAAGCATCTGATGCATCTGATGGACATTCGTTGAGACGTGCGCGTGTTTTGTTTTTTTCTTTATGGCATTGCATTGCTATTAAGATTAGTAACACTCCGGTTAACCACTCCAATTAAGCATAGATGCTTGTGCTATGAGATGTGTTAACGGTAAAGTCGAATGAGTGATACGGCTAAGTTTCACAGATCGTAACCTAAATCATTAGGCTATTGTCGCTTTGCATTGCTTTTATCATACAAACAGTGTGCATATTATGCTATTGTGCAAGTTTGATTTTGGTTGTACATGCATAATCATGCAACTATTAGTAGTGCTTGGTTATGCAAGGTTATGGTACAAGTATAGACAACGAAATCACTTTAGTTATAAATTATCGTTGACTTGTTAATGTACTTAATTTAGTTTAATTCAACTGACATAAAAATGATTCTGTGTTGATCGAAATAAAGATATTTTTATGATTACGATAAAGTTATTATGAACTAGCTATGGTACAAAAAAAAATATTGTTTCAAGTTAATCTATAGATATTTCCAGCATATATAGGTACGTCCATCAGGAAACGGGGCATGTTTGGTAAGTTATTGCGCCCTCGCCACTCGTTTCAAAAGCGTCCACGACAAAAACTGGCCACCGTTGGTATTCCAAGAACGAAAATGCCACCTTTATAAGAAAGTTGTTTATTACTTAGTCTAGGTACAATGGAACGACGATCACCTTGGCTGAGGCTCGGTGACGAAATATGGCGAAGAATGGTGAATTTATGTATAAATCAACGGATGCCAACAAGCCACCACTCGTCCGTATATGGCGCGCTTGAGTAATTATAACCAGTCTTATTCTTTCTTGTTTCACTAATGGTGTCTTAATACCTTCAAGTTAAGTGGTATACGTGGGCTTACTTACAATATTGATTGAAAAGGAATTTTATAGCAATGCTATTCAGACATCCGATGCAATTATTTCGCGTTATTAATCAATTGCTTTATGATATAATGACGGTTTGAATAAGCTATCAATTCATATCTATCACTTTTTTACGTAAAGGTCAGGTCAGGTGTACAATGGTTGTAGTTTATATAGAAAGATATTGTTAGTTTTGCTATGAAAACATAAAAATACGTACAAATTTGTTCATTACCTGTATGAAGTAACACCATATGAGCTTATCTGTCACATTGTTTACAATAAAAGGTATTATTAGTTTTACTATGAAAGCATAACATTATAACACATGTCAAATTGTCCGTAACACATGAGATATTTTATGAGAATATTGGAGCGATTATCATTTATGGTTCTCAATTTAAAAATTCCAAAGCTTTTATCTATACATATAGGTGTAACGGTGACGGCGAGGGCGTCGCAAACAAAGTTATTCGCGATACCGCCATGTCACTGGCCGGTTCTCTCCAGTCCATACAGATAGAAGCGTTGCTGGAGTTTCTTGCGCCACTTCTTCTCCAGCGCCCACGCTTTCTGAAGTGGTGGTACAGGTAGTTAAAAATAAAAGTGATATTAATTGAGATAATCCTCTGTCAGAAGCAACTGACCGAGACGAGGTTCGGCCCTCTCGGGCACCCTTGAGTCAGACGCTCTCGCGAAACAGGGTAACGGTTCAAGCCGAGGCTGCCTCTCGGGAGCCCTTGCGCTGGTTACCCATATATAGAGATCTCGACTGAGAGCCATAAGCGCTCGATCACCTCTCAACCCGATGAAACTATAAAAGCCCTAGGACTAACAGCGGCCATCAGCCCGAAAAAAAAAATATATAGGGTTAATTATTTTTCCTGACGTCTGACTGATTTCATCAACGTTCCTAAACCGCTGGGGCTATAAACTTGAAAATTGAAGGAAGGATTTTTGGGAATTTCACCCCTAAGGGTTGTATGGAAGTCCGTTATTTTCTAAGTAAGAAGCACGATATTTCATATACCTGCTTCTGTTGAGAAATAAATGTATACGTATCCGATATACATTACGTATTTCACCCCTAAGGCTGGATATGGGAAGAATATATGTGAAGTCAATTTGAAGGAAGAAACATGAAAGTCGATATGAAAGTTTCTTATATAAAGTTTGGGAAAAAATATTATAAATAAATAAAGTTACATCTAAGCTCGGTAGATGGCATTGTGCATTGTTTCTAAATCGCGCTATGGTTTCGTTACACAGCTTTTAGCTTTTAGAACATAAACTACGAGCCTTACATAAATATACATATATCTACGCCTGCGAAGCTGCGGGCAACAGCTAGTTTTTTATATTTAAGTTTTATTGTTGTATTACAGTGATCAACTGCTTTAATGTTGTAGTTAATCTAAAACCCAATCATATATAATACATTATCATGATAAAATTATTTAAATCTTATTAATAATAATTAATTAAGATATAATAGAGAATAAATAATTAAGATTATTTCGCGTTTAGATCATCAGATGGAAGAGAAACCTGAAGTCGCTGTGTCCTTGGTCCTTCTCCGAGTGAGACATTCGTGTTACATGAATTTTATCTTTAGCGTGGTGAATATTACGTTTAAAAAAATATATATACTTCATGTGCATAAATGTGTCCTAGGTATTTCAGATTGTAGGTACAAATTTGTGTGCGTCAGGACCTTTAATTTCTTACAAAAGCCGCTTCGAATTTTAACTTTATCACGCTTAACGGGATACTGGTATCTCCTCTTAAGAACTTAGCGCGAAGCGATTTATTGTATCGAAACTACAATTTTAAGGCCTAATATGGTAACAACTTAAGTTGGTACCGTATGTTGGGTCACCGTCGCGAGTACACTGTCAGCCTATGGTTTTACGACGGTCGATAATTTTCGACGATTATCTCAGAAATTATTATTCCGGGCTTTATTGCGATGGCGGTTGATTCATTAAATTTTCGTTTTTACTTTATTAAAAATTAGTCTAATTAATGATATATCAATTTAGAAATAAAATTTCTAAATATAAGAAATCGTTATCACATGAAATGGTATTCTTATTCATTTTATTATTGTAATATTTTAACGCAATTTTACTCTTAAATATACATAATAAACATAATTTTTAAATAAATTCGGGAGTCTCTGTAACATTAGCACTGTAGTGCCATAACAGCCGCTAAGAACTCGCTGATGTTTGAATCGATCAACTCTATCGGGGAAGTATTACACCCTTTCACGATGTGATGCGTAGTTATTTTAAAATACATTTAATCATGAAAATATATCATGACATTTCTTATTAATGGAAATGAGGCATTCAGTATTACTCCTCAAGGATGTATATGTATATATATTATGTCTATATATGTAATAATTAATTTAATATATGTGTACATAAAACTATTTATATTTTTATTATTATATTAAGGAAGAAAAACGATCATATAGTTCATCCGATCAAAAATGAAAACTCCAGTGAATGACAACACCATTCATAGAAGAAATCATAATTTGGATCCATGGTCACCCTACGCAGTTACGATTATGACTGATTTAGGTGTCGTTGGTATTAGAAATCACTTTGTTACAAATGAGAACACACTTTACCTGATGAGGTGACGTGTCCCATTTGTCACTTTAATTTCAAGAACCAGAAGAGACTTATGAAAAATAAAATAAATTAAATAATCATCCAAATTAAATACTTAAAATGAATAATTATAAGAATTAATCCAATTCCTTTAAAATATGTTAACTCGAGACATCGGTGTAAATCATTCAAGAGTAAATCAAGTACTAAGAGACAGTCAATAAAGTGTTAGATTAGTGGAAAGCGCTTCTGATATGCAGCGAATATGTTAATAGTATTTTAAAATTATAGTTAGTCGGGATTTTGAATATTTCATAATTATAAATTTATACATCTTTGTTTATAGCACACCGTCGTCTATCCAAGACGTTCTAATATTCATATACTGAAGACAGACCGAGTGACCAGTGTATTTTATATGTATATCCATCATTATATTACTTAAAAGGGTGATAATTTATTAGCTTAAAAATGCACAAAGTTGATCAATTTGTCTATTCTATATATGTGTGAATATTCTCATAAGTGGTGATGTCAAGTCGCAATTTTAAACTAGCTGTAGCACGAATATGTTTACTCGAACGAGGTAGGACAATGCTTTCCGGAATACCAATTCAAAATGGTAGTCTAGCACAATTGTGTTTTGTCTGGTGAAAGAAAGAAACCGGAGACTTTTTTTAACCTCTTTAATGATGCGATGTATTTTGAATTGTTCCCCCGGGGGTGACAACGGATCTGTATTGTGGATTATTGAGGATTGTCAGTGTCGTGAGTCGGGATCTCTTACTACAAGGTAAATCGTATCTACCAATTGGTAATTCTAATATTAAACAGAATCAGTCCATGAGGGTAGGTCCTTCAATATTGAATATTGTTCTGTACTTTTGTATTGTAATCGTAACTCGTAACTTATAAAACGTAGTAACAATTAACGTATATATAACGTAGTAAAAACGTAGCAACAAAAAAACAAAAAAAAAATATTAAAATATTATTATTATTATATATTCTTCTGGTAATTTTATGGTGAAAAGTTATTGAATTGGAATAGGATTTCATAAAAATATAAAATTTGACAAAACCCTGCAATGAAATTAAAAATACCTTCATTGCAGTCTTGCGTTGGAAAGACATTTAAAATTTTGCCATCTCGCGTGCACGAATGGGGATGCCCATTCAATATATCAGCGACAACAAATCATACATCTTCCCAGCGCCTCGCGAGGCTCGTACACACGTACAAACATCATCCATACGAACGCGTCTCCAAGCAAAAGGCGCGCGGCATGAGGCCCGGATAAGCGGATGAATACATTTAAATAGTAAACGTGACACTACGGTTGATTTACTATTGTATAATGTAGCGGGTACATAAGTTCCATTACTCACGGATATAACTCGTCCTCTGTTATAAATACGGCGCGTTCGGACATGGTTTAGAGTCGCGCAGCACATTAGTTAGCCGGACAAAGGTTTTGTTAGTAGAAGTTATGAAGTCTTGGTATTTGCCCACGCGGGATAGGCTAAGCTTTGAACAATAGATATTTTATGTACTGTCTCTAAATATTTATGATAGATATTGAATAATATTGGATATTTAGCAAATTAGGTAAATCGCATATGAAATAAAATTAGAATGCACTAAGACTAATCTTTTCTATAGCGTGGTTTAAATGTTACATAAAATATTGAACTTAAATTCAAAAGATGTATATATAAGATGTGTATATAATAAAGTGAGGTGAATTGTATTCTTTCGAATTGTAACCCGGCGCAGTTATGGCTGGCTGTAACACGAATAGGCCAGCTAGAGATATGGTCACGCTTTTCGAAATACCAGCATAAAATATTATTGCCTAGTCGTCTTGATGAAGAAAACCGAAGGCCTTTTCACTGGTGCGAGACATTCTATGTTAGTTATCAGACGTGACAATGCATTTCCATTATGATTTCTTTTGAAGTACAAATGTTGGCAAGGGCCATAGGAATCACATACCAATTACTCACTATACTTTGACACCTCTAACATCATAATAAAAAAAATAAAAAAAATATTTTTAATCTCTTGTTAACGGTTGAATCGAGATCGTAAGTCGATTCAGACTCGTATGAGAAAAACATGATACAAATTACAATAATTCCTTCACCCTACTGACCTATAAAATATCTATATATAACGTCCATAACAGATTGCATATAAAACAGTCGAAGATACGTCGAATGGAAGCGAAAACAGCTCTTATTATACATTGGGAAAGGATCAATAATGTATACAAGGTCTTAGCATTATTCAATACCATAATGGATATGCTGAGGCATGAGGGTGTTGCATTATCTTTGCAAGATCCACAGCAGCAAATTCAGTAGGTGGTCAATCATCGTCGTTTAACGCTCACTCATCCTTTGTTCTTCGACTCGTGTAAAAACATATTACAAAGCTTAAGGAATATTTATTCTTATTTTTTAACGCTTTCTCGTCCTTCTGTTTCACTTTAGCGCCATTTACTGCTGTTATGGCTTCGAGGCGTATTGGCCTTATATAAATTTATTATGGTTGTGAAATAAAGGTACGCATAGGTTGATACTATTGTTTAAAGTGCTGGATATTTTACCTACAACTTATATTTTTAACCTACATTAAAGAAATCCTTAAGTATATATAATATATGTGTATATATATATATAGAATATAAGCCCAGAGAAAAAAGAATTTATTAATAAATTATCTCGTAGGTGACATTTGAAAATAAAAAATTAATGATTAAAGACACAAGCAATCATGAAATTAAATTTTAAAATATGAAGATTCACGAAGCTGATAATTAAATGAGCTTCATGAATACTAAAATTTGTATATTTTTGATTTAAATGAATAAGCTTGTGAATTTTGTCACCAAGTGTAATCCGGTTCTATTAAAACATAAAAATTGAATATACCTAGTATGCAAGTATTTTTTAATTAAACTATCTAAATGATTTATTTATGTCATGTTTGTATCTGATTATATGGGTTTTTGTCATCAACATATTCACTGAATCATCAATGAATTCTATTTATTACAAATTGATTTACCTACTGAACGTATACGCGTACGCAACTAATTGCATTGCATCTAGTAATTTATTTATAATTTTAAAAAACAAAAAGTGAATAGCTCATGGAAGTCTTAACTTTTACAAAGTAACACCCGATTCTATTGACCTTTACGTTATATCTACTGTAATAAATTACAGAGGGTTGTTTGCGCTGATTGTAAGTTAAGATTTTACGAATAATGCGATAACGAAACGTTTTTCGCACTTCGTCTCATTCGTTGCTCTTTTGTGTCGGCCAATTCAGAGTTTCCTGAAATTAAAGCCGTGACACTTTGATCTGCACTCCTCGAACGTTTGCACAGTGATGACATCAGTGCAATCTTCGCGCAGGTCTGGTTGTGCCTTAAGTTACTGACGTTAGAGGAAGCGGGTTCTGTGTCGGATTAGGAAGTGCACTTAGCCATGCTATATTTAATTATTTGAAACATAATCACATAAAGAAAATAACTTTTTAAAATACCTACAATTTGATGTTATTTTCAAAGAAAGGAAATAAATTGTTTAAACATCAAAGGAAGGGAAGATCCAAACGATTCTCCCTCGTTCTTTTGGTTAGATCACTTGATTTCTGAGGTCCTGGGTTCGATGAAACAAAAGGGACAATATTTGTTCAACATAAAATGAAACACAAGGTTTTCTTGGATATTGTAAATAAATATCCCGTTTCTCTGATCATAAAAGTAGGTACTTCTCAATCAATTTATATAGGAGGAGCTTGATTAATCTAGATTATTTTTTCTACAATTTTCTTTATTTATTTATTATATTTATTAAGTGATATATAAATATTGGGACTGCGTGGTATAATGGTTAGAATAATAGCGTTTCCTAGGTTCAAATAACTGCCAAGAAACAATATTAGTTAATTATAAAATGTTGATATTCCGGTCTGGATACGTTACATGAATATCTTACTTTACTTGCACTTACTTGACACTGCATTTAAATCTTTCTCCGATTACACTAGCATTACATAGGACTACGATGAGTGGTCTCTGTAATTCGCTAACGCATACGGCACTATCGTATATCCTACGCAGTTGATGTCACCTGGTAATAACCAGAAGATGTCGCTATAGTCGAAATCGTCTAACATGACATACATATTAAGACATAATTAACATGTGAATACATGAACGACAATCTGCTTAGATCAGATTTATGGGTGATCCATAAAATTAGTAGATAATTCGATATATGTGATATTATTTTTCTTTAAAAAATCGAATACTAATGATTTTTTTTACAAAAATAATATATAATTCTTCTTATTACTTCCTTTATATGTGCTGATTATTTTTTTATGATAAACGTCTATAATATGCGTCTGGCGTTAGTTAGTTGCACCACATATGACTGTTGCAGATGAAATTTGTGGTATTAATATAATGTCAACATGTGCCGTGTTTATTTCCAAGCTTTTACATCCCATCTCTTTGCGTATTTGAGGCTAGTAGTAGTTAAGTATTTAATTCATTTAAATTACTATCTCATATGAAAATCGAAAAATAAACATGTTTAATGACTTCCTTATGTTCACGACTACAGAATATCTTCGGCTTCTTATTTTATTATATTTATTCATATATAATATTTTATTAATATATTCATACATTTCATGTCGTCCCACTGTGTGCAACTGTACAAAGAGCAAGTTCGACCTAACATGGAATACTGTTCTCGGATCTCTGGGCGGTCAAATGGGGTGCCCATTACGAGCTCCTTCCATTTGACCGCATTCAACAAAGAGCGTTTCGAATCGTTGACGACCAGGTACTTTCCATCGGATTGATTCGCTGGCATTCAAAATTCAAAAATACATCCCCATCATCTCGATGGTTGGCAATCCACCACTGTGCGCTTTACGAAATTTTCTGCCATTCTGCGGAACCACTATTCTGTGGAATCAGCTGTTTTCAGCGGTGTTTGCGAGCCGATACGACTTAGGGATCTTCAAGAAAAGAGCTAACACCTTTCTTAAAGACCAGCAGTGCTTCTCATCCTCTGTTTGCGTATAGGAGGCGGTACTCACTAACCATCAGGTGAACTGCTGCTTACCTACTTATGAAAAAAAGAAAAAAAATATCAATAAATAACTTAGAAGCCTATATGGCAAGGGCCATACATTATGCCAATTCATGCTACTGCTAGTTTTGAGCTAATATATGCCGATTGTTTGAGTTTTTTTATATCTGGTTCTCTGAATGCCTATATGAAACTCCTCTTCACCAGTACTTAGTCTCCCACTCACCAGTCAAAAGACAGCAGCTTCAAGCTGTCTCTCATTGTTGTTTTCTTTCATTTGCAACAAGTTACATCTTTACTGGAGATTCTTCTTTTAGGAAAAGTATGATTTTGTATACAGATGTGCTACGACATAGACTTTATTAACGGTGCTTCGTGGCTTGCTAGTATTTTTTTAAATGCCAGTAGCATGTGTCGGTTAAACAAAAAAGGTTAACTACTAGCAATTAAGGGCTATATTTCTTTTAGAATTGGAACACATTTAATAATGTTATTATTATTTTTTTATTGCTTGACAAACGAGCACACAGTTCTATTGTTGGTAAGTAATGCCTGCAGTCCATGATATCAACATCTATCCTACATATCGTATAATCATTGATAGTGATCTAAGATCCACATGTATTATAACTATTGAGGACTGATTAAATGTCTCCTTTCCCATATTTAAGTCTCCGGGCTAACAGCATATTACAGGCTGGTATTCAATAAAGGCTTGGTGTTCCCCGACAAAGCCGACCCATCCATATTGCACTTAAAAGCAAGCTTCAGGAAACACGTTCCTGTATCATTGTAAATAAACAACAACTGTAAACACATTAATAAATGCAAACTAAAATAATTAGTATTACAAATCTCCGTAAATGGAACTAAGTTTCGGACAAATCCCATTATTTGGAATACAAACCTACTATGCATATATTCAGTATAATATTGAATACATTAATAAACATTTCTATAGCGTTTTACGCATTACTCATGTCTTTTTTCTGAACGTGTGCCAATGGGACCATCGCCATAAATATCCCCTCGGCCCTTACGAAAGAAATTCGAGACGCGCACCGAGTTGCCGGTCTAACATAGAAACGACGTTTGTTTTAATAATTTCACTGCATTTGTATAATGCTATTCTCTCTACATGCACGAATGCAGATGCATTTATTTAACACGTCGCTTCTTTCGAATTATAATTTATTATTGCTACGACATTCGAAGTGTTGAAATTGTCTATTTAGCCCCCTCTGTCCGTTGTTACCTTGTTATGGAGAGTAATTCTTGTATTTATTTGTATATATGTTGTTAATATGTAAATCACGTCCTAGAGTCATGACCTAAGTGGTCAACTGATGTGAGGCACGACCATTTTGGTGTATCACATATGTCTTATCTTTTTGATCTAACCTTGAATTTAGTAGCGGGAACGAACGTGAGAAAATTTCTGACTTACTTTTTTTAACATTCATTCTTAGTTCTGTAGTTCGAAAGTTTAATAAAATTAAATTTTTCTAAGCAATTAAAGTCTGTAAGAAGTTGTCGGATGCAGGTGGCTTCGGATCATGCTTTTTGGTTGTCTGTGGGGATGACCTTTATTCATCAGTGGTTCTGTGAAGGGCCGAGATGATAATATTGATGATGAAGCAACTAAATTCAAAACTCATTGATTTAACCCAACTTTGAAAAAAAATAACGCATAAAATCTAAAAGAATATTCAATAATATTTATTTATTTATTTAATATTTATGTACACAGAGCTTTTATACAAGGAATCTAAGATAAGAAAATTATGGTCAAAGGCGCAGCTATTTTTACAATAAAAATCTCTACCCGCAGGCCCGGTGTTGGGCATATTATCGGAAAAAAGAAACTCACAAAAAGTGTACTCACAAAAAATATAGAGAAAAGAAAATTAAATATAGGACTATATTTGTTCACAAACTCATGTACATAAATTCATAAATAATTATACATATTAATAATACTAACATAATATTTCATTATATTATATTTATATTTTCACTAATATAATATTTCTTTTCTTTATAATTAAGCAATATTCATATTGGATTCTGTTTTTCTTTTCTTTCTAACTTTGAAATGTACACAATTTATTTATAAGCACCTTTTTCCTTATTTGTTTTATGATGCATGATTATGGATGATCTTATAGTCATTATATGTATGATCTACATATATACTATAATATATAATATAACTAACTGCTGTTATTCAATCGTTTCGTTTCTTTCATTAAACCTGGCAAGTTTTTTTTAATATATAATGACAAATATTAAAATAAATAAATTCTAGTTTAACTCTCATAAGTAACCAATGTTCCAGAAATAGGAAACTTTATAAAATAAGAAAGTTCCAGTTCGTGCTCGGTATTTTGATCCAATTAACTGGTACCTTATAAATACTATTTAATGTTAATACTACATCAGCTAATCTCAGTAGTCCAATAAAGTCTATTTACCTACAACAAAAGTTGTGCTCTCTCGTTACGAAGTAAGGCGTAAACTAATAATTTTCAATTTGCGTCCGCGGCCCTCGCAAATATGTCGACATACATCAGAGTTATGGGACTGAATCAGAAATGCGCTCTGAATGTGACTAGGATTCTATATCGAAATACATGTAAAAATGTCCTTGTGTTTGTATTTAAGGTAAATATGTTCTTGTGTTTGTATGAAATTGTATGTCAAGTCTTGCTCAAGGTCAAGTCATAATATATATATGAATCTGGGTCAGTCATAGAGGATGTAAATTCTTAGATCAAGGTGTATTTTAGACAAAAATTTAAGATGTGAGGGGTATAGATGGTATTTATACTTAGAGGTTGTAAGAAGGGAAGCCTCGTAATATTCTTTAGGAGCTCCTACATACAGTGGTAGAGCAATGCTGCAGCTAGTTTCTAGCTCACCATGAATAGGTCCACTCCACCGAGGTAGACCCACGCCTTCAGGGAATACCAACGTGAAATAGCATAACACTACTATGTTTTGTATGGTGAGTCTATTATAATCCCGATATAAATATGGGGACATTGTCTGGTGGCCTGGGACAGATTATGGACAAGTAAAAAAAAGTCTGGAAAAATTACAATGATTGGCCTGTAATAATATTGGAGGTATTCAGGACTAACCATATAGCACCAATGGGTGTCCTACTAAGAATTTTGCATCCCCAGTTAGAAATGAAAACGAAGCATTTCAGTACTTCGTTTTTCATTATTCGTATTTCAAAGGGCTGAAAACACTTGGAATAGTGAAATATGATACGCTGATTCTAAAACACAATGTGATACACGAGCAGGCAAATATACTTGCATTTTTCATGCTTAAATGTATGCAATTGTTGTATGCTTGCAGGAGATATTTCATAGGAATATCAAAATTAAATCTATCTATATACTCAGCGATAGTCAGGCGGTCACTTTGAGACCTGAATTAGTTTGGAGTTAAATCATCACTAGTGTTTGACTAAATTCAGATTTAAAAAATAACTAAGACACCATAACAAAATAGAACTTATAAGTACCGAGACGGCACTAATGAAGCCGGGCGTGTAGGAGTTAAAGGAAATGAAATGATAATCCCCAATGCAGATATTGCGAAGGATGTTGAAAAAACGAAACACATACTCTGTGAGTGTAACACCCTTACCAGGGAAAAGTTGGATCTTCCTCTTGGGGATCGGCTATCAGAGTTCAGAAGTGCTCGCAACAGTTACTATTAGGAGGCATAGTGAAACTGATAAAGTCGACACTGGAAATCAGTAAGCAAGTTCTTACAGGAGGGGTATGCAAAAAAGATCTATAGAGGTCGAATGTTATCGGTCATTGCATTCTAGGCTCGCAAAACTAAGATAAGATAAGATAAAACGGTGAGTCTAGGCTTTCGGGGAACCAATTACAGGTAGTTTATTATATTTATCCCAATATATAATTTAAAAAAATACTCGTATGCGAAATAAAATAAAATGCCCCATTTTGTAGGTTACAATGCTAGTTCGTGTCACTTAATTTCCAAAAATTAAGGGCATTCATTAAAGGAAGATCAGTTGAAATGATTATTTTGAATGTATTTTTAATTTATCGAGTAACAACACATAAAATGCTAAGTTCATGAAGGCTTTATAGTTCACACAACCTATTATATGGGTATAAGGTACTTTTCTATTTTCGTCTTTTGCAGCTTGAGTTAAATGAAAGTTATTTTTATTATTTTAATCTACTTACTGTTGCGTTTAGTGAATGAAAAGTAGCAGAATTTTTATTCTCAAAACATATTACCAAAGTAACCAACCCGCGTGATAACTTTATTTCTATTTCATTCAAAAATTCAATGTCCGGTTTAAGATAGACACTTATTATATTTCATTTCATATCCTTATCATTTTCTGTTATTTATTTGTCATTTTCAAAATAGGTACTGAAATACATTGATACAAGAATATATTGTTCTTCAAAAGTCCATTTGTTACTGAGTTTCAGACCAACCATCATACGAACAAGACCTGGCTGTAGGGACTAAAGTCCTTTGCCTTTCCCATTAGGGATAAATTAATATCATCATCACCATTCGTTACTTTTTCATTAATATTAACAACAAAGAAGTCTCAATTGCGATCTTTTTTAGATCGTTTTTTACATATAATTAGATTCAATGTAATATAAAGTTCCTATTTAATATTAATAGACACAATTACTGTAGTAATATTAAATATAAATTGATAAATATTAATGTCCTTTGAAAAATATTCAACGGGTGACTTTCTCACTACATATTCTAGTTTCAAAGCTTTTCAACTACAAGATAGATGTATAGATATATAGATAGATAGGTATATATATGCAAACAAGACAAGAGCAAACATTTTTTTTTAAATAAGTTTTTTTCACGCCGAAATATTTACCGCCGAATAAATAAGACCTTTTCAGATATAAAGTATTACATACTAATATGACTAATATAAACTTTATTCATATTAAATATTCAATTTCCATCAAAACTAATATCATAATCATATCCGAATACTGTACAATATTTCTTGCGTAAATAAATGCTCAATAACAAATATATTATGGAGTTTTCATTGTCCAAATGAGATATAAAATTATTTCATTAAGAGAAAAGGAGAATATAAAGTTGTTACGTTTTGACATATTAAATATTTTCAGAGCCAATGACTTCAAAATTTCAAATTTAAGATTAATTTTTTGAACGCTAATAAAATACATAATTCATTTTGAATGGCGTCTTTTTTTAAAAATCGAGTAAGCGCGTGACAGTTTCATGATTTCTTTAGTGTAATAAGTAATTTCCATCAGATGAAAAGGCTTATTTTTTATCTTCCGTTTCTTGTGTAAATTAATATATTTTTCTTTCTGAGACCAAAACAATGTATTTTGTTAATATTTTTGAGTGCTTTTTAACGAATTTTAATAATGCTGGGCGCTTTCAAAGAAGACTGCTAATGCCACTTGAATTTTTAAAAAAGGTAACAGTATATATAAAAAAATTCCACTGCTGGGGATGGGCCTCCTCTCTAGAGAGGGTATTAGAGCGTAGTCCACCACGCAGCTCGACTGCGGATTGGCGGACGTCACATATCATTGAAATATTTTATCTTCACAATTCTCAGACATTCTGGTTCCCTCGATTAACAATTTCATTGTTGCCGATACCGGGGATCGAACTCGGTTTACGGCTACCTCGGCTTAAAATAAGAAAAAGTGCTAATAATGAGAAAAGAATACCACGTTCGTTAAATATACAGATATTGCACTGCGTGACAGACTTCATTATTTTTATGTTAAGTGCATTCACATATTACTATATTACTATATCTCCAAAAAGAGATTATTTATTACTTATACTTACCAGTAAATTAACTGCATAGCCTTTTGTCGTCAGGTCCGTTAATAATAATACGCTGTTTAGATGGAATAGGCTCATGTGTTTAATACTTTCATGGTACCTCAACTTAATTAAGTTAAGTAAAGTTGAATGATAAATCATACAAATAGATTTATCTACGATTATATTATCTAAGATAACATTACTTTATTTTGTATTAACCAAAAAGAAACAGGAATTGAACTGTTTTGTATGCTGACTGTGAACTTAGTAATCGTGCAGGCGTTAGACAATTTATATTTTATCATTATGCTCATCTCAATTCACTATTAGGTGGAGAAGTCTTTGTAATTAGTAGAGGGGCATCAATAAAGTCTTATCGGTAATTAACACAACAGAAAAAAAACAGTCTTCGCACATTGCAAGGATGCTAGCTTTGTTTTGTGTTCTAGGTTGTCCCTTACTCAGCGGGCCTCCCTCTCGCGAGTCTAATTATATAAAGCTGTAGAGGTCTCTGGACCAACAGCAATTCTCATAATGAAAAGAAACCAGATTGTTACTATATTAAATATAATATAATTACCGTGGTTTTTTTTAAATATGTAAAACTAAAGGAAAATTATTCAAAACTATCATTAACGTTTCAGAAAATTAAAAAAGTAACTCTCAGACGACTGCGTTGCTTTAGTCAGAACTGAAAGTTTTCTAAGTGCCCGCTTTAAGAGTTCTATATTTGCTTAGCTTAAGGTACTTAAGTTTAATTAAAGTTCTCCCAGAAGCGCAACGCAATTACTCGGCCCTTGTAAATGCAAATAAGTTTGGAGCAAACGCGTAGTTTATGTCGGCCACTGACAACGTTTTCAAAATTCTGAGAACGGGCGAGGTGTCCCCGAACCTGAAACACCCTGTGCAAGTAAGGTTTAGAGAAGTGATTTGCTATCGATAAATACTAAACTGAGAAATTTTTATCAATGTTTATCGTTAATATAATTTTCTTTACTGCTAAAGTCCGTTACTAATTATACTCTTTAATAATTCTTGTCCACTTTTATTTAATTAAATTCTATTATCTCGTGAAAGGGAAATTTGGAATTCAATTCAACTAGGAATTGAGACGTAATTTAGAATATAGTAACTTTATCCACTCCTATATTTTCTTGCGTAATAGTTAAATCCCCTTTAATATCTCAGGATACCATGGCTGAAAATATTATTAGAATCATTAGATAAATTGTATTGACTTACGTTTATTCGTTTTCTATCGCCTACAATACAAAAACTACTCAAATTATAAATCACCATATTATATTTTTATCCCAGTGCTGTGCAAATGTTACCTGAATAACTTTTTTATGATATCATCAATCATTTGACTTTGTTCTTTATGATATTTTTATCTATCAATATCTAAAATAATATTTGGCGAAACACATCACTAGTTCGTACAACAGATTGATGTTGTCAGTAGTTGTGGTTCTCTTTTGGAAATTGTGCTTAGTTGGTCTCTTCTCATAGTTGTTTCCAGCTTATTGCGGGCATTCCAGTTAGTTTTACCTCAAAATGGAACTTCGAAAATTTGTCAGACATGTTTAAGAGAATTGAACGTATAATATTAAGAAAAATACTTAATTTTAATTAGTTATTAAAATTATATTTTATTATTATAAAATGTATTTCAACGACCATAAACATCAAATGTGAAAGTAAAAGTAAACTACAACAAGAATACGTTACTTCATAATTTTATATTTGATGTTGCATAAAAAATAGTCAGAAAATATCTTTATTATTTTTATCTCAAATCAAAGAAAGATACTATAAATTCTTCAAAATCCATTACAACAGATAAAATATGTATTACATTACAACTCTATAATTTAATGTCGACTTGATGCTGTTTTGGAATGTAAAACGACATTAATATTAAAATTTAACTGGCGAAGCGGAAAGAAGTGATTGATAGTTTTTTTTATTTTAAATAATCTTCAATTATATATTAAATGGGAATGGCAAATAACCTTTAACAAAGATAATTTTCAGTCCGAACTACGATAATTATTTTCATGCGTGCGTTAATTTAAAGGTACCTTATCTTTTACTCAATGCCGACATTGTGACGTTTTAAACAATGCTTTAATTTATTAAGGCTGTTCTGTAGTTTTATGTCCAATACGTCCCTATAATTTAAGTCGGCGTCAACAAGATATATTTTCCTAAGAATTTGCGGCATTTATATTCGGGATTTTTGTCTGTACTATTATTTTAATCCGTGAAAATTTAAGATTTAGAATTTAAATTTGATAACATTGAAAATATTAAGAGATGAACATTAATTAAGTCCTTGCTAAAGGAATGGAATAGAAACATATTTTGTTTTCTATTTTAGTATTTAATCTCAATCATTTTATTAGTTCATAGATAGTCCACTGTTTGTTTATTAAAAAGTCGGCAAAGACCCATGCATATTTGTCTAATACGATATCAGGACGAGTCAAAATAATATTTCGATCAAAATAGTAAGAATAAACAAAGTAACAATTCCTTTAATTTTAATTTAATAATAATTTAATACTTTAAAATTAATTTTACAGAGTTTATCGCGTATATTTTTTTTTATTCTAGACGTTTCGAGTGCTTTACAGCACTCATGGTCCGAGGTATTTAACGTACTGATGTCACAGTTAACTTGTGCAACTGTCAATTTATAAATATTGAAATATAAAATTATTTTTTTTTAAATTCACAGTTTTTATTAAAAAAATATACCGTTCACTTGTAAAATATTTTACGAAAACATCTGCCGTGCGCTTCATTTATTTATAGTCAATGGTGATATAATTGATTAAAACTAAAATGCTTAGATTATCTAGTTACAGAATAGACGTTATTCGTACGGAAATGAACAAATTTAATTACAAATACGTAATTATTTTTTGATTGCCATTCGTAGTTGTTTCTGATTATCTCGGACCGGTGTGAATGCGGAGCGGGGAACAGTTAAATAATTTATTTATTAAATATTCATGAACTCCACTTGCTTTAATATGTACAGCATTAATTCTGACACCATCGTCATACTTCTGTTTTAGATTACACGTGTCCAATAAACATATATATATATATATATATATAACACAGTAATATTGGTTACAATATATTTTTGTTAAAAACCAGAAAGAAAGACTCAGTAAGATTATATTTATACGTAATAAAGTCACAACGCAGCTATAAACTATCCGCTTTTAGCTTTATTTAGCCTTACACCGCTGTGTTAAGTGAAAAAAGCGGACTCCTAACTGCTGAAGAGCCATTTCATTATAGCCATCAGTGATGATAGCAAATATGGATATGATTCCTTATCGATGGCAGATGTAGTAAGGTGTTATGGGCGATAGGAATCACTTACCATCTGTGTACTGCTTGCACTTTTGTTATTCGCGATACCGCCATATCACAGACCGGTTCTCTCCAGTGAATACAGATAAATCCGTCGCTGGAGTTTCTTGCGCCACTTCTTCTACAGCGCCCACGCATTCCGAAGTGGTGGTACAGATAGCCAATAATAGTAATAGAGATATTAATGTAGATAATTCTTAGTCAGAAGCAACTGACCGAGCCCAGGTTCGACCCTCTCGGGCACCCTCGAGTCAGACGCTCTCGCGGAACAGGGTAACGGGCCAAGCCGAGGCACTCTCTTGGAAGCCCTTGTGCTGGTTACCTACTAATAGAGGTCTCGACTGAGCGCCATAAGCGCTTGGTCACATCTCAAACCAGCGAAAATGTAAAGGCCCTCGGCTAAAACCGGCCATCAGCCCGAAAAAAACAATGCACTTTTGTCATTTTTTTATTACTTTGAAAATTACAAATAAGCACACAGTTCACCTGATGGCAAGTGATTCTTGTGGTCCATGACATCTACATTAATCATTCACAAGGAATCATAATACAGATGCGATGTCACCTTTGAGGACTGAGATGGAACGCCTTAAGGTCTCCGGATCCCTACACTCACCAGCCAAAACACAGCAGCGTTATGCTGCTATTTCACGTTGGTATTCTGTGAGGGCGTGGTCCTACCCCGGTCGAGTTGATCTATTCATTCCGTAGCTAGAAACAAACTACAGTGTAGCTCTACCACTATCCCTAATATCTTAAGAAAATACAACTACCCTTTAATTTTTTCATTTTGAATGTCTTTCACTCACCATGCGAACCATAGAAACTCAAATCGTTATTTTAAACAGCTATTTCTAATATTCAGAATACATTAAAATATTATTTATAGCTTATTCTTTTTCCTATATTTCATAGGTATTGCATTTAATATAATCTACAGTGACAAAATTTTAGGTATCGTTGTTGAGAAGAAACTTTTCATAGATATTCTCAAAGTTTGAACCATTAACGTGATACTGAAGGAGTCGGAGGGATGATTAATAAAACGGGTTCAAAGCCCTCAAGGCTAAGAGCAAACTGATCAAAAAGCAGTACTTTAACAACACGAATGTGCAATCCATAACACTTGAGATATCGCCACCGTGCCTCGTTTACACACACTACTCGAAACGGTTCGACGATAGCAATACCGGGCGAGTCATTTCAATGTCACTGTCAGTGATAACGGATATTGGTTTATGCACATTAACACATGCACTAGTGTTATTATATAAATAAAAGTTTCTACATTAAATAATGAGGAATTAAACTATTTAATCACTCGTATATTAATCGATTAGATCAACTCGTTTGCACGAACGTAAGTAGTCGTTGCTTAGATGTATAAACTATATACTGACTATTTTACTAATTTCATGTCTATTTAAGTTAATCTTTGGATAAGTAATTTTACAGTAGTACATATCATGAGAGTTATATTGGTTGTTATTTAGTGTGTAATGTTATTTTATTACATAATATATATTAATACAATTAGGTTATCAATGCTAATTTAATTAAGATCCCCGAATAACTACATTGAAGATAAGATATTTATTACGTTTGTATATACTTATTTATTTATTGTAGTAAAATAAAGTAGGATAAAATAAGACTTACAATACAAAGGGGTAGATAACAACCAATTTGTTTATAAGCGACTTTTTCTCCATAAGTCATGCTGCAACCCATACATAGAGACAGTAATTAGAACAGAAAAGAAACTAAATGGAATAGTGCGAACGCAGCATTGCAAAGTTCCATCCCGGTCCATGCATAATATTTCAATTCGCGCATCACGCATTAATGCCTTTAGGAAAAATATTGTATGCAACACTCGTAAATACATTCATAGCGAGCTGCGCTGCGGAACACATTAGTATCGTCGTCTCTGTGACGTCAATTAGTATCGGAGTCATAAATAACCATGTGTGCATAGTATGGATGCTTTATGGGAACGTCTTGAGATTAATTCGCTGGTTTGGTCCTTATAGAATACACCCACTTTTTGTATTAAAACTTGACGCGTCGACTTACTCGTATGGTGGGTTGTTTTTGTCTTAATTTGCCAAGACCAAGACGTTTCAGAATGTGTATTATAAGAAAAAGCTTAACAAAGACGTATTTATCTCGTTATCTAAGATTGATCATTTGTTATATATCTTGTACCTTCATACTCGTATCAAAGCTGTGTAATAAGCGATTCTTACACGAAGTTATTTAATAGCCGATTCAATCATTTTTTAACGGAGACACGTACAGCAATAGACTAAGCTTGCATGAGATGAAGATGATGAATTATGAAGTACTGCTTTTTGGCGCGATGTGATTGATGGGAACATTTCATAGTGCAAACTGAAAATAGGTATTTGTCCTGGGATAGAAAAAGAGAGACCAATTGTATATATGTTGTTAGATTTGTTCTTTTTGTCCTCTTTCTCACTCTCTTTCGTTTTGCTTTTACTATATACTTACAAATCGAAGTTCGCAATTTTCACTTCTGTTACGTGTGTAGAGTTTCAAATACCCTTTTTATTAATATTTTTGAAGGTTCTTGATAAAGCGCGTTACTCAGGGTGTATAGATGATAACTGATTTTTGTATATTTATAATATATGTTTTTTTGGATTTCATTTATGTCCCTAAAGCATTCACTTGCAAATGATACTTGAGGGAGACCGTTATTTGTACTTAATTTTCGTCCATTAGACAATTTTTGTATTTTAAACGGAGGATCCCATCGTGGTCGAAGTCATTCATTAGTTACGATGTTAAATTTAAAACTTTACCTCATTTTAAAACTTACAAATAATAGTTTTGTATTAAAAATACCTTTGCCGTTATCAGGGTGCAAAATTATTTCACTTTAGCTCTTTATTAAATACATCGCAGTAGTAAATTCGCAAGGGCCGTCACGTACGTTACGGGCCGACCCGTTTCGTTCCGTTCCGCAAATTGAATGCGCGGACGTCCTCGATTTATAGCAGTGCCACCTACCGGCTGGCATTTTTTAATTATTTGATCAGGCAACACTGATAAATCAACTGTAATTGTCTCGCCAATGTTATCCTGTAATTATTTTATTATTTATTCCTATTTGCGCATCCTGTATTAATTATTTTATGCATTTTAGCCCGTATGCTTTAGCTTGAGCGTTAATTTGGGATCTGTTTTCTAAAGCAGGGTCAATGGAAGTTCTTAAACCTTGTATACTAGAGATAGCGATGTTAATAAATAACATGGAATTTCTTACAAACTGTCATCTTTTTATACTATCAATTTAAACTTTAGTTGTCGTTTGCCAACGTTGCTGTCTAAAACATCAAAATTTAGTAATAATAATAATACTTTACATAAATCTTCATGCGTATTTCTTAATAAGCTATATTGCTTAGTTGTAGTGATGAATATTCATTCCATTAAAAGTCTCTCGGAGAGCGTGTCGGAGAAAGTTTTAATTTTAGCCAGATTATATATAAGGACATTTTAAGAATTTAAAAAATATAGTGACTGTTATAAAACTAATTGTATCAATTTCCGATCGTGGCCCGTCATGTATAAAGTTGCCAAAACTTACATTGAAAATTTTACAATATATATCACATCAATTTTTCAATATAGCATTACTCTATTAAACGGACTATATATATAATATTCAGACATTCCAAATAAAAAATACGTGCGTATATTTTAACTGAAAGGCATTCCTTTTTTAAGAAAACGGTAAACCAAACTGTTCTTTCATTCAATGTCCAGTATAATATCTATTAACACAAAAAAGCACATTAATGGCCTATATATATATATATAGATTCCACTTCTGGACATAGGCCTGATACCCTCTGTCCTACTTTTCTAAGTTCGTTCTGATATATATTCTTTGTTTGTTTCGTTAGTATAAATTTTATCAGTTCTCCGGTAAATACTCACATATTTTCCACTAGTTTTAGGAAACATCAAAGCATAGAATAACAAGTGTGTTAAGATCTTTTATAGATAGGTTCTTATTCAACGTAGCCTTTTAATATTCACCAGAACGTTAAGTTGATAAATCAAATACTTGAGTTGGCGTGTCGAATAAATTATTTATACGTGTAAGGCTAAATGGCTTTTTATATTTTTTTACTTTATTTCTCGTCAAATATAATTTTAATATTATGTTATAACAAAAATTTTATATAATAAACCCTCATTTTATAGATGAATTTCAATTCGTAACATATATACATAAATTGTAGGCATCAATAGCCTAATGGGAGGGTATGGTATGCGAAATTTAACGTCGTAGGTTCGATGCCTCGATTCTGTGATGGTCGTTAACCATCTACGAGTTGAAGCATTGTAGTTTGAGTACTAATTTTAACATTGGTAACATTCGTTTTTTAAGAAACATGAGCATTATCATAGTGGTGTAAACGAATCCTATAGAAGTGACGCATCTCGTCGTAAGGGTACAATTGGGAAATAAATAAATTATCATAACCGATGACAGACAGTAGCGCATGAGCAGCATACGAGAGTCGAGTACGGGGATCGCCGATCACTTTACCAACCATGGCAATTACAATAAACCTTCTAAAATTGTATACAAATTATTACTTACAATCTGTATGTACATGTTTATTTTCTTTCACATTACCTACCTATCTGTCAAATTTCCAAATTTTTGTGGTTATTCAAGTTTCAAAAAATCATCTAATCTCGATATAACCTTCACACCCGTGCTCGTATTTCAGGCTAGATACACACTATCTCCTGCTCTCGATAGTGATAGCGCGCCGAACGAACGTTGACATATTTACTGCGTCGGATATCGCTTCCAGTAAATAACGGATCCGAACCTGGAGCTTTGTCCGCCTCTAGCCGGCCATTCGTTAGACCTGAAGCTAGATACGGCTACCATGCATTGGTTTTAACGCCTACTCGATTTATTTGCTCTGTTGTCAGTTAGTCTGCGTTGGGTGGCGATGCACATAAATATTAAGGTGGGATCTACGCTCAAGTCCTTCTATAGTTCTGGCTTTAATGTGTTTAAAGATATTGTGGAGTGATACACGATGTAGGAAGTTGTGAGCTGAGATATTATATTATTATAATTGCCTTTTTAATGGTGAGAATCCTGTATGCTGTGTCGGAGGTACATATTGGTTTCGATTCCCAGCCGTGGAAAAATATTTATGTATCCGAAATTGTTGCTTTCGTGTCTGGGTGTATTTTATGTATGTGAACACACATCAACAATGCATTTAAACCTTACCCAGATCTTATTGCACAAGCATAACATCGGAATAGAGAAGGAAATGAAGTGTGTGTATCTGTGATTTGTATGCACACATTTCGCACCATATACATCCTACGTAATAGATGGCTTGTGGTAATGAACAGAAGATATCGATATATATATATATAAATGTATATATATATTTATAATATAATAAGCCTAAGCTTACCGTGAATCGATTTATATATATATATATATATATATATATATATATATATATATATATATATATATATATATTTATGTATAAAGCCTAAGCTTATAGTGAATTGTCTGTTAAACTTAAGGTGGTTGTAATCCGATATTGAACTATTGTCGTGTATAATCTCTAAGCACGATAGGTAGCGTAATGCTAAAATAAGTTGAAAGATAAAAGTGGATGGACGTTTACATTGTGATCTTCGTATATGATTATTATTGTGAATTTCTAAAACCGAAATATAAAAGTGTAGAAACCTCTTTTTTAAAGTAACCAAACAAATAAATCATAAATTAAAAATAAAACATTACACAGCCCGGGCGACAGAGCCCGCCTGCCTGCCCGAAGCACTGCGTAGGGCATCAACAAAGTGTGAAATGGCTCGGAAGTATCTGGAACCCTCCTCACCAGACATTTTGTTCCTCTCCACTGCCCGCACTCATTATCTGACATTCCGAATGATTCTTTGTTGGCTTAGTGGCTTTATTTACTCTTCGTATTGTAAGCGTTGATAGTAATGGTACTTTATTGGGAGGAGATAGCTTATTTTGATACGGCTTTATACTGGGATTATAACGGAGGATGAGGTTGTCTATTGCTTCGGAATGTTTGCTTTAGTAAAGTAAAAGATTATTTATATAAATCCCACTGTTGGGCAAAGGCCTCCTTTATGGTGTTGCTCTATGCATGGTCGGGTATGACCTACATAGTCCACAGCGCGGTTCCACTGCGGATTGCCAGACTCACGTGTCTTAGAAATATGTTTTTTATATCATATTATTTATTTCAGGCCTCAGGATATTTTCTGAAGAGCAAGTCTTAAATCAGCACTTGCAAAAATCATAATTAATAATATCCTTAGTGCCGGCAGCGGGGATCGTACTTTGTAATTTTAATTTGTAATATTAAATTGATTCGTAATTTTTAGACACTTTCCCGTCAGTTGGTCACATATTTATGCAGTTGATCTTTAATTCAGAGAGGAAGAATACGGGATATAATAAATAAAATTGTTTTAAGAAAGATGGAAATATAAAATCAGTCTTTCTTTCTTTCTCTCTTTCTTGGAGGGAAAGTGCCTCTTTACTTACCCTTCGTCAAAATTCAATAGGAACTTATAAAGAACGACTTAAGATTGAAAACACAGGTCTTACTGTAGTGTGTTAGAATACTATAGACGTATCATTAAAATCATCGCTAACGTTAACCCATTGTAAAGTAACTCCCTTTCAATTACATTAAATTTAAATATTAAAAAAGGCAGCAGTAGTCTATTCGGTTGCAAATACCAGCATTAAATTAATTAAACAAGAAGAGAGTGAAGTGAATCATTTTGCATACTATGATTAGCAGCAACAGAAATTTCAGAAATAGAAATTAATTAATTTTAATTAACACATTAAGTTTGCAGATGATCCTTCAATGAATTTTGTGGTGAGATACAAACCACTTCCGTTTGGTGAAATCGGTCATTTTCATTTTAAACAATGAAGTTGACGTTAATATGAGTATCATATCTCTTACCAGTTGGTAACTACAAATCCAAGGCGTCCTCCATTAAGACGTGAGTTAAGAGAGATTGATGTACCTATTATACAGATATATGAGTTTACAAGCATTATATCGCCAGTGACCGTTTTTATACAATATAAGAGGAACAAACGAACACACAGATCACCTACTGCGACGTACACGCATGCGTCAATATGCAACAATAATTCCAGATTTATCGCTAAGGTTCTTTGACCCCTGTGGACTGAAAACCAGCAGCGTAATCTTATATTATTGAAAACAATAAAAAGAGTTATGTTTATTTAAAAAAAAAAACTAAATGTGAAATGAACGTTGCGAAAGATATCGATTTCGCTGTCATCGTATTTGACTATTTATTTCGTGTAGTATAAGGTATCAGATACATAATTTGTTGAGACTATTTGGCTAAGATTTGTATGTTCTTTTATGTAAATATATTTTTTTTAATAAAATGATATATTACAGATCAATGACAGCATTTTTGTTTATAAAGAAAAGACGTTAAAACGTGAGATACTCTTAACTACCCATGCGCTATATGGTATAGAGACAAATTAAATATTTATTACTCTTCTATTCAATACGGCATCAAATTGCTATGGCTTAATGTTAAAAGAATTTAACCTTGATTTTTACGTAACTATGTATTAACATTTAACAGTATTATTAATGCCGCATGAATGGATGAGAAATGCTCTAATTATTTTAATAAATGCCTATTATTATTGCCCTCACAATTATTCAATGTTCATTGTACAAAATCCAAAATTATTGATTACACATATATTCAAATTTATAACTCCGAAATCAGTCACGAGTATGTAATTTTCACAATTTAACAATCACACAGGACATTACTGTGTCATACAAATAAGAATAAAGTAAATATTAACCCCACAGAATTATAAATAATAATCATTTCCGACGTTGACGCGTGGCGCATCCAAGGGTGGTCACCCCAGCTGATGCGACGCCATCTTGAATTTGCATTTCTAATAAAACTATTGTACAATATGTACTATCAGTTTGAGAGAATATTATAGATGATAATTATCGTGAGAGTCTTGTCTTAATTAAAATATTTATTGTTTGGTTATTTTTAATTGAATAAAATATAATAAAAAATATGAATATTTGTATTTGGTAATTATTATTGCAAATAAAACTTATTTTAAAAAAAAAAGACTTGATATCTATCACGTTTATTTATTGTATGTAAAAACGGAATTAAATAAGTTAATGTATTAGGCAAGAGAATTACTGTAACATAATTTCATACAGTGCTAGTTTGAATATAAATTATTTGTAAACTATGTATTTTTACAAATTTTAATAGCATACTTGTTGTTGCTTCTGGTGTTTACACCATATAAATAAACATAAGCAGTACGAATTAATATATATGTGTATTAATGTATATAATGTTAAATGTTAATAAATTTAAGTTTCTTGATATTTAAATTTGTTGCTATGTTAAATAAATAATTGATTATATTCTCACTGTATAAAATAAATCGTATAAACTGTTAATTGTGTGATTTAATTATCTCGATATTCGTAAATCCTTCATCCTGTTCATTTAATTATAAACGAAACAACAAAGAGCAAGGAATCACTCGACATTTGCTTTACACTTGTGCATTATTAAATAATTACGGTTGGATGAACCAGTATATCATGAGATTCGAGTGACCTTTCAGTTTGAACTGATCAAGGCCGGAAGGGTAAGTGGTTAGATTTTAAAAGGGTCACCGTTGATTGGTCGTGTAGATGTGTTGTTGAGTGTTGATTAAATTAAAGAGAGCGATTTATGTGCTACCAATTTAGCAATGACGTGAAATGGCGACAGTATAGGGGCGGCAGACGGGCGGCGTTAAGTGGGTGAAATGTACTTTAGTAGCCTTTGTATTGACCTGTTATTTTTCTAGTTATATGCAGGCGTGATAATTTTTTTTTAATTTTAGTTATAAATAAATCGTCTTTTTTTCACATTTTATTCAATTAGAACACAATTTTTTCATCAAATCTTTTATCGAATTAAATTTTATTTATATATTTATTTAAAGTAAACCATCAAGAATACATTTATACGAATATTTTCGTGACTAAGGTATATAAAGCATTATATATACTCTTTTCTAAGGATTACAATACAAGTTAAAATTAAGTTGTAAAGTCTAAATTGAGTTGATCATTTTTAGGGACTAAAATGTATACAAATATCAGTCTATTGTCACCACGAAGCTTATACAAATTGAAAAAAAACTAAATGTTTTTTTACTAGTGCTTCCATCTAGTAGCGTGTGCAGGAACTACTTAGCCACGAAGGCTTTTGCGCGTGAAAGGATTGAATATGAAACTCGTGCGTTCTGAAATAAAAATGAGATGAGAAACAAAAAAAAAACAAAGTGTAATTTTTATTAACGTTGAAAGCTTTACGAAAAATAACTTATTACACGTATACAATTATAATAATTCAATAATATGCTTTCAAAATGCAAAGCCTTAAACATATCTTGAATTCAGTTCAGTTCCCGTGATTTATAGTTTGAAATGATTAAAGTGAATTATGATATTATTAAAATCATTAGATACTATTATTAACTTATGTTTACCGTTGTAATATATATATATATATATATATATATATATATATATATATAAAATATTCAAGATGAATAAAATTTCATCACATAATCTATTCTTAACCGAAAAGTCGGTGTCTCTTTTAGGGAAAGATAAACATTCTGAAACTGCGTCATCAATCCCAAGTACACCTCCGGTCACCGAAGTGACTGGTATCCTTGATAACGCCAACCCGGGGTCAGACTGACGACAGGTCCACCGATAAGTCTCGATTTAATACGTTAAAAGGTGCCCTAATGGGGTCATTCACATTCGTTATGGGGTAGGACGCCGCTCTTAGACCGCTTTATACGCCAGTACTATATTTTGCTACAATAACTATTCAATGATAATCTACGGTAATGGTAATGTTATGGTATCCTGGTAACTTTTAGTTTGCCTAGCGCGAATTTTAGAACAATTGTTGTTTTGTCTCATTATTTTGTATGAATCAATTGAACCAACGTCTCAAATAGTTTTTAATTAATTACTGACATCAAAGAAATATCAACATTATTAAGATTAGTACTTCAACAACCGTGACGTAATGAAATGATTCATACCCTCATACAATGTAATACATATTCAAGTTTTTATAGATTATTTACAAATAATAAACGGGACGTTAGCCAGATACTAATGACATGAAATATCTATAAATCATTTAAATGACAATATATTGAATATTATTGTCATTAAAGTGAGACTATTAAGAACCAAATGTCATGAATGAGCAATTAAATCCACATAAATATAGTATTACTTTGTTGTAATGTCGATGAAAGGATTCTAAAATTTATTCTAGTAAGTAATAAAATAGATTATTTTTTAGCGGAGATTCTACTATATCCTCTGTTAGTCTTTATATATATAAAAATTGGTGCTACCGCCATCTGTTGGAGTACGTATGTAATTGGTAAACTCGAGTTATCATTAGATTCACACTTGTTAAATTTATTTCTAAATATATCTATTTAAAATCGTGCCCTTCACAAATATTGCAAAATAAAATTAAACTTTATATATATTAAGTAATATAGTACATTTTAAACTACACAATTAATTTTCTTTAACAATTATACATCAAATGACACAGCAGGACATATCACAGTGTTGTAAACATTGGGGCAAACTCAAAGGTATTCACTCGTCTTTCCTTCCCGAGTCCAATGTAATTCAAGTGTAATATGAACGAAGGAAGGTCCAGAACAGTGCCAAAGATAGGGGGTGTACACACAGTACGTACGGTAAGCCGTCAATAGAATAGGTGACCAACAAGCAAGCAGCCTACCCGATGGTAAGTGATCACCGCCGCCCATGAACATCCCTAACCCCAGAGGAGTCGCAAATCCATTGCCGGCATTCAAGGACTGTGTAGACTCTTTTCTTGAATGTCCCTAAGTCGTATCAGTTCGGAAAAACCGCTGGTGACAGCTGATTCCACAGAGTAGTTGTGAGTGGCGGGAAATTCGCGTGAATCGCACAGTGGTGGATTGTCAAGTATCGAGATGATGAGGATGATATGTTTATTATTCATTAATCGAATGCATTAAGTCCACTTTTATACATACTGTATATAATGCTTTAATAAAATAAACAATACGCGAACAAACAAACACACAATCATACATACCTACACTGAATTTAGTACATTTATTTAAATGCCCTCATATGAGAATACAAAACGTTACATTTTTTTTAATGAAAAATGCTATGAGTGATATTTACAAGATATAGCACATACGAGGGAAATTCAGAAACTACTGATGCTTGAGTTAATAAATATTATTTTTCTATACGTAGCCTATCTATATTTTGGTATAGGCCTTGTAACTCTCACTTTTTTGTAATTATTAATTGTACCAATAATAACAGCGTAAATAGCTGCAGCTGTGTTTCGTCTGGTGAGTGTACGGATGGGGAGACCCTTGTCACTGGTGACGAGGAATTCCATCTCAGTCCTCAAGGGTGACAACGTATATGACTCGCAATATGACTCATTGTCTAGCATGAATGTGGCTGTCATGATTTGCAGCAATCACTCACCATCACGTGAACTGTGTGCTCGTTTGTCACCCTTAATATAAAAAGAAAAGCTCCTACAGCCAAACCTATTACCTATAGTATTATATTTATACCATGATTTTTGACAATGGTAGAGCTAAACTGCAGTTTGTTTCTAGTTGCAGAAGGAATGGGTCAGTTCAACCGGGGCAGGACCACGCCCTCACACAATATAAAATAAAATAGCATCATAATTTTTGGATCCAGAGACCGGTGACGATGCATTCCATCTCAGTCTTCAGGGCTGACAACGCATATGACTCATTATCGAGCATAAATGTGGCTGTCATGAGCTGCAGGAATCACTATTAAACACGTGAACTCACGTGTGCTCATTTGTCACCCTCAATATAATAAAAAAAGAAGCGATACACAAATATTATTGTAAATAATAAACTCCTCACGGCAATTCACAAGAGCGTCTCCACAACAGGGCACTGAAAGAGCAATAAACTCAGTCGTTGCACTAACTTACCACTAATCTTTACGAGCGGACTTGTGTCAATTTTATGGAGAAACGGTTGGTTAATGGCTTATAAAGTGGCGAAGTCACCTCCGACGCTTTTGTGCTGTTAACATTTTTAAATTGCCACTAAACACCGCGTAACGCGCTATAGCATAATGAAGAGGGTAAAAGTACTGGAAGGGACGTAGCTATTAAAATAGTTTTATTTTAATGCCACGGCTATATTATAGGGCTACATAGATGTTCCACGTTGTCGCTACAAGTGGGTGACAAATCATCAGCATTATGATTCCTTGTCAAGGAAGAATGCCGATGTCATGGTCCGTACGAATCATTTATCATGAGGTGAACTGAGTGCTCGTTTGTTATTCTCAGTGTAATAAATATATATGTATATATCCATTTCATTTCCTGAGCCTTATTTATTCCTGTATATAATGTGACCTTGTATATAGTGAAACCTAGAGAAACAATAATCTATTGTAGCAACAATGCGAAATGTAAAAACGAGGCGGTACGATTCAATAGAATCCAATCTTCGAGCCTTTCTAAGAAGTGCCAGTGAAAAAGTGTAGCCCCATATTAGCAACGTTGAACAAGCGAAGGCTTTGTCGGCAGATACTATCGCGTTATCGCAGTGCTTTCCCTCATTGGTAGTCAGTGAGATTTAAGTTTGGCATGTGTTAATCGATTTACCGTCACTATTCGGTCACCGATAGATAATTTTAAACAAAGTTATATTTCCGATTAGTGATATAAACGAAGTAATATTTCCGATTAGTGATATAAACCAAGTTATATTTCCGATTAGTGATATAAACAAAGTTATATTTCCGATTAGTGATATAATCAGCTCGCATTTAATGTTAGTGTTTAGAGAATTTAAGTACTTAACTATATTGCCCTTTACGCCTATACGGCTATACTAACATATACTAACATATGCATATGCATATGTAAAAATAAGCAATTATATACATTCTAGAAGTAATCTGAAAATAACCCCAAAGTTGAAAACATTCATTAATTATCAATAGTTACGTTAATTCAACCTTCAACTTTTTAATAATCTTGTTACTTCTATCTATAAGTTGAAAATACAATCTATGAGTAATCGAAAGGTAATATTTCACATTAACAGCATTAAATGATTTTCAAAAGAATTACGTCATTTCAAAATGGCATTTTTTTTAAAGAGTTATACCAATTATACATAAAAATAAAATAAATAAAATTAATAAACATTATTATCATAAATAAGCTTATTTTAGTTCAATAATAAAGTCATTAAAGAAAGCATCATACGGAACCTTCCAAGTTGGAAAAATAGAACAAATTATGTGACGGTGGTCTTAAATTTACAGAGGCGCGTGGTGAAGAGTATTCTTATGCCACAGTTCTGTCTAGAAAAGATTATTAGGCATCCACACTATGCAACTCGGAACCACTCCATGTTGCCATCCTGTCCGAGTTCACTTTAACGGTGCCAACCCTGATCATCGCGAAACCCTAAATCCGGTTTTAGTCACCTAAAAGTCCTATTCTATAAATCCGGGACTAACGGTTGACCATATTATGAAACTTATAACAATTGAGTTCGAATGTAAATATTACTTAGGTATTAATTATATATATGTATAATAAATGGCTATAAATAATGTATGCATATATACACATAATTAGATATGAACGCGGGCAGTAAATAACATGCTATAGTTGTAAACGTCACGCTTCAACGGCTGAACCATCTGTGTCCGTTAATTGGATATTGAAAATATTGTTATTGCGTTTATTACGTCATCAACGCTCCGCCTTTGTATTTATTTGAGATAATTATGGTTAATTTGAATAAATTTGTCTTTCATCATGACGCCTATCTTAGTTCGCTGTTAGATATAGAGTTATAAAAGAAAGCGCCATCAAAACTGATACTTCTTGAAGGGGCCATTCTCATTAAACTGGACAGATGGTGATATAAATGTTAATCATAAATAGTCAAATGGAGTAGAACGTTGCGGTCAATATAAATACATGTTAATACTTTTATCGGAGTACAGACTCCTTTATATGAACATATATTGAGAAAGAAATCTTGATAAATGTGTAAATTATATATACTAGCACAGTATAGTTGCTGTCGTCTAGTGACTACAGATATGTTTTATTGATTATAGCCCACCGTCGAAATGTGTGTTTATTTGTCACACTAAATCGCATTAATGAGAGCGACTTATTTGGCCTTGAAACGAGACTAATAGACGTAAACAACATTACAGAACTAAAGAAAACAAAATAAGAATAGGTAAAGTAACATAACAACAACAGATAATATATATTAATCTCACTGTTGGGATTAGGCCTCCTCTCTAGAGGGGTTGTTAGAGCATAGTTCCCCAAGTAGATCCATTGCGGGTTGTGAGACTTCACAGATTTTTGAAATATTTTTTTTTTCAGTCATCTCTTAGACATGCAGATTTCCTCACGATTCTTTTAAATTGCAATTAAACGTTTCATTGGCTTGCAACGGAAATCGAACTCGGTTTGATAGCGTGACGTGAATTAAAAATGAACTCTTAAATACAGCTAACACGGTTCTTGAAATATTATTTTTATTACTCAATGAATATAAACTTATATAAAAAAATCTATCTTGTTTGCCTTTGTATTGTTGTTAGGATCACGGGCAGTATTTGATAACTTAATGTATGCCGCAACACATAGTTATATTTAACGCTAACTAAGGGGCGAAATGTGAATATATGGATGCAATATTGCGTTATAATTTGGCAGTAAATGGCCGCCCGCACACGACCCGTCTGCGTTTCAAAGCATTTTCATGTATCGCTAATTAAAATACGCTGGCGCCACCGTAAACGGCACCGCGGTCGCTTTATACACTGCAGAATAATTATATACACCTTATGAAATTTGAATTTCGCATACCTACGCTCTAAAACCTTGCCTGTTGATCCTTCGGTGGCTAGAAACGTGTACCGATTTTTGGTTTAGGTTCACCAATATTTTTTCAAGACTGTAATGTTTTTATTTAAAAGTAAATGATATAGAACACACACCATATGGGACCCGTTTCTGTGCATAAGACCTTTAGTAGAGAAGGTATTGGCAGCTCTACTGTAGATTTGTGAACAACGGATATTATTCATATATTTTGTTAAATTATGATACGTATTATTCCATTCTGGATTTCATCATTCGGCACGTGATAAATCAGCAGTAAATAAGCAATGATAATTCATTACAATTTTAAGAGTCGAAATCAATTTCCTCACCTATCATAAGATCAATGTGTGATATATGCTTCTTAGAAAATAGATAATTCCTTAAATGGTACATGAATTGTGTGTTATATTACTCAATCTAGATACGGTAAATATAAAGGGCTTCGTTCGAACTAAAGTTTACTGAAAGATTAGCTGCAGCTCAAAAGGTGCAATGGTACAATAATATATTAAAAATCTATAAGCACTTCAGCTTCAATAATATTAACTGTGTACTACTTACTCTAATTATAATATTTACTCTTTAAGGGGTATTTCGTCATAGACCTCGCCTAGGAGTAGTCCTTCAACTAGGACAGAATTTTATGCTAGAATTTAGGGGGTATTCTATGATAGTCCTTCTCCACTAACTCTTCACTCCAATAACTGGAACTTTTGTATATCAGCCAAATTCGAAGTTCCTTTTTAAATTTGTAGGATGTAGGTAATGCTTGTGTTTTAAGATAAGTTTCAAAATTATCATTCTAAAACCTTATAGATCTGAATTTTCTCCCAACCCTTAATATTCCAAAGGTCCTTGACGTTGTAAAAAGCAATACAATAAGTAGACCTTTAAGATTTCATTGTCGCGTTCAACAATGCTAATTAGGAGCCCTAAAATGCCATAAAAGATAACTCGAAACTGAGACCGAACGCTGCATTCATAAGGGAAACTTTGCCGATTAAAATTTCTCTAACGAGTGCGAAGCCATCTCCTTTAATAAATACAGGGCCCCTTCTAATTTTCCTTGGCGAGATTTAAGCGGCATAAATTTTGCACTCTGAAAAGAAACTCTGAAAGAAGAGCTTGTACATTTTTACGACGTCGGATCTCATTCGCCCCGAGAATGGCGAGTTGTCTCTCTTTTAAATTAAATTTTCACTCCTAATTTGAAAGTATAATGTCATTTCACTAGGATTCCGTTATTAAAACTTTTAAATCATTCGGAAGTTACCGTCCCGCGCACGCTTGGGGTGCGATCACGTGATTTTTTAATCAAAATGGAATCATTCCTAGTGATTTTTTACGACTGTGCCACTCCGTCGCCATCAAATTGTCATTAGGCACTTGCGTATCCTTTATTGGCTTTCTTTTTGAAGTGCCATGATTTTATTGAATTATTCCGGACCCCCGAGGTAACAACTTCTACTCATACACCTAAAGCCGGGTTCTTGGATTCAACACTATTTATATTTAATTTTATTATGTTATTGTATTTATTATATACATAATACATACCATCCATTATTTAATGCTACTTTATTTTAATACAATCTGAATAATTGACCTGCGCCCTCACTGAATAAAGAATAAAGATAATCTTTGTCATCAAAAATTAGGCATTTCATAAGAATAATAGTATTCGTATTTAAAAATATTAGTAAACAAAACTTGTATTGCAAGGTTAATTTTTAAGATTATATTAAGGACAATAGTATTGTAAGGGAAATGGGAATTATATAATGTTAAAAAAATAAGATTTCCGACGTTTCGAGCGCTTTCAACAACCGAGCGACATAATTGATCTGTTCTAATTTCGGCATTGAATTAAGATTTGGTGCTGATTTTGAAAATCTGAAGTTTTTGCCTATCACTGCACTGTTTGGCGATGGATTTATTTTTATTAATAACAGAGGTGATGGTGGCAATCAGTTATCTTTTCCATTGAAATTAGGATATAACCAAAAGATATCGCGGTCGAAAGGGTCATCTTCCCTGATCATCTTTGATACTGTTAAACTGTGAGCGTACTTAAGTCAACTATTCTTGTACAATCAAACTATTTAATTTAGATTCTAGACAGCATCTTGCTTTTTAGATTTAGGTTGCTTTGAATTGAGTACCTATTGAATGTTGTTCCTATTTTACAAAGTTACAAAATATTTTTCTTAAATAAAACTTCTTTTACAGTTTTATTTGCTATTTCTCTTAAACAGCAACGAATGCTTAAACATGCCACTTAAGCTACTGATTCAGTATGTTCGAAAAATAATACAAACATCTGTAAGTTAAGAAACAGATGTTTTGAAACAAATAAGGAGTTTAAATAATGTCAAAGGCATCTAATAGAGACTGGCGAGGCCTTGACACACAGACACAGTTCAGACGGAGCTTTTATAGTCCATAAACATTTTACTAGCACGACCTTGGGTAGGGTCTGCAAGGAGGTCGTTGCACCCTACTTTACGACTATGTTTGACTGACACATCGCATGTGACGAATTCTCGACACGTGTTTACGTTTATATGACTTTAAACGATAACGAAAAATTTTCACAGTTAGAATTATAATTTGTGGTTACTATTTCTTAATTGGTGCCTATTTTTGACTATACTTTGTGAAGAATTACGTTTTACATACACTTCCAAATAATTTACCTCGTCTCTAGGAGGTGACGTTTTAAAAGGATAATTATGTTAAATAATATTTGTTACTCATGGAATTATTTATCGTTAAGGAGCTTAGAGATTAATACAGACAAGACTTTCAGTGGTAGAGCCAATCTGCATTTTGTTTCTAGCTCCTACACTAATGGGTCAGCACGATTGGCGAAGGACCAGGCCCTTACAGAAAAGTGGTGAGTGGAGAAAAGGAATACGGTCCTCAGGGGTGACAACGTATCTTCATGATTATTCCTTATAGGACTGTGCGTGGCCCAGAAGAATCTTTTACCATCAGGTGAAGTGTGTACTAGTTTATCACCCTCAATACAATAAAAAATGACTTCCTTGCTACGAAGACACGAGCTTCAAATCAATGTAAAGCAATCATTTATGTGCAATACTTAAGATATTAGTTTTCAGGTCTACAATATATTCTACTCTGGATACAATGCGTCGCGTTCAATTTTTTAGAAAATTAATAGGACATAATTTCTTTGGAATTCCACAGGTAATAATCATTTTTAAAACTGGTTAATATTAGCATTATTCAAATACATACATTTTCTAAAATCACTTAACAGTCTTTGTGGTTTCTTTATTTGGGCAATAAAACTATTACTTACCTGGACACTACTGTCTATTTTTTTATAGAAAAGGTGGTTTCTTAACCTTTTGTGTACATTCCTTGTCTTTTACTTAGAATTTAGTTAGAATTGCGTCAAAGTAACGGATTCAAATGTAACAAACAGTTATACCTTCAACAAAAAGGGTTGTTTTTCTTTCGAAAGCAATAAAAGGGTTTTGTGAAGAATATGTCCTTTGTGAACCATTCTTTGTCCGTTCTTTCTGAAGAATAAATTGAATGAAATGACGTTTTGGGTTTTGTGCAATAATATTTTTTGTAACAATTTGTTATGACCATATTAAAATCCTTTATTATTGTAAGAACAAAGCTGACACATAGAATTACGAGGCGATGTTTTTAAAGGATCCGTTTCGCTGTGTTTTTTATCGTTTCAAAAAACTTCGGCAGTGATGTCTTGGACGATGGATTGCTTCTTTCCACGCTCGTAAGACTTGAGTTAAACTTACTCTTTTAACTATAATAGATTAAGCAAAATAATAATATATATTATAAATAGTTTGTTCCATGATTTCTGAATTACTCATTGAAGCCGTTTAAGTTAATAATCAAGCTTAACAAATAACTATTTCTTGTATCTTTTATCAGTGGTAATAAAAATTAAAATGTGCTGCTAGTCAAGTCTTATGATTTGTTATAAAATTTATTTCAGTTGATTTATTTTTAAATAGATACAAATAAACACACTAATTTTTTATAAATCTTATCTCACTTTGATCTAATATCTTATTATATAATCTTATAATAATACTGATGTATTATATGTAAACCTTCTACCAAAATTGTTACTTTGAACAATATAAACAGAAGTGGAAATATTGACAAAAAGATGAACAAGGTAAAATTACTCTATTATATATTTTGTGTTCATGTTCGAATATGACGCATATAATTTTACCCTTTTACCGCTTTTTTAAACACAATAAAAACGACAACCAGTTTAACATCTAAATTAAAAAAAAAACAATCTCGGTATGGCATCGAATCCATGTCCCGGCATTCCTTTTTATCCTCCCAAGTTCTTATCCTATAGAGCATAAATCGCACCGACCCATATAACTCTCGGTGGCCATTAAAAAGATAAACAACTTAATATAGGCATAATAATAAACAAGACGCAGTCGACTTAGTTAGATCCCGTTCTCCCGATCTCGCTCCGAACGTTCATAATTTTATTTATTCACGAAGCCGTAAATATCCGTAGGAATAATTCCAAAGGCTTTTTGCGGGGATTAAGGGGGCGATGCGGGCCTGAGAAAATTATATTCGACTATAACAGTTATCATGCATCACCTGAAAGACGCTTAATGCGTCTTTTCGCAATCTCGAGGGCGGCGCAAGCGACGCCGCGCGCAAATTACTTTTTCAAAGTATTTACATGTAAATAGAGTCGGCGTGTTTCGAAGTTTGTGGTTAGTGATGAGTGGTAGCTAGAATTATTTCAATAGTAGACTGTAAAATATAATAATACTATATATCAAATATAAATCTAAAACTCCTTTCCCCCCGCAGTTAACGCATAATAGTAACGGATAGGAGGAAATATTTCGCTTACGAGCTGGCTGTATTGTTTGTTTCTTTTTTTATAGAATAGGTGGCAAAACATCAAGCCGCTCAACTGATTCTAAGTGATCACCGATGCCCGTGGACATCCGCAACACCAGGGATAAGGCCTTTAAGACAATTTTTTTTAATAAAGGTGCAAGTTTACTTGATTTCATTAACAAACAAAGAATATCAAATAGATAAAAATAGCCAACGCTAAGTAACGAGTTTTCGCTAAATCTTATGACTAATTTTAATGTGTTTAATTATATATAACCACTTAGATCTAAAAACTGCATCGTTATATATTTTATTTATGCATATTTAGTTAACATTTTATACTATTATTATATAATTGTTCAAAAAATTATATATAAGTTAACGGAACTTCCTGTTCCGTCTCTTAACTTACACCTACAGAGGTAGACGTAGAAGGTTGCAGCAAACAAAGCATAATTGCACAATTTCCTTTCCATATTGATACCCATCCATAACTAAATCTTATATTTTAAAATAATTTCAAATTTAAATTTTCATTGTATAATTTATGTATACGTAACCATAATATAGAATAATTAATTGTTATCATTATTATTAATATACTTTTAATAATAATGATAATAATTATTTATTCTATAGTATGGTTAGTCTGTATTTCGAATCGTCCAGACTCTCCCTTGGGATATATTTACCTATCTATTACAAATTAAATTTGTTACCAATTACATTTAAACAATAAGTTTAAGTTATTCTAAGCAGTCTTTCCACATCAAACACAGCTTTATAAAATTTTCGATGTTTGAATCCATCCAATCAGATACTCGTTTTCTACATTTGATCTCAGTGAACAACTTCTATATAATTTGGTATATAAATCAACAATGGAACGGGAACGAAAAACTCTTTACTTCAAATGACGGCGCAAAAGCTCGCCCATACATAAAGCCTGTATAATTATCATCCATTCTACTTATAAACTTTCATAACGACCTATACGTCGACTTAACCTCTACTTTCGGGGCTGGAGGGGGTGGGGGTCGCCCCCGGGGGTTAGCGCCCCCACGCCTTATAATGGGACTCTAAGAAAAACGGGTGCTTGGTTCGGAATAGAAAACGCTCCTTTGGAAATAGCTTCGGCGGAAAGCTGGCGATTTATGAGAGCTACGGGATACGGCGGGAAATATCCGTGAAGCGGATTTTTAATGGGGCCATTGTTTCTATTTTAAGCGCGGCGTGCGAATGGAATACTCAAGTTTGTGGAATCTTGTTGTTTGCTTAATGTTATGTGCTTCCAGGCGTGCGTGCCGCTGATAATGAAACGTTGGTATTAGCTCCCGTATATGATAATGTACTAGATATTTGGTGCGTATATATGGAGTATTTAATTATTTACATGAGCCAACATAATATATATTTATATATGTATATGTATATATATATATATATATATATATGTATGTATATAATGACTTAAGTTAAGGCTAAAGTGACCGCTTCAATATATTAGCCAAAATTACGGGTCCACGTGAAACGGTATTGATAGCAACAGCATACGTCTTCACATTTTTAACTTATAATATCAATCATATTTTTTTACTTTTCACTCAAGCTTTGGCAGCCACACTTCAAACACAGCGCTAATATGTTCCAAGGGATGGCTGAAATTACAACTGGATGCACGGATTGTTATAATTAATGAGGATATTATCGTTTAAATCATCCGGACAACCGTACTACATCCGTTCGCTATTTATTTTTAGAGACGAGACCCGTTGACAGGCATAAGTATTTTGAATTTTATAAAATTATTAAGATTTACAAATGTCGTAATTTTAATATCAAACTTTATGCAAACGCTTGAACTTAATTACATTGTTTTTTACATTTTAATACGAATATTATCTTTATTTCTATTGAACTATACTTTTTTTCCATTGTTATGTATATTTATAGTTTCACAAGTGCCTTGTTAAACAAATAACTTGTTAATCAATTGAGCAATATCTATTGTGTGATAAATTTTATAATTGCTTTTATTATAAATAAGTTAAAAAGTATAAATATTAATAAGTAAAACGGTGAGGTGGAATATATTGTATAGATAGTTCAGTTACATAAGGTAAGTGTTAAAAATTACTATTGAAAAAGTAACAGCAAAAAACTAGAATAAAGTGCTGTCACAGTAAAAAACTGTCACAGAGAAGTCTGTTAAACAATGATTAACATATAAATACCAATAAAAATTGTAGGTGTATATTAGAGTTTGGAAGTACTAGCAAATTCTCATTTTAAAATTTGACGTTACTCTTTTATCATTACTTAAATCTTACTACCGAAATCTTTCAACATCCATTTGCACAAATTAAAGTTAAAGAAATATTACGTTACATAACTATCGCTAGTTAAAGAAAGCTTATATGTTTCGACAATAGAATTCTAGAACAAAATTTAATAATTTATTTGCATTGTTCTAATCTCATATCAAAAAACACGTGATATAAAATTTTAACTACAAATATATACTCTTTGGTTATTTTATAAGAGCTAGCACAGAGAAACAATACGGCAAGCACGTTAATTCCGTCATAATATATAATAATAAAATGCGTATACGTTGGTGGTTTAAATAATAATCCAAAAGAATGCCAGTTAGCTGAGAAATTTTAATGAGTGTAAATAAAAGTGTGGGTTTGTACTTAAACACAACGTTACGTTTAAATTAACACCTGCTTATTTTCATAGCAATAAATTCTAATTGTTATTACTTCATTTTACTATTACACAAATATTTTAATAGGGATAAAATTTTAACTTAATAACATGTGTTTAAAAAGGTCAATAATTATTACACGGTATAAAAACATTTATGTACGTAGTGTTTCTAAGACAGCGTAATACAATAACAATTAACACGGATGTCATAACTCACTGTAAAGAAATACCACGAGATTAAAAACTATTTAAATTACTAAATTTATAAAGAACTTAATAATTAAGCGTTCTTATTCATGGTATGTTAGGAATTTTATGAAATATTTATATTAAACTGGTTTTTAGTTAAGATGAAAAAGATTATAGATTAGCACTAAGATGCGTACTTCAGATGAATTTTAATTCAACTTATTAATGGTTAACAAAGTAAAAATCATCTATTTTTCGTTATTAAAATTGTTAAGGGGCGATTTATGCAAGCCATGTGCAGCAAGCTCGAAATTACTGCTGTTCATATATTTTTTGTTTATGGGTGACAATATGGACACCGTGTACCTCCTTATAAGTAATTCGTGCGACCTATAATATTTTCATACTATTCTTGAGGACTTAGACGTAATGTCCTCAACTTGGTCTCCGGTTTCTCTTGTTTATCAATGTATCATACAACTAAAAATGTTAACAGTTTTACATGTTAATCACTCTAATATTTATATAATCACAAAAAGATGAAATATTGTAAATTGAATACAGAACGGTATTACATCGTTACCATCTTATTTCCTTTATTTTGCATTATGTCCTCTCCGTTCGTTTAGCAGTAAATGGTTAATAGGCTACACAACCTCCTTTAATATCCATTTAGTCGAAATAAACAAAAAACATCTTAAATAGGTTAGAGCTCCAATACGCTATTAATGGACTCATAAATGTCATAAACATCTTATTCACCGTTCAAAGATTTTTAAAAAAACACAAACTCCAATCTATTTTCGAACGCTGCCCGTAATCAATGGGACGTCATATGCCTTCAGCGGAAGAAATAAAAACGCCGAAATGAACTAATAACATACCCAGAATCGGCCTAAAGCCACCGAAAGCAAAATATATTAGTACGCCAGTAACACGTCGTTCCGTCGGTATAATGAACATGGCTCCCTCTAGCGGGGCCATTAATCATCCCCGCCAGCCCCGCACCCCTTACTTAGCTGCTCCCTTTAAAAAAACACCCCTCCACCCCTCCCGGTTAGAATGTTTCCAATTCATCACGAAACTCCGCCCTTGACAACTTTATACGTATCGTAAGTTCCTTACCGCGCTTTGTTAACCAAGGCGGCTACGAACAGTATACAAATCCATAGATGGTTCGTAGAGTTCAGGATCGTCGTATCTTTTTTATATCGTTACGACGGCCATTACAAATAAATTTATACGTTTTTTATACTTTTCAGTTTGTTGCCTTGCTTATTTTTAAAAAATTTCTTAATTTATTTTAAACTACTAAGCAGCCGGCCTGGCTTTTCTTAGAGTATTTAATTTATATATAGCATAATTTATCCAATAAGCACATTTTAAACTTAAACAATCTATTTATTACCTTGACAAGTGACATTTATTTTATATATATACAAATCATAATTATATAAATTACACATACCTTACTGTTCTAGGTAAGTTTGCGGGAAGTCTTATATTTGTATATATAGAATACTTTTCTTTATATCAGTTCAGTAGTTTTCAAGAATAGTGCGGATAAAAAGACAGTCGAGAAGCTTTTGAAAGTATATAAAGTTTATAGTAATTTTGTATTATCTAGAGTGCAGTTCATGCAATAAACATTCATTTCGAATAAAGATTCTTAATGAATATTGATTAAACTATGCAAAATATGGACCTGTTTTTTATATTACATTTGCCTGGGCGGTCGACTACGCTACGCAGTCGCAGTTTAATTGCTTGGCACATTTAAAGCACATAAATTGTTATTCATTGCAGCCCATTCAGCCCTCTCCCGGGGAACACGTACGAAAGCTTCTATGGATGTTTATACGGCCATTATAGGCATTTACATGCAAAATGTATAGCGAGGCTTTTGGGGATGAAATTCTGCCGTTAATTAATTTGTTAAGAGTAAAAGTAAAGCATATAAATCTATTAATATAAGTTCCACTGTTGGGCGTAGGTCTGCGAAATATTTTGTATTTTTTTTTTGGCTTTTCAAATGGTAAATATTTTTATGATAACTATACTGACGATAAAAGTTAATCCAAACTTTATTTCTTATAATGTGTTAAATCAAGTTTAAAGAAACTTATACCGGATACAATTTATTTAAGTTTAAATTTTTCACTGAATTTCTTTTTAAGAGCTCTCTGTTACGTAACTCCGTAACGTTTTATGATATAGGTAGTACATTGAAAAGGTTAAGAAGAAAGAAAGATAAAACGGCGCTTTAAATTTTAAGGATTTTAAATCTAGCATACTTTTAGAACGTATATTCTAGCTTAATTCCTCACTCTATTTTATAATTTGAACAAAATTGTAAACTGCACATGCTGGCGTTAAATATTCATTAGTTAAAATGATTACTTTAATAAAAATACTCTGGCATGTGTTATATCGCAATCGGGATATACAGGCATTTTTATGGAAATAAGGGTAACAAACGAGCCACAGTACACCTGAAGGTGAGGACTGACTTTTTTTAGAACATGGTCCTTTCCCGGTCGTTTAAATAGGCTATCCTGACAGGGGATGAGCCTATCGACATTCATCTGGTACAGATGTAATAGCGATAAAACGATAAGATATAATAAAAAAATCAACAAAACGCCCAGTTAAAGGACACATCGAATAAACATGAATTATATTAATTAGCAATATATACAAAAGATTATATTCTATCACATGTGTAATTATTCACTTTTGAATAAACCCCTGTAAGAAGTACTTTACTTCCTGTAGACTGCACACTTTCAAAATTCTAAGAGACCAGTTAGCTATGTTTCCCAAAGGAACAGTCAACAAACTAAGAATGAAAGAGTAACTTGAACAAATAAAACGCTTTATTAAAACAACGTCCAATTTAAAACTCATAATGAAACAAAGGAGTAAAAGAAACGCGTTCTCAAATTTTGCCGTCGGAACCTATTTCTGTATGCGCTCGCGAAGTACGGGCAGGAAGAAAATAAAATAAATTTATGATATCAAATACAATTCTGTGTAACAAAGAGAACTTTTATAAAGCTTCTTCAAAAGTTATAAATTTCAAAGGATTTAAATTATGTTTCATTAAATTTTTATGTATATTTTTGGAGACAGTATGTATTCTTTTAGGGTAAAAAGGGAATGAAATTTACAGAAAAGTGTGTATGTAAGACAATTTTTATATATAAGTTAAATTAACTAATTAATTTTTTTCTAGGTGTTGGTTGAAATAATGGATTTATATAGACTGGGAGAAAAATAATAATTTACCTAATTTTGTCTTTTTTGTGCATACTGTAAGAGTCAGCAACGGTATCAAGGGTATTTGATATAGGGCAGACGATACACCCTCGTCTCGGTTATCCCTTGACCCTTTAATTATTGTCCACAGTGGTGTTAATACAAACAATATCTGCCTACTCTGTAAGAAAATATAAAAGTGTTACCAAACATATTTTACATCTATATGTAAAATATGTTTGGTAGATGCAAATTCAAATTAATTACATGTTATAGAAATGTAATATGCAAATTTAGAATAAGAATTAACGGAAATTTATGCTTGCAAACCCTCAATATAACGGCCCATCACATTGATTGAAAACAGTAATTGCTTGGAAAGCTTTTTTGCGTGAGCTTTTTCATCAGTTTTACATGTAATGTTTTCGGGAATGGTATTTTGGTTTTATCTTAGGGTAATTGCATCACCATTTACAAATCAATTGAATTTTCTTAAAAGCTACCCCGATCCGATATCAAGCTTGGTGAATACTTTTGAGTTTTAACTATTCTTATTTCTGATGTGTCAGGAGACTTTGGGTGGCTTAAAATCTCTGGTACCAGAGTTGGCCTAAATTCCATCATAGCGCAAAGTCTATCTACTGTCTGTCACTCAGCGAGTTAAGGTGTGGGTTATGCTCGATGTTTCTTTGCATGACAAATTACGCAACGTATACATATAGCAGTAGAACGACGGAACGACGGGACGGATATACATAGCTCGAAAGATTAATAAGCTGTGTGACAATGGATTGGTCACATTTCTCGTTGAACCGATAACCGATAGTGAAGGAATAGTTAAGTGGTAACCCCCTAGTTGCAACAGTTTAAGGTGAAAGCGGTGGACTAGATGAAGAGACGACCTATGTAAATTTACGAGGATGCATATGTTGATATATGTATTTATTTATTTTTATAAGTTGGTGTATGTTGATATATAGATATACAAATAAAAATAAATCACTATAATCAACAACATGCTCATTAATATCCCACTAAAAGTAAGCAGCTGAGTAACCGTCATCGAGGTCAATGACCGTCTGTAAACTTGCATAGGATAACAAAAAATATATAAAATTTAAGTCTTAAATTTTGTACCACATTTTTGTCGTTTTACACATGTAACGTGATTGGACTTGTTCACCGTCTAAAGAGAGGGATAACCGTAAACACATAGGAACGAATGTGTGCCTATGTACCCAAATCCTAATTTCATTTTCACCTCGTACGGATACAAATCGTTTCCAAACACTTTCTGTAATGAGAACGATCGCAAGTTCAAGCGGTAAATTCAAGACCGTTTTGCGCTAATCTCAGCTCTCTAAGTTATAGAAGTTAGGTAATTTTATAACTTCGATGAGCAATCATAATAATCGCTAAAGCAAATCTTGAGCTGTGGTCTCGAGTTCCAACCATTTAAATAGATCCCAAAATATTGGGTAACCTGGTTTCTAATTAAGCTATTTTATTAATGTCTAAGCATTTAAGCCTGACTATAATACTCCATCAAGGCAGATGGAGTCTTTTGGATGTCCAGCGAATGCTTCTGATTTCTCGTTAATACTTTCTTATATTCTATTGAAATCTAGCAAATTTACATCGCCATCAATATTCCTATTGTAATTCTACTAACTAAACTGGACAATACTCTGATATATGCATTCCTCGACTTCATATACATGAATAGCTTGACGTTTTACCTAGCAATAATTAGTTTTACAATACAATTATTTATACGCGTTTGTAGTGGAGAGTCCGTAAAGCAAACTTTAAAAAGTTTTCGCGTATAGGACATGTGAGGTGACAGCGAATAGACTAGAACATGAACAACATACTTGCTTTAGTTTCTTTCCACAATCGCGCCCGTACCCCTTCTACGAATCAGCCCTAATAAGATGATGTTGGCCATGGAAGATAGGTGGGTGGGGCCACGTACGACGTCCATAAAGATAGTCGCAGCACTTTATAAACGTTTTTTTTTAATTTCTCCTTTTTTTAAACTGCCAATGGGAATAATTCCGGTCAACGCTTCTGTATTAGACCGTATCCTTAGAGCAGCACCAGTGTGGGGCTAGTTTATTTGCAATAAAGAAAGTGGAATCCCGGGTTGCGCTCCAATTACCGGGATATACGTGGCTATCTTGGTGACGTGTTGCCTAGTCCGGGATTGGTTGGCAATTAAATATATTGCGAGAACAGCCACCTCATCCAATACAAACCTGTACCTACCGTGTACAATTCCATAAATCAACTCTTTTGTTTTTCTCGCCGCTAAAATAGATATAGTAGCTAGGCGTGCCAATTCGTTCGTAGTGTTTTCAGAAATATTTGCTGATAACAGTATAGGTTGTTAAGTCCGTAGACCGGCGGCGGCTTTGAAGTCTAATAGACATATAAATTGGATGTTACCTTAATTTATAAATCTGATAAACTTTATATAATAGTTTCATATAATTAAGTCGTAAAAGCTTCGTTAAGTGGTCGTTAACTGATAAGGAAGAATAAAATTGTCCTTTATGTGGATCATTATAGTTATTTGATGGTTTATTTAGCTAAGCAAATGTTGTGAAATATCTTTGTATTTTATATTTGAGACATTTTTCAAATAACCGGTATCGAATTGAAATTGCTTTGTAATTAGAAATATCATTGAAAGTTAATTCGATACTTCGCTATAGGAAATACAGATGTAATAATGGAGTGTATACAAGTATTGTAACTGTGTGCATTGTAACTGTCGACTATTAATAGTATTAAGTATTGTTAGTATGTAGCCATAACTACGAGTGATTACATGTTTTTTATGTTCTCAAGGTAACAAACAAGCGCCTAATGGTAAATGATTCCTACGGCGGATGACGCACCCAAAGTTATAACCATTTGATAACTAACTGGTTACTTCCTACGTTACTGGTAACAGGGATCTGAGCAGTTTCTTTCTCTGGCAATAAAAGCCCACAGCGATGTTAAGTTGCTATTTTGCGATGTTGTTGTGTTAAAGCATGGCACTAGTCTATTCCGGTGAAAATCATCTTACAGTCAATTATAGGATGATGCGCGATTCTATCACAAGATAAACACGGACCTTATAAATAAAATACTCACATGCTTGGCTAGATCACGTTATCAAAAGCCATTAGAAGGAAATAAATTTATGTACCCATTTTATAATCAAATATTATATACAGCTAATGGGTTATATTAGTCGCAAGAAACTGTAGTTAGCATTATAATATAATATTATATTATAACAGATGAATATTTAATTTAATTGCACTGAAAAAAAAATTGATTAAGCCATATCCGTCAGATTTTTTAGAACGGGAGAGGCAATATTTTTTAATCGTATAAATAAGAAGAGAAAAACTTACAGAATAAAAGTGTAATACAATTTCTTTAGTTTTCTGTGTGTTACGTCTGACCAAAGATAGTTGGCGAGGCATTTTACCTTAGTTCACATGGGTTATAATGCGTCTGCTAGTAACTCCTTATCTTGGACGAAAGTGGGGTCACGGGCCGCAAGAATCACTTACTATCAAGAAAACTGTGCGCTAAACGCAGTTAGTGCCCCTTAATTTTATAAAACTAAATACGATATATAACAAAAAGTCGATACGTAAGTGCTTTAAATAATATTACACATGACACGCAAAGTTTGTAGCATTATGTAAAAAAATTACAATTCAAAATATATGTGAACGACCGAATTGTTAAAAACACGCTTTTTCTTAAGTTCTGTCAGACGGTACGGGCCAGGCGCTCCACTGCTCCCCTGGGAGCCGTACACTAGTTTTCCCGGCATATCTTATTGCTCTTTTGTTGATTCCCCGGATCGTTACTTTCTTCGCAAGGGGTCACCGAGCTTAGGACCTGCTGTCACGGGATACATGGGGTCTATTCGTCTACATAAAAACAGATTTGTTTGCTGGTATCAACAGTTTTAGGACGGTCTATTTGATAAAAATAAAATAAAATATAAACTTATTCCCATAACTTTTTAATTAATCGCAGCGATAAATGAAATCTTATTAGTAAGGGATCGCTGTTAAACTGCACCACCAACGTAGTTAGTAAACTTGTGTTGTCCCTTGAGGTACCTGTCTCTTTGCCAGTTAAGTTCAGCTTCGGAATTAAAATCTTGAGAATAAAATCTACGTTATTAATAAAGTTTTGAGAACTTCTATCACTTCTTCCAATAAAAATTATCTAATTATATATTATTTATAAAAGTAATTTTATGAATTCTAAATATATAGATACTGTCTTTTCGATAACGGGAAGAGACACAAATTTTGTTGCTTATAAAAATACGATTCGACGATCTAACGATGAATTATCGTAATTTTTAGCTTCTATTTTATGTAATCTTCTACTATATTTAGGAGTAGAAGATATAGGTAGTATTGATCATAGATTTCCGCCATGTACGATCCTAGGGCATTTGCTTTCATCGACTTCCCGTTGCATTGGTGATCGGTCCATCTAGCGACCGAAATTTCTACATTGCGTTTGCCGACATGAGGTTGTCACTAACATATAAGATTGAATTTTGAAATTTCCTTAGCAGCTATAAATAATGCAATTAATAAAGCATCGCAGCTGAGTCTTCTCTAAAGGATTAAAACATTCAAATCAAACAGTATGCAATTTTACAGACGGGGTCGTCCCTTGTGCAAACGACCCTTGTCTTATTTATTCATCCGAGAAAGAAACTTGTTTTGTTTACTCCCCTTGACGGGTGGGGGAGGAAACGAAAAACTGCGGATACAAGTTCTTCGATTTACTGTAACCCCGTGAAGATATCTTTGTTTGTGTTGTAACTGTAAATCTAAAGAGACTGTACTCGCAAAAGTTTATCTTTGTTAACCCGGCAAGTTATCAGTTGCTTTGTTAACATTTTAAAAAACCACAACTTTCATTAATTGATTGTTAAAGAACTATTATATAGAATAGTTTTATTATATATAATAGCAAATTTGATTGAAAATGTAGGCAATTACTAGCATAAAAGGACTGATATCATTGCTGAGTGTCGTATAGATAGTGGAAGAAATGAGAGTTCTCAAGCAAGCAGCTCACTGATGGTGTATGATTACCGCCGCCCATGGATATCTGTAATACCAGGGGTGTCGCAGATGCACCGCCGGCCAATTATTAATAATGATATATATCTTCTGTCTTAGTACTCATGGAATACAACGCATTTACATCATGATTTAAGATCAGCTGAACTTTGTTGCTGGCTAAGTAAAAATCCATTACTTAATATAAATGGTTGTCTCCGTAGATTACCGATAAGCATAAAATGTCATCAGCATCTCTTTCTGTAAAAAGGAAGTGAACATCTCATCTAGTGTAAGTACTATTCTTCTTATTGAACCTTGTTTCAATGACAAAAAACCACAAGTTATGCCACTTCAAAAGTTATCGGTTCGTTAAGATGTCTTGCCGTATCATAATTACTAATAAGTATAAAATGTCACCAGCATTTCTTTCTGTTAATAGGAAGTGAACATTTAATCTAGTGTTAGTACTATTCTTCTTATTGAACATTGTTTCGATGACTAAACACCACAAGTTAAGCCACTTCAAAAGTTATCGGTTCTTTACGATGTCTTGTCATATCATAATTACTAATAGCATAAATCATACTAAGACTAAGCGGTAATACTAAGATTTTTAGCTGTTATCCTAGTTTTAGATTTTATCCTCCATGGAGACAGCGTGTGTTTTTTACACAGTTAAGAGTACAATTATCTATTCGTAAATTATATTTAATTACATGTCTTTCAGTTTATTGTTTCAAGTAGGTCAATTTATACCGTCCGGGATATAAAAAATAATAATTTAAACGTATTTTATTGCAGAAACAAAATTAAACAAACATAGTAATAGCAAATGCAACCAGTGAATTTCAAACGGTTATCCAGTCGCATTGCCGTCTTTGGGTAGCCTAAAATCCAGCGTGCCTAGGAGAATATAATGAAACGACACCCCCGTCTAAGCCAGCCCCGACTCAACGCCGGAGCAAACTTCTGCTTTACACCGGTGCTCAAACTGTTCATTACTTCTACGCTAAAATTTATCAGGATTAGTGCACCGCACAAGCACCTTAATAAGCTTATTGAGATTTTAATTAAAATTTGGTGCGCTGTTAGCGAAGAATATATTAATTTTGAAACTTAAACCTCTTGAAACTGCTGTTATTAGAATTTAAAATTGCTATAAAAAGCAAGGAAATTGATATTGACGACCTTTTGACGTTGCCCTAGAAGTTGCCTAAACAAAGAAGTCATTTAATTACCGAAGATGTAGCTAGACAATGGTATTGTAATTTCTTTGGCATAATATTCAATTATTATTTGAAGTTAAATGTGGTGAAATTTTAAACGCAACTTGGTAATTACAAATTGATGAAAATTAATAAGAAACTATTGAATCAATATTACAGAGATTGAGTACGTTCACACTAATTAACCGAATATAATCCGGAAATAATTGGCCCAATTTAATTAATTGTTAACTAGATAATAATTGTAAATTAACCTAATATGTTTTGAAAGCTCTTATTAAATAACTTCTGTTTGTACGTATACTAAAGGAAACATATTGGACTACTTTCTAGTGTAAGTACGATAATCACATTTACAAATATGATAGTGACCTAAATATGCATATGCAAGTTTAAGATTTCTTTTTGTATCCTTTATTGTCTTCAAATAAAAAAACTCATTTATTTATTTATTTTTTTGATACAGTTTTTATTTTTAGCTTAATATTTTAAAAGTTAACTTAGCTTAGTTAGTTTAGTTTTTTAAAAAAAGTTGTGTATATGTTAGTTTTAAAAGTTTGAGAATGGCTGTTTCGTGTTATACCACCCCGGAGCTACCCTTTTTAAGGGGATTTCTTTATGTTGTGAGAGCTCATTCATAGCGTCCATCAGGACGATTCGGAGCGTCGTTACGGTTGCGGGAAATGTAGCGAAATCATCGCTTCACTGCCACGCCGGCGGTGTACGGACATATTGTATCTACCTACGTACTAACCGTTTGAATTACGTTTCATTCAATTTGAGACTTCGAGTTTGGGAAACACTGAGCATTCTAACTCAGATGTAGTTTCATCTTCCTCATCTTTGTCGTAATAGCCCATGGTGCAGACTTTACTTTTCGTTTTTGCTCTCTAGTCTTTTGTCATTTATTTTTTCTATGATTTCTATCATAGTTCTATCTATACTTCAAACCATTGAATAAAATGTGGCCATATTTTAACAAAATTTAAATAAAACATGTATAACTAAGACCAAAAAAACAGTTTAATAGTGACATGTTTCAATGGTAGATTTTTATTCCCATTTGGAAGAACGACTAATGAAATTTTAGATTGAGTTAGAATTGTTAAGTTTGCCTTAATATTTTAACTATATTAATTATAATATATAAGTGAATTTAAATTGTCTTCGTTTCTTTTTATATATTAAAAAGTACAAAATAACAAATATATTTAGGCATTGAAATAGTGAAACAATAGTCTAATACATTAAAATGTAATTTTCAATTTAGAAGTGATAAGTAATTTGGGTGGAATTGTTGAAAACTTGTCGCAGAAACGTTATAACGGTTTGCGGACGTTTTGTGGGAAGAATTTAGTTTTAATAAACGTCTTCGCAGCCGTCGCCCGTCGATATTGCACGACGAACACCCACTAATGTTCGCTTTTCATATTACAATCTACACTCAAACATCATATACATACGGTAGACTCGACGGACGTATTTAATATATAAAATAAACAAAACGTATAAAATGGAATGTAAAGACGATGATTTAAAATTCGTTGAAGAAAAATCTAATCAATGTTGCGCATTGTCTTATCAATTTCTTTTTATATTTTGATAATATTTTCGCAATATACTAAAAATATATTACACATACAAACATAAAGAATATTCCAAAGTTTACTTTTCAGAAGTCCTTTAGTTGCATTTTACGAGAAGAAGCCGTCCGTACGCTGTTAATTGGAACCGCATGTACAAACATTTAGTCAAGTCAACCCTCGTAAATGAGGCGTGCGGACGAAATAATACAGTGGTGCTGCGGGTCGGAATGACCACTGACAGAGACGCCGGCAATTAAGATCGGCGACTCCCTACACAGTTAATCCGAAAATACGTGAGATGGGTGATTATTGACTGCAAATGTCGTTTATAAGGTGCTTTGTTTTCAGATGTGGAATGCCTATATATATTTTCTTAATTACTGTTTGAAATGTAATAATGAGTACATTAAATATAATATGTACATATAGTACTAAATCAGCAAGGTAGACTTTAAACTTATTGTTTCATTGTAAAATGCAGTTAAAGAGTTTAACAGTGGTTGAGCTACACTGCAGTTTGTTTCCAGTCGCGGAATGAATGGGTCAGCTAGACCCGGGTAGGACCACGCCCTCACAGAATATCAGCGTAAAATAGCAGCATAATGCTGCTGTTTTTCGTCTGGTGAGTGCAGGGATCCGGAGACTTTTATTACTGGTAACGAAGCATTCCATCTCAGTCCTCAAGGGTGACAACGCATCTGCATTATGATTCCTTGATGAATTTGTCGTGGGCCGCGGGAATCACTTACCAACCGGTGAACCGTGTGCTCGTTTGTTACTCTTAAAGTAATAAAAAAAAGAGGATGGAAGCAGAAGTGATGTTAAGCAAATCCAAGGGGTATAGTCCGTACTAAAGATTAGCTCTTTGGAAAGGTACTATGAAAAATATAAAAGTTATAAAAATACACTTTAAACTTCAAATAACAAAATCTTGTTAAAGTTGATATAATAATATAATGAAACCGCTTTTAGTGGTCAATGTAGTTCTACTGTGTTACGGATGCTAAGCTATTTTTTTGTGTTACACATATGCTATATAATATACAAAAAGTATCTTAGCAAAAAAGTTTTTAGATTTACGTTGTGTTTTTAATGTAATAATTGAAAACGTATATTTCATCATAATGAATAGGATCCATCGTGTATATATTGTATTATCGTCATAATACCTAAAACCAACGTAACGCGTCATTTAAAATCCAACCTCATGTTCAGAAATATAAGAAACAAACTCATAGCGACCCAAGCGTGCATGTTTAAAAAGTTAACAAGTGTAGAAATTCACTGAATATCGTGAGTACCTAATAAGGGGCATAGAACGAAGTCTCCAGTCCGGCACGTCGGCTTTATGGACCGTTAGAGCTACTGAAATCAATAAAAGTGTCGGAATGTACCGCACATGCGCAATGCACGCCACCGCTCTCACTGACTCAGCTACATTCGTTTTATAGACACTTGTATTTGTGTCTATGGCCATTTCGTATGCCACTGTTGACGGAGTGAAAAAAAAGAGGGATTTTTTTTTATTTGAGAACGGCATACGAGGGGTTAAGTCGTAAAAATGTAATGGCTATTACCATTGTAATACTACGATGTATGAAATTACTGCTACTTAAAAATTAAATCATAGAATCGTAATCATTGATACATAACGACTTGTCGAGATTATTACAAAAACTTCGTGCAAGAGAGATAACGAAATATGGTGTAAGCATTACATGCAGCTTCATTGTGGATTGGTGAAATTCATATGCCTGCAATATTTTTAAGTTGGTACAGGAACTTTTTGTTAACGTACTGTGAAATTTGAAGCAAGAGCTTAGACCATATTTCGTTATCTCACCAAAGAGGTCTATTATTTTCAACATTAGATTGAAAGTAACAAACGAGCACACAGTTCACCTGATGGTAAATGATTCCAGTGCCCCATGATATTACATTCATTCTTGACAAGGAATCATAATGCAGATGCGTTGGCACCCTTGAGGACTGAGATGGAATGCCTCGTAGCAAGTATTAAAAAGCTCCGGATCCCTACACTCACCAGACTAAACACAGCAGAATATTCTTCTATTTTACGATGGTATTCTGTATGAGTCACTCGTTCATGGTCTTACCTCGGTCGAGCGGATCCATTCTGCAACTAGAAACAAACTGCAGTGTAGCTCTACCACTGAAATCTTTACTTTACTACTTGCACTATTGATTAAATTGTCACAATTTGCGACGTCAGTGACATAATAGGGTTTAGATTATGCAGGGTGAGAACGAAATATGGGAAACAGTTTGTCATAAGATGAGTTACTTCTGCACTTTGTGTATATGACGATCACAAGAACACCAAAACCCATAAACCAATAAATATTTTCTTATTGCGTTCTTCTGCTTTTGGGCCGCGTGACAGGCGTTATTACTTTTAAAGATTATTTTACTTTCCACTTTTTTAGATTAACTTTTAATGAATAATATTTGCACATATCGTGTACGTACCAAGGCATTGTGGCTTGAATTCTATATAGTTTTAAGTTTCAGTTGGTAGACTCGTGGTATTCTGACTAAGAACTCAGGAGCTACATATTCTATTATCTATATCGTTATAAATTATTTAAGATATAGCAGATACTTGTAGGTGTGAATATACACAATTATTCATATATGAGATTTTAACTATATTTAAATAATTCACGACACAAGCTTTAGAAATACATATTTTATATTAAAAGACTTAAGAGCGTTTTTGGCTTTTTGTCAAATTGTATTGGGAATCGGTTTTAGGGAATCATTTATTTATAGCAAAGAGAACGGTCGGTAAATAAGTATAGAGGGACTCCATGCTGTGACTAATAGAGACTGCCCTTGTCCGAGATGTATAATTCAGCATTAGATTTAATTTATTATGAAATGAAGACATATTTAATGCCGTCCACCGAAACCGGTCAATTGAGTGTTTCGAATATAAGAGCGTCTGTGTTCAAACTTACAGATTAAGAAATTTATTTCGTCCATTAATTTGCCCGATATGAATCTTCGAAAATGTTAATTAAGTTTGAATATTTTTATCGTCTTTTCGAAATAGTTTTTTAGTTCAATTTTTTATAAATATCGTAGAGTTAAGTTTTAGGAGGTGTAAGGTAAATATCTTTATATAAGTTAACTATAAAAAAGAACACGAAATGTACACTAGAATCAATGAAAAATGTCTTTAATTGATTTATATAATATTACAGGATTTATGGCCGAATTTTACGCGACTTTTATGGCAATTACGACCATCAAAAACATTTTTATTAAATCACAACACTGTAAACTATCTTCGGGCCATCAGTATCGCACCGACAAAGCTGATACGGCCTTTAACGATTGGACAATTAATTAAAAAGGCATAAACGCCACTTTTATATACGGGGAGACTATAAAGACTAACTTTTATATGTCGTAAACGCGATTGTCTAAGGACCCTGACGACTTCGATACTGTAGCGTTTGAGAGGGAAAATGGGACGACGTTCCAACAAAGGTACTTAAGGGAATATAAAAAGACAAAATTGCGGTAGAAAATAACCGATTATAGAGATTTGATTTCTTTTTAATTTCGGTCACTTTTGAACGCTTAAAGCTTAAGATATTAAAAAGTAAAATAATAGTTTATTTAATATTAAATTAATTAAAACATATTTGACATTAAGTGCACCATGAGATCTTTCGAATATAGAAGTTATTGAAAGTTCGATAGAAGTAAGTATATAAATCTAATATTAATGGTTTTTCAAGTTTAAGAGATATTATTTCAAGAAACGATTTATTTATACAATTGCTAAGATATTAAATAATGTCGCATGTCCAAAACATAATACTAAATCATGTAGATACACAGAAAGAGCGCAAACATCTCATAAAAGCAATTCAGATCAATGCTAGATATCTCCGACGGGGTATAAAATAGATTTATTTCGCTCCCCGAGAGGAAACTTTGAATGAAAATGGTGAGATTTTTAAATAAACCATTAGAGAAAAAGTTCCGGGCCGTTTGAGGCGGGTTACTGTACTGCTATCGAGCGCTATTGTTCACTGCAACATTGAGCTTTTGCGTAGACTATATTCTAATGGAAGTGTCATACATCATTACTTTTTATTAGGATATAAGGAGTGACAAACGGAAACACATTTATATTCATGACAAATGATTACTAAAACCCATTAGACCCACAATTACAACATGTCACTGTTGAGGATTAAGATGGAATGTCTCGTAACAAATAAGGTTACCTCACCAGAAAAATAAATTAGAGTTCACATAAGATTTAACGCAGGTAATTTTGGTTACTCAATAGGCATGCTACAGTTTGAATTGTAAAATTTATTAATATATATGACTTTATGACGATATTTACCTCTCATAAAGTAAACGCTATTATAGATTTAACTGAAATGCTGTGTCACAAACAATAATTATCTTAAATAATGGTGCTAACAACAGAAGGTTAATTACAAAACTTTATCTTTGAACTAAGTCTCAATTCCTAATTGTAAAGAAGATACCTTTTTATTAAATTCTGATATTACAAGGAATAGATTAATTCATTGTGTAATGTATGTGTTATTAATTGTTATATTTTAAGAGTTACTTGAGAATGATTTCATATTTTTTATTTATTTAATATTTTTCAGCATAATCTCATTTTCAATTATTTTTCTTTTTTCACAATATTACATATTAAATTATAAATATTTTATTTAATTAATTAATTAAATATATGTATTGATCATAATTTACTGACTGAAGGTGGTATTTCTAGTAGCAGATGAATATTTCTCTACGTGTCTCATTCGCTAGTAGGTGGACATTCGCCTTCCAGTTACAATCTTCAGAATGGAGTGTTTGTAGCTATTAATTTTTATTTTCGACTGCGTCTTTTGATCGTGTTCTTTATATGACATTTAAGGGTAATTCCTTAGTGATAATGCGCCATTTATTGTATTGTTAATAGAGGCTTTATTAGTTTACGTTATTTATGTCCTGGGACGAAACATAATTCGACACATAGTAGCTAGCAATATAGAGATCCAGCCCATGTAACAGAATTGCCATTTAGTGGCTGATAGTAGTAATTTAGTTTATGTTGTAATTAAGACAACTGTTTAATTGACTAAATCCTATTTTATGTACTCTATCGGTATATATAGTTGACATATATACATATAGAGAGTTGGTATATATATTGTATAGAGAATAGTTCAATGCCAAAGAATAATAACTCGTCATTAAGTTCAATTATCGGAGAAAATAATTTAGAGTTTTTACTCTTCTTTAATAGTTATTAGAAAGAGTTAGCTAGACATCTTGCAGTTAATATTTAGGTACTACTCCGGCTTCCACATATTCTGAAACAGCAACTTTAATATAATTTCTTTATCATAATTTAAATTTTATATGTGATAAGTAACACGTATTCATAACGTAACATATATATGTATATTTTAATGTATCAATATGAATTTGTTAATCGCTAAGGGGTATTTCAATATTAACGATAATATAAAACAACACAATATCATACATTACAAAAAATTCAACAAACGCAATGCACCCGAGTAAACTCGACCCAATACAAATATCGTTCTTTTTCGAATCAAGCAGATTTATATAGACTTGGGGGGATGTCGTACGTATTTATTTGTGGAAGTCGGAGTAGTACGTCAGGGAAGCAGGGGGTGCCCGGGTGGCTCGGGGTGAAATGGCAAATACAGGAAACGGATCAGGAGAACTTTCCCGCCGAACCGGCAAAAGGGAGATTTCATGTGTTCCAGTAGGGTGGCTTCAAGGTTTCAAGTTTTAAAGACTTTTACTATTTAATTTTTGGATTTTTGGAAGCTAGGTATTTAATTATTTTTACCTATAAAATATACAATTCACCAACAAAGGCGAAAGTACCGCCCAATAAACTTAACATCGTGGGTCCACTACTACGCTCGGCAATTCTTTTCTTTATTGTATCATCCAAGGAGAACAAAGGTTTCCGCCACTATTTATTTCTTAAATGATCCATAATGAGTGACCATTATTTTTGTTTAAATATTAGAACCATGTTCACGATTCCCCATCATTATATCCTATCTAACAACGTAATAAACTTAACATTTACAGGGTTTAAAGTATCAGTATCAGAAAAATCGTTCTATAGTGTCCTAATAAAAAATTGAACATCAATAATGATAAAACGAAACACGTTACTTCGTATGTATAAATAAAAGCACCTAATTTCCATCCGATCGTATCTATTATAGGAGAGCAGTTTGTCTCATAACTCTCAGCATTGTGTGCATCCTACCGTCTCACTCTTGATATGTTTATATCCATTAATACCGCTTTATGGATGCGAGATAAGAATAAATCTAGCGGTAGGCGGACCGCAGTGTATCTACATCCAACTTTATTGTTACTCCGTTAAGTTTGTTTACGTGAACCTAAATTGTGTAAGTAAACTTAGAAAAGACTTGATTTAATTTTGATTCTAATTCAGTTGACATAACTTTACATAAGTAGTGATATAAACTCATTCATATAGTGATTATAAGTGAACATGCATAACTGAGTCTAATCACAGTGTAAAAAATAAAGAGGTGGCCTGTATGTGATTAACTGCCTAAACTTTTCTCTCTAAAGAGATTATTAATGCATAAAACGCCACGCGGGTACAATGACTGACGGTATGTGAATACTGCAGTCCATAAACACCATCCATTCTCGTCAAAGATTTAAAGATACAAGTAATAGTACCTGATGGTATGTGATTCCAGCGGCCCATGACATCTACATACAACCGCGACAAGGAATCATAATGCAGATGTGTTGTCACTCTTGAGGACTGAGATGGAATGCCTCACCACCAGTAATAAATGTCTCCGGATCTCTACACTCACCAGACAAAACACAGTAGCATTTTGCTGCTATTTCACTCTGGTATTCTGTAAGGTGCGTGGTCCTACCCTGTTTGAGCTGACCCATTCATTCTGCAGCAAAGAAACAAACTCCTTCACTAATTATTGTCTCTACTGCTTTTAAAAGATAACAGAAAAATATTTAAAAATAACTCTTAATTTTTCCAGCTACTCTTAAAATAAACTGAAACAACATTCATCTTTCACCATGCAAGTTTCTCTACATAAAATCATTGGTAAGAATAAAAAATTAATAGAACAAGCACATAAAACACATGCTTGCCGCAATGTTTTAAACATTTATTGAAGATATAAGGAAAGCAATTTTGATGGTGGAATTCTACAACGAAATATTTTGGTATGTGTCTTTTCGGAGTAAACCGGGAGATATGCTCTATTTAAATAAGTATATTTTTAATTTTATTTTCTTGTTTCTTCTTCTATTTGAGATAAATTATAAAATTGAATTTTTGAAATTGAGTGAATCTGCAAAAATGATTATGATAAAGTAATTATATAACAAGAAAACTCTGTCTCAACTGAAAAAAAAGGTCGCGATGTATTCGAGGTTTATTTAATTTCACCGTTTCTTTTCTTTATATTTTTATATACATTTCATCGTCTCGATACTTGCGGCATTGGTGATTGTAATTTGTTATTAGTAACGAGGTGTCCCTCTTAGTTCCTGGGAGTGCCGCAGCACCTATGAATCTTTATCCAGAAATCATTTAGAATTTTGTTGCTAGTTGATTATTTTTACTTCCATAAAACAAAAAGAGATAATCATGCGATGAACAGAATAAGTGATTGATGTAGCCTACCATCTCATTACAAATTAAACCCCTAAAGCATTCGATAAAAGGTTTCTTATCAAAATAATATTGTTAAGTTTATAGAAAGATTATAGTAAATACAATATTCAACAGTGGTAGAGCTACGATACAGTTTGTTTCTAGCTGCATAATGAATGGGTCAGCGTTCATACAAATGGCGATATTTTTACGATAACGGTGATGACGTCTTCTTGTTTGATTCTGATATTTAACGAAATAGAGTAACATTTCACTTGAACACTGTGTTCCTTTACAGTAAGAAGGTTCAGATAGGGAGTCTCTAGTAAAATATGAAATCAGCGCGTCTCGGCAGTTTCGCGCACACGTTACTTGTTTATCCTTTTAAGGGTGAGTTCTCATTTCAGACAACTGGTATGATTGCTGTATAACGTCCATTACATCAAGAACTTCCGACCCTCCTATAGCAATTTGTAAAAAGGCGACAAAAGTGGAGTATTAAAGAGTTCTAAGGGTAAAATTAAAATGGTTATTAAATTAAACATTATCGTAATACGCCAACGCCAACGAGTTTAGAATTTAAGCGACTCGCTTCGGTTCCTATATCTAGTACTGCTTAATTTCTTATATTAGTGTTTTATGCATTTTTCATTGAGATTTGATCACTAAAATAAACATATATGTGTTTGTGTGAACTGGCAGTGATCAACATGATCGTACCAGCATTCTATATATCTATTATATATATTTTGACATCTTAACTTAAAATATAATAAAAACAAAATAGCAGTTAATTTTATTTTAAAACAACTTAACTCATTGTTTAAAAAAAGATCTTTAGTTCACATACTAATAAATAGTCGTTATGGGCCAAATAACTCGATGCAAATGGCTCGGAAAAGAGATACTTGGAAAGGTTTAGGAGAGGCCTACGCCACAGAGGCGGCTACTACCAGCATACGTCAATAAATATAACTATAATCACATATTTTCTAGATTTATATCTAGGATTTAATTAAGTTAGTATTGTTAAAGTAAGTTAGTAGTAAGTAAATAAAGGCTATTTTTATTTTTATTTTTATTTTATGGGCCAGCAGCCGTTAACTGCTGGCTTTAACCTCACTCATGCGATTCCTCAGCATTCTGTTCAGCGTCACAAGCATGTAATAAATAATGCGACATTGTAATCAACATCCCACCAACCAATCGTAACTGTTATTATTAAATCCTTCAACGAATAACCACTCTGTATCAATTCTCTTAAATATCTAATGGTATTTATTTAAAAGTAATTCGTTTTGAATTAAGTTAAGTTATATCCGTGAAATTATATATATATGAATTAAAAGCTCTGTCAAAATATAGCGAAAATATTCCAATGTTTTGCATGTTTTGGCAGAGTGTCAAAGTATTTTTGGCTCGCAATGCGCTTCATGAATGCATTTACTCCTGAACATAAAATATATCACAATTACGACCACCCTGCTGCCCTACATACTTACTATTTTTATCTACAATAATATCTTAATTAATGCACATAGTAAAACAATTTTTTATTTTTGAAATATGGTGCTATGGTTAAAACTGAGGCCTTCAATAAACTGCTGAATTAAGTAACAGCTACGTAACGTATTTCCTATATTAAAATAACTTTTCATTTAACATTACTTTTCATTGCATTAATAATATATACATTTTCAGGCTAGAAAATGATTCCATTTCAAAACGAGCATCCCGTAGCGAACGCTGAAAGGAGAATTTTAATGAGAACCACCAATTAATGGTCCCGAGACATTCCTTTCTTACATATTACACTAACGGTCGTCGAAAAAAGGAAACAAAATTGAAAACAAGCCATTGTTATGTTATACGGAGGCTCTACGAGAAAAAGGCAATCTACATGGAGGGTTCGCACCGGACGCCTTGAGATGAGGAAATAAGAATTCATCCTTTCTCGCCCCGGGGGGCAGGAGGGGCAAGGGGGGAGGTGAAGCAAGGGGGGCTCAAGACGGACGATGCCATTCCAAAAACCCATTATACGAGCTCCGGAGCTGTTTTCTATCTCGGAGAGGAGCCCGCGCCAGTACTCCCACCACCCCCCGCTACCTCCCTTTTGGATTCCCAAGTTTGTTTATGAAAATTGCCCATTAAAATGGCTATGAAAGTAACGCTTTTGCCACTCCCGAAATTAATAAGAAAATTGATATAGATTATTACTTTAAGTACAGCCTTAGCTGGGATATAATCTGTAGCTCGCGGCCTCATTTAAGATATTGATTGTTCTTTTTGCAGCATCAACTTATAAAAACCGAATTCAAGAAACATTAACCTCTATCATAATATTTATATATCATATACACCATCATATAAATTACATGATTGTAAATGTTATAAAAATTTTAAGTATTAAAAGAGCCCCGCAGCTTGAATCGATTGGTTGGACGCGTAATCGTTGTTTGTACGATTTGCAGGCATTTCTATGGCCCTTGATCATTTATGTACATGTGTATATTTATTCTAAACATCACATTCAAGGTCCTAATTAAAATCAAATTATTTAAAACATCAATGCCTACCCTCTACCGCATCACTTCAAGAAGGATTTACTTCCCTCACCCTAACAGATTTATGGCGTCATTACAAATTAAATTAAAAAGCAAAATTATTACACTTGAAGCAAAATTTAAAAACACATTACCTCACCCTCTTTATTGAGAAGTAGCGCTTTCTTCGCTCTATATTTTCTATCCTTGTCTCCTTGCAGTGTTATATGTGTGTAAAAAAAAGATAGAGAATTCGTAGACGTTGTTCGTAGCTAGATATAAAGAAAGATTATCCAAAGCCCCAAGGAAGTTTGAAATTGCTATTGTAGCGAAAAGGATTATACGTTAGTGCTACGCCGTAGTGGATCTACGTTGCTAAATTGTGTTCCGGTACCCTATAGATAACAGTAATGAGTTATTTTGATTTAAAATAGTTACAATTTTGTTTATTAATTACTTATTACAATTATTTTACAATTATGTAACTTAAGCTTGAACAAATTGTTTTATTATGGAAAGAAGGTTTTGTCAAAAAAAAACAATTTATGGCTTAGGTGAATCTTAACGTTGCATTTTTGAATCTGCCATTATGACTATTGATATACATTGTGAACTATCTCCTAGCGCAAACACTATGGCTTAATTAGAATTTTTATTTAAAATATACAAATCGTAGTCGAAATTCTTTGAATGATGACAAGGTTTCTTTTACCTTAAATCATCATAACCATCATAAAATCTTTAAAGTCTTCATGATTACGCTCAGGATAATTGCTATCCAGTTATTTTTAGAATAGTTGTTTCTAGGATATACAAAAACGATTCCAAAAATGTAGCAATGTATGTTTCCAGTTCATGACTACTTCACTTCAGATCCCTGACTCTCATAGGTCGCAGAAGTTAGGCCTTAATTTTAAAAGAGCGCTTCACTTAGTAAGTTACAGCTCAAGGAAAGAGGACCTCTTTAGTTGCGGTTGTCATGTGTAATGTGGGTCATCCTTAATATCTTCAGGTCGGCCAGGGGTTGTAGTCTTATTTCATTAATTTTGATAGAATCTATCTATCGAATTTATTGAATGTTTCTGTGATATATGTTTCTTATATTTCTAATTATAAAAATAAAAATTGCCTATTTAATAAAAGCTTATTATACAAAAAAAAAACATCGTTAAAATAAAATCCGATGGTATTCCAATTCGAAATTAATCGGGGCGGCGAATTGGAAAGGTAATGAAAACAAACATCGGTTGGCAGTTTTAAACGTAAAATAAACAACGCAGTATCGCAACGAAGCGCAGGCGGGCGTACCGGAGCGGGATTAATCCGGTTTAAGCCGGGTGCATGCGGGATCCGGATGAAACCTGGTCGAACCGAGTGCGCGCGAGCGATACGCCCGGCCCAGTATGCGGTGTTAATCCCTATTTTAAATTCTGATAAAGGCCTCGCCTCACCTGTATAAGGATACCCCATATCTGATGTATGAGTTTTAACAATATATGAACATTGGTTTACGATACTGAAAAAATGACTCCTAGGTGTGTCATTTGTTAAGTAAACCAAATAGCAACATAGTTTCTTTAAGTAATACCAACGTACAATTTTCTAAAAGCATCCAGATCTGTTTTCGATTAAGAATCTGGATAAGAATTCTGTCTGTAAAATATTAAATTAATTAATGTACAAATGAAGCTTTTAACATACAAACAATATTAAAATACAAAATGAAATTGGTTAATTATATATTATATTTAATAATCGTATATTATATTTATTTATTTACAAATTTTTATAATATTTGTATTATTGATTTTCATCATGTATCCTGTAGAAAGGTAAACAATATGTGATTAAGGTAAGAGCAGTAAAAAAGTTTACTTGAATATATAAAATTTAAATAAACAATTTATACATAAATGTAATTATGAATATCAAACAAATATTTGTCCTAAATAGGATTTTTGGTTCTAAAGCTTCAAAACGTAAAACTAGTATCATATAACAAAGTTATTCCAGCAATTCAACACAAAGAGTAATAAATTAACATATCTCACCATATCGCAATTACAGCTAAAGTTTGGGGGCCTCATGTGCGCATAATCCAGCGTGCATAACGAGATCGAAAATGAAACATAAATCGACGAGATGGACTACAGGGACGATTAAACCCATTAACAACGCACGGGCCACCGAGGACCAGAGGAGATCCTGTCCAATCAACGAACCCTTTTAGTCGTCAACCGACGGTGTTTGATCTCTTTAATTGTATATAATCCTGAAGAGGTATTACAAAGACGCGTGGTTCAATTTAAATTGGTGTTTGTGTATCACGATTCATGATAGGGCGTCCCTACACGCCCCCGCTTTCAGATGTACGGTAACGATCGCGCCACAATACCATAGTCAATAAATATGGTGTATACGCGGCTACATATGCCGGAGGCGCGTACAGCGCAAGTATTCGTATTGTTTATGTCACATTAAATTGTTAGAATGTTGCTTGGTTATTGCCGAAACCGTATTCGGTTATTTCGCTATGTAACTTACGTGTTGGTGGGCGTAAATTGTTCCGCCCTAACGTTTATTGCTATGCCTCGGTTGTTCGATGCGTACTTATTGTAATTTGATTGTTTGTATACTATTTATAAATATTTACGTTTTTGACTAGTCAGATAAAAAATCTACATTTTTATTTCGTTAAAAATAACGCAATTGTGGTATAAATAAACAATGCTATGCAAAGAACACGTCTCTCCTTATCAATGTATGTTTATTTCATATACAGATAAGATCTTGCAGAACATACTGCCAACACTCAAACAAGTGAACGTAGCTAAAAATCTTATTGGTTATATATAGACAGAATTTACAACAAACAACTATTGTTTATATGTTTATAACAATCAATTTAATCAGCGCTGTTTGGGCGGGCTAAACCGGAGAATAATAATGTTCTGAAAAATAACCAAATAGGTAGCATTTAACATGGAAGCTTACTCAGGAGTAACAACAGAAATGAATTCAAAGATATGAACTGCAAAGATGATCATCAATAGACAAAAACTATCATTGGTCATTGGTTGTTTACACTTTTATTCCGTAAAAGCGGTAAAGGTCGAAGACTGAATAATTATAAAAGTTTCAAGTCATTAGCAAATTGTCCCCCATCGCGTGACCGTCGGATATATATTCTAAGGGCGCGTGCACGCACCATATTCTGGAATATACGTTAAACATAAGTGATTTAGGGACTGTATGAAATTATTTATGATATTTCAAGTTAAATAATTATAAAGTGTTTAAGTGCTGGTTGAGTAATAATACGAGTTAATATAATGTACACCACTTGTTGAATTTAAATATATTTCTATAAAAAGATGCATGTTGCTTAAAATATATTATAACAATGATTTTAATTCTCTGAACTGTTTGTAATTATCAGCCATCACGTATCCTGAAGCATATATCAGAATTTTGTACCAGCTTGAAAAAGAGCTTAATTGTATCAATCCTAGTAAGAGAAGTCAGATTATTATACTAATGATGAGGTGTTCCATTTTCCTCTGCACACAACACAAGGTTACAACACATTTACATTATGATTCGTTAACAGCGACAGTTTGCTCGTTTATCAATCTCTAAGTTCATAATTTTAGTAAAATACTGAATAGGTTTTTATATTCACCTTTAGACTAATTAAACAAAATGATGACAATGATAATGGGTAATCAATGGGACACAATTTAAACTAACACCTTGTGCTATACGAAATTATTTTAAAATATTAACTTAAATGTCTACCAACGTTGCTTAACTGCCATGTTATGCTACTGCCGCATCTGATACATATGGAAAATAATATTTAGTAAGTTGAGGTATACACCTCTTCTCTTTAAATATAAAACCTAAAAATAATGGGAAAATATACAACAAGGATATGCTTAACAAATTTATATGCTATATAAAAAACAAACAAAATTAATTTAAATAAAATATTAAACTTATCATTCGAACAGAATTGCGCTTTTAATAAATTAAATACATACAGTAAGCTCAACACAAACAATATACTACATTGCGATAGAATTTATTATAAAGTTACAATCCTCAATCTTGTATATGACCATGTTTGCGAACGCAGCCATACACATATATTATATAGAATGTATTGTATATTATATTGACTGATGGCAAAGCTGTGTTGGCTACTGGCCAGGAGACTGTCTGGTTTAAATCCATTTACTTATTTGTACTAGAGAGCACTTTCAGAAATAACAATGAAATACTAGCTACAGGTCCAGTAAGAGGTAACAAAAGTTGAACGTTTTCTAGCTCTTTTGGCATTTGTTATGATTTATGCCGGGAATGTACATGAAATTGTATGCGTTTATTTTATTTTTAATTTTGAGCCGTATGTTTTATTTCAATACCAAAAATCAATTATCAAATAATTTTAATGATAAATAAATATAGGTAAATTTATTATCAATAAGAAAAAAGATGCATATGAGTAATGTCGTACATAAATGATTAATTTTAAATTATAGGTATGTAATAAAAAGCGTAAAGAAAGATGAATCACTAACAATAACAAAGAAATTATTATATTATTTTTAGATAATATAATGCCGTCTGTATTTTAATACTGAATTTCTGTATATTTAGCTTAAATTAACATGAGAATCATTTAATAAATAGATACGTAGATAGTTATTCGCCTAATAATGTGGTATAAATTATCTTTATTATAGTTATTGTTGCAAAAACAAAAGAAATTCTCGCTTACAAATGTAATATTTAAAAACTTGCTTACATTTCCCTTCCATCGAATGCCCGGGAGATCATTATTTATCAACTTTTTTATTTATAACTTTGTTTTTCTACGCCGATTTACAAAGAAGTCTTATCTCAATAATATTATACGTTATTGATGACATTTATTCAATACTGGGACAACATTAAAATTAATTTACTGTAATTATTATATGTGCAATTCATCATATTAATTATATCGTAGATATTAACGTAACATATTAGTATGTATGGTATAAATTAATATGAAGGCATTTGTACATCGCTATGTCAAATATTACAAAAGCACTATTTTCTAACAGAAAAAATCATTTAAGTAATTATATAATTACCTAAATGATTTTTCCATTTTCTCTTAAAACGTAGGCAGAGATTCACGGATTTCTAAAGGAAATTACCAGATATAAACTGGTTTGTAACATAAGGTTGTAAACCTATCACTTTGTCAATTTGTAGTTATTTTAGATTTCATTTATTCAATTTCATTCAGTCAGTATCAGGAAAGTTATAAATTTTATATGCTTCGGAGGTATAAAGTGATTAATATAGCCACATTTTGATCAATTTTTTTAGGAGAAACTTTAAAAAATATTGCAATACTATTTTTTTTATATGTGACAGACACTGCAACCAGTTTTAGTGTCAGGTTCAATAGGACTGGGGAAGGACAATGGCCTCACAGAAAACTAGTGAAGTAGCAGCATAACGCCTGTATGTCTCGTATGCTGAGTGAAAGGAACCGAAGATCTGTTTATTAATAATGATTAAATCTAAGTTCAGGATTAATGTTTAAGGGCTTTATATATGTAGTCATCACTATTGACAAGGCGAATTACCTGCTTGTATGTTACCCAAAATATAAAATAACGCAGTTTTTATATATATACTAGTATAACCCGATTGCTACACTTTTGTTAGTAATAATAATTAACAAAAGTATATCAATCAGTTAAAAATCGTTAATTAGTATATAATAGTTTTCATACTATTATAATAAAAAATGAATAATATATAGGTACTATATATCATTTCAAATTTCTTTATCAATATTCGAAATAAAAGGATCAATAAACGCAAAAAAATAGTAAACCATTTTACGGTATGAGCTAAAAAAATAAGACGATAACTGGGAAAAACATTTTTGTATCGCCTCATACATGAAGTCACTATTGATAAGCTGGGACAGATGCCTTCGGTAGTGCTTTACCTACCTTATTTCAATAACAATGTCCCCACAGAGGAACCCTGGGCTTTTATTTATTCCACCCCATCCTTTACTATCGGCCACATACTCACAGCGACTATTTTAACTCATTCCAAAATGAAAGAAAGTATTTCTTATGACATTTGAGAATGAAATACGTGCACGCAGATCACGTGATGATAAACGATACCTGTGACCTTATACAAACATATTCATACTATTTATTTATTTATTAATTTTCTCTTACAAACACAAAATTAATACAGCAATATAATACAATATAAAATATTGCTTTGTGAAAGACTGCTGTCTGCACTAGGTACACTGTCTGACAGATTACCAGGCCCTCGACTTTATAACGCATATTTTTAAGCCTTATACTTTACAAGAAAGTAAAGAAATAAAAGAAAAATAGTAAGAAAAGTGCAAAATAAAAATAAAAAACGGGAAAAACAAAAATGTCTGCGTGCGAGATGTGTGATGAGTGAATCTATATATTGCGTGTGTGTGGGTGAGTGTTATTATTGATGTATGATTATAAGTGTTTGTTGTTTGTAGTTTTGTGTATTAGGACCTGCTGTTTGGTATGCGGATTTTTCCACTAGTTTAATGATAATGTTGTATATTCATATATCTATAATATGTGTTCAGACCTTTATTACTGGTGACGAGTCGACGAGATCTCAGTCCTCAAGGGTGAGACAACGCATCTGCATTATGATTCCTTGTCAAGGATGAATATAGGTGTTATGTGCCACATGAACCACTTAACATCAGGTGAACTGTGAGCTCGTTTGCAACTCAATGAAATAAAAAAAATAAAAGTCAGCCTTAATTTAGGATAGGGTTCGGAGCAGATTTTCAATAGCATCATAATCCAGTTTTTGTAACCATGCAAACAATTAAAATTTGCACTTGCTCAACACATATGTATATATTTATGTACATACATAATGCATGCAATGCGTGTCATCTCTGAGGATTAAAATAGAATACTGTAGTTCAATTACGTTTACTCACCAAACGTAATACACCAGCGATATGCATTATGTACCGATGGTATTCTGTAAACGTGTAATCCCACCCTGGTCGAGCTAATCTATTTGTGCCACAACACAAAATTTTTCACAGATAGAATGTCAACAAAGAACAAAGAAATGTTTAATAATCTCACTTAAACAGTACTTTATAATTTACTACAAATATTTACGTATGTAAAATGTACGTTTTCACTGTTATGTATTAAATAAATATTTAAAAATGGAGTGCTAACCAGGGCACCCAAAAGGCATATAAAAAGCTCTTACTTCTCATCATGACCTTGGGTTTGTGCAAGATTTTTACCTTTTCTGTAAAGAATTTAAAAACATATACGCATAGATGGATAACAAACTTGAAGATATTGCCTACATTGATCCTCTACGACGATTCAAAATGACACCCCTGGGGATTATAATGGAATGTCTTTTTACACATTTGATCTCCCGATCCGATCCCGATTCTCTCACTTGTCGTACTAAACTGTTTCATTCAGAATAACACAAAAAATGATTTAATCAAAAACTCTAAAAAAATTATATTATTTTACATTAATATTATTTCTCTATTAATTATATTATACATTATTTACTGTACGTAGTCAATCCATTTTTTAGTCTATATATTTAAATCGACATCGACAATCGACACCTTTGTCTTCGTAGATCTATGAGAACCGATAGGTTATCCGATTCTAGACGGCGCTATAAAAGGTCAATAAAATATTATTCAACAAGCCTATAAACGTCATACATAATGCCTACTTGGAATAATTTAGGTTAGAAAACCTAAAGAGGGATTCCATGCATAATGTAGGTGCAAATGTAAAATTTATGTTAACAACTTCAGCGAAATTTTATGGAAATAGTTGTAGATCTCCGGAGATGTGAAAATCTTGTTTTAAAAAAATAGAGGCGTTCCATATTTGAAATATTTTTTTTAAATGGACTGTATTGTTTACCATAAATAAATTTTTTCAAATTATTTTTTATTTAATTTATATTCCAATAAAGTTGCAAGTACTTACTAACTTTATTCTGTAGAGTTTTTAATATGTTTTTAAATTGAATTTGTGTCTTCTAGATTAAGGAAGACTTGAACTGCGTGTTACTTTGTCACCGTACTCACACAAGGAAACCAAGTTCCACTTTGATTATTAAGAATGACACTGTTAGAAAAATGTGAAAGAGTTTTCTGAATCGATACTATATTTTTTGCTTTTGATATTCGTCTAAAAAAAGACACTACTAAAAACATCGGTGTAGATAATGTATTCTGTTTTATAACTTATTTTCAAAACAGAAAACGCCATCTGTGATATATGTTCGATATTATATAATTTACTATTAGACTCTATGATTTTTAAAATAACATTTAGAAATAAGTTATAAAATATAAAATATACCCTTAAACGACTTACGGACCGTTACTAAAACAGCAAGCAATTCCATCGGAATATTCTGAAACTCTCCGCTGGCGAAGCGTGAAATAGCCGTCGCTCGGTTAAACAGGAATATCCTTTATATATGAGACTGTGTACACATATATCGAGTATGCTTTAAAAGCGAAGTTATTGCTTCATAGCGGGGTGGTCACGAGGGAAATCTAGCCATGTTTGCATGGATGCTGACCCTTCACGCGGCACTGTTAACATAACACCATTCGAATGACATTTGCATCTCATTGTAATATATCGCCCTATACAATGGACAGCAGTATGTATATCTGGTACATATATTTGTATTCTATTGTCAAGTTTCTTCTTTTATAACTAAATGTTAAGTCAGTGAATTTTGAAATTTGGAAAAAGGAAATAAATTGATAATGTTCATGTTAACCTAAGTTTATTTAAATGAGTTTCCAAGAAACTAATCCATGTACACACACGAGGCTCACGAGGAAGGTGGCCATCAGAGAAGAGTGGCGGCGAGTTGTGAAGCTTGCCACCAACACCTGATGTTATGACCACGACCACTCTGTCAAGAGTGACACCGACAAAGAAGAAGAATCCATGTACAAACTATTACAGAATAATATACTAGTCAAAAAATACACTGAATTCATATTTAGTTATGGAAACTTATTCCCCTTACGCAAGTTTACGTAAAGTTATAATTAACTGTTCATATTATGTATTATTCTTAGGACTCGAAAATTACTAAAATCTGTAAAATTAAGTGTTTTTGATAATACGTTTTATACCACAAAACACCGTTAATTTAACGCATTGAGCATAGTTAATTTTTTTATTTTTTTATGTAACTCATGGTAACAACATAATCAACGGTAATTCAAGATACACATGCGCTGTCATTTTTGACAACTGAGATAAAATGCCTCGTTTCAGCATAATCGAGTCTCCGGTTCCCTACACTCATAAGAAACAGCGATTTGCTGCTATTTCACACCGATATTAATAATAATAATAAGGAAAATAATAATATATTTATTCATAAGAAATCTGGTACAAATATAGCGTAACTTATAATTGTTTACAGTTTCACACAGTACACCATGTTTGGTATATGTATATAATTATGTAAGAGCATGGTCCTTTCCTGGTCAGCCGACCGACCCGTCATACCGCAGCTGAAACTAGTCTATTATAAATTGGTACACTTGCGTTTGTTAGTTAATTATTGTAAACTTTATTAAATTAAATAATTAATTTTGTACATCGAGGATACTTGATAGGCTGCCATGAACCATGATGGTAAATTTCGCTCCAATTTTTAGGAGATAGAATGAAAGAGAGTAAGAAACTACAATCTTTTAAAGAAGCAATACACCTAAATCCTCAGGCACTTCCTTCATCTTAGGTCATAATTGAGTCAAGATTTATTTACAGTATATATTAGATAGATGGATATTTCTCAGGTTGTCCGCCAACCATGAAATTAATCAGGCGCTTGCAAACTAATCAATCACTTTACTTTAATCCAAATTCTTTACGAAATATTGTAGTCGAAAATAAACACACTGTACACTATAAATTTCATTTATTTATTAATATTTCCGACTTTAATAAAGGTGTTTTATCTTTTTATATCTCCAAACCGATTTTGATGCCGTCGGCATATTCTGGTTACGTAACGATGTCATCTACGCCGGAGACGTTATAACACCGTTGCAGCATTTTCATGTCTTCACTTTCCTAAATCTTAGTTAAATTTCATAGTTCAATTGAAAGGGCCGTTGCTAGATAAGATTTAATTTACAATTAACTTCGACAAAAAAAACAATAGTTTGCCTCTCGTGGAATTTCAACTTCTTTAGTTGCTCAATATTAAACAAACTTTGACAAATATTGAGCTAAGTTGCTGTCATCGTAGATTGTTATATACTTTTATCAATTTTTAAGATAATTTATTGATGCTGAATTTAAATGTTTTTAATAACCTTTGAAATTATAAAATTATAAAATGAAGTATTTAAAAATATTTTCAATGCAAAGTATAGATAGTATAATTAATAAAATGGTTATTTTTTTTACATTTTGTTACCAAAAGAGAAAAAAAATGTTTATAAAGATACGTAGAATATATTCTTTCTACACCGATGGTACCTATTACTGTATATGATATACCTGTCCTTATCTATGAATGATCTAAAGTTATTATGTATATAAACACAATTTACACTTTATGTATAGCTGGTACCTATATAGCGATAGTGCTACATGTAACAATAACAACAAAAGCGATATCATAAAATGATTGAATGGATTGCTTTAGCATGGTCAAATCATAATTATTCCAAGTTCGCCATTCGAAGCGAGAGGGCCGAAATGCGCAGCTTCCGTTTTCCACGACATTGGGCACAATTTGAAATATTTTAGTGCTGTTGTAACGACTTGATGGCGCTGCCGAGGGCCACTTATATATCTCTTTTATCTTTTGTTGGCCCTCGCCCCTTGCCCTCTGTCGGGTAAACTTTACAGAGAGGGTTTTTTAAGCCCGAAATTGTAGTGGAACAAACTCGACATTATTTTCCCTCGTGATGTTGCAATAATAAGTAAAACCTTATTTTATTTCCCTACATTTATTTTACACCATTAAATATAATTTTAAAATGAGAATTTACTTAACAAAATCGTATATTAAAATTTAACTCGGTGAATTACGACGTAGAAATTCTCTTAGAAGTTGTCTGGGCAGGTTTGAACAAGTATAGGCGACACTATAATCTTATAAACCTATCTGGTTGCTTGTAAATCTAGCCGTAGAGATAGTTAAATCACATCTTTATCTAGGCCGCGATCTGTGATGTAAATTTCCAGTTCAAATGTCTTATTACCGGTGGACAACTTTAGACCCGGTATTAAAAGCAAAACCGAATCGTTTCCATTTACAGATACTTCGCCGTCTTTAATTCTATTTAAGTTCGAGTGTTTATATTAAATCGGGTCATTTTGTGTTACTGTAGGGAGGATTCGGGACTTCGAAAGTTTCAAAGACCACCTGACTGAAATTTGTTCGATTAAGGTACAAATATTTTCATATTGTACTAAAATCATCATCATTATCATTATCACCATTGCCTCTCCATAATTCACTGCCAAACATAGGTGTATGTACACATAATAAAATAAAAAATAACGATAAAATTGATTTTATTATTACTATTAAATATTTATTATTTGTTGACTCATTTCATATTGTATTAAAATCATCATCATTATCATCATAGCCTGTCCATAGATCACTGCCAAACACAGGTGTATGTACACATAATAAAATAAAAAATATAGAATAAAATAGATTTCATTATTACTAATAAATATTTATTATTTGTTGAGACATTTCATACGTACATGAACTGTACCAAATTCATTGCATATTATAAATCGTACAAAAGTTTAAAAAGTTTAAAATGTGGATTTTTTAAATATATTGATTTATCACGAAAGAACCTCTTTCTTCTCTTTTTTTGTCTTCATGAGCGTGTAGTCACTAACTCAAAAAAACAAATATATATAATTACTAAAAGTATATTTTAGCAATATTAAAAGATGATATGGTGATGATATTAACACGCTTTTTCTAGCTTGACCTGTACGTATCGAGTATGAAACTTCTACTCTTATCCGCTGCCGTATTTCCTGTCAACCAGGACTGACAGTGGAATATAAATCGAAAACAATGAATGGTGAGGTCCACAGTAGTGGGACAGATAGCACTAAATGACTTCGCGCGCACACAGAATTCAATTATTAAGAATAATAAATGGAACAGTAGTAAAAACGACTTCAACCATTGCAAAGATGGAGACAAATAAATTAAAAAGACATACCTATGTCATAGCGATATGCCTTCCACGGAAATCTTTTACGGGGACTTATGCGAGCTGTTATCACTGATTTCCGTAATACAAATTAACAAACGTCCTGTACGCAGGGAAATTTAGCCTGAACCCCACGGGGTCTGTATGATATAATTTACCCGAAGTCACTTATAAGGAACTTAAAATAATATTGCGCGTAATATGATTGGCTCTTTGCTCATATTCAATGTCAGAACTACAACAAGGAAGATGATACTAGTTTAAATTAAAAAAAAATCTTGAAATTTACGTGACATAACAGTAATTGTGCAGTTCAGTGGTCCATGTTCTTCTTTAATCATTTGCAAACTGTAAGAATGAATTCATTTAAATGTCGGCTCTTAATTGTCGAATCCCAACGCATTTGTCATTCTGATAAAAGAAGTGATTTGAACCCCCTTCCGGATGATGAGAGATGTAGAATGCACCCAGTAAAATTTCTTAAAAATCGAAGGGATTTCGACAACATTATTTGAAGGCAAATAACATCTGATATATACAATCTCTCTTGGTATTTGTGTATTTAAGTGTATCTAAGTATAATTTGATATTTTTATCTAATTAAGCTTTTTTTTTTATTTTTATGCCTACCAACATATTCTCTCAAACTCTCAGGATTGACTGGTAGATAATGCCACTGGGCATTAAGTCCACCCTTGTTAACTTGTTATTTAAGAAACATAAAGAATAGATAAATAAATTTTTATAGGACTTAATAGACCAGCAAAACCTCAACGCTAACTATTGTATACGCTATACATTAGAAAATTAATGCCGAACATTAGCTTTGAGGTACTTATGAAGCACACGACAACGTTGTCGAACGACGTTGATGAATTGGTCTATTTGCCACGACGTGGAAAATAGAAAATTTTCCATCAATCAGAATACACGGGACCGTTACAAATATATCCTAGGCATACCTAGATCATTTTTAAGTTCTTACAAATGAGGCCTAGCGTGCACTCAAATTTTTTGTCTTTTTACCTTTTATTACCAGCTTTAAGCCTAGTATCAATCGGATTGTTTATTTTAGATAGTCATTCCATGGAACTTAATAAAGGATAGACATTGTATTTTAGACAAAAAGGACTTTATATAAAACATGACAAGTTTTATATCGTGCAAAGTTGACACGATTACGAATACCCATTCCAATTTAAGTTTTGTACACATTATACACCAACTTACAACGTTATCCCGAGTATTAATATATTATATTATATATAGAAAAGAAGAGTATCGTCTAAAAATCATCGACTAATCAGTAATCTAATAACTCAAGGATCAGGACTCAAGAACGTAATTGAAAGGAATTCACCAAAACCCTAATAACAAAGGGACCTAGAAAGGAACATTGAGGACAACACTGTGCTAAAAATTTCGAAACCTAATGGTGTGTCCTTAATTAAATATTATAGTACCGCTATAAAAATATGCGTCGAAAAGGAAATAATTATTGAACACATTGAAATTGCGTTGCCAAGCGTTGTCAAAAGTATCCAAGGTATCAAGAAAAATACCAGCTATGTGCATAAAATTAGATTAAGCGACTCTGGATCAAACGGATACAGTTTCGTCTATCGACAATTGATCGTTTGTTCTGGTTGACACGAAATTTCTACCCATCCAGCATCAAACGTGATACAATGAGACTCAAGATCTTTACCCTCATTAGGTAGGAAACATTGTTATTGGTCCATAAAACTTGGATTACTCATGACGTTTATCAACAGATTTGCTAATTATTTTGTTATTACCGCAGCGTACTGTACTAATGAAAATTTTTAAGCCACCTCCTTATGTCTGAAAAATCTGAATTTTGTTATGATATTAAGAATAATATTATTTTTATTAAAAACCAATAACAATGAATTAATTTGATGACTATCAGTGTTGGTTTAGTTCTTTAAAACATATTTAAAAATATTCTAGGCACAATTTCAAAATGTAATAAAAACCTGTTAAATTAATTAAGATATAATTTTTAAATAATCGTTGAAATAGTAATATTTCTATAAATAAAGTTTAGTACATGGAAATAACTATGAAAGTTAGATAAGATTGAAAGTATAAGATATAGTTAATTGAAATTTAATATAAGATAGTGGTAAGGTTTTACATTTTTTTCAAAACACGAAAAATAGAATTAAACTACCAAATTATTATTATTTCTTAGAGAAGTTTTAGTCTTAGTGATCTCTTCAATTTTCCCGTAGATGTCCGTTCCGTTGGAAACTGTCGGGAGAATGAAAATTTAATATTTTTGGAGAAACTTAATGCATTATGATATCTGCTGTGTATCGTCTGGTAAGTGATTAGAAATATATACCCGATTACTTGTATTTAATGTAATGGACAACGCATCTATGTTTATATTTTTTTTAATACATTGAGTGTAACAAACGAGCAGTTCATCTGATGGTAAGTGATTCCTGCGTGATGTGATGTGTGTGGTCCTCAAGGTTGATGTCTATGACATCTACCCTTGAGGACTGAAATGGAATGCCTCGTCACCAGTAATAAAGGTCTCCGGATCCCTGCACTCACCAGACGAAACAGCAACATTATGCTGCTATTTTACACTGGTATTCTGTCAGGGAGTGGTCCCACCCCGGTCGAGCTGACCCATTCATTCTGCAGCTGGAAACAAACTGTAGTGTAGCTCTACCACTATTGTCTTCATCTTCTTAGAAAATAAATATTGATTATAAGGCACTACAACCAATACTTGTCATCAGGAGAAGTATGTACTTATCTGTGGACATACATGTATTACAAATGTGTTAAGAACTATTCCCCTTCCATTCACACGAGCTCGCCTCTATACTCGTAATTCGTTACCTATTGTCGCATTATTAATGTCTCTAGAGGCATTTTAATTGCGTACAACAGGTTTTTACCAGACATTTGTACTTTATTGCTAATGTATTCATTACATACGTCTCCCATTGCATTAAAATATCTTAAATAAATAACATAACAAAGCTGTGAGTCCGTCCGAGCATAACTTACGGCGGCCAGAACAATAATTCAGGCAAAAAAGGAAATATGGCTTGCTTTTTTTATTTTCGGTAACGTCTTGATTAAGTAGGGACCACCTGCTCGGGCCCGTTCCTTTGGGACTCCATAAATAAGGCTTGGAAAAAAATTATAATGGGCACATAAAGAATACTTACGTTGAAACTCGAGTATGGGTCTATGGCCGTTAAGTTGTAATAGATCGGAAGGGTTAGCAGCGGCATGCTTTTGTTTTCACCGAAATCTTCATCCGAATATTTCCAATAAATCCAATGCAAGTTGATTGATTCTACAATATATTAATGGAAAATCAAAAAACTCGATATTGATACGTGACTTGATGAATTAAGTGATCAAAAATATAAATGAGTGAAATGGATCACCTCACCTGCCTTTCAGTTATTAATATACAATTGATGATGGAATTTGGTACTTCACAATTTAATAACTCATATGATTACACAAACAGATAGAAATATTTCCCCGCTTACATTATAAGTTGACATTCCATACCACTTTGTCGGTGCGAACAAAGGAAATAGCGAACCCATAGTGTATGTGAAAAAAGATGGCAGAAGACACAAAAAATATTCCACTTTTTGCAAGCATTGTGGTCGCATTTAAACGGCTCTCAAAGCTATTTCGCACAATATCACTACAGGTAAATAGGGTACCAAATCAAAGATGGCTTCCCCTGGCGCAAATAAATCTAACAAGAGACATTTTCCTGTGATGCCTAATCGCGAATTTATTGTTGCGAGGCTCGCACTACGAATTAACAATAAAGGGAGTATTATTAAATTAAATTAAGTTGCGTACATTAAATCACCGGGGTCATTGTATCTACGGGCCGTATGAGAGCTTTTATGGATAATGAAGCGGTTTCCAGTGCCGCATAATAGTTTAAATGTCGTTGTAAATTGATTTTTATATTTTGTTTGACATAAATGATTGACATGAGAGTTTGTCGCTTCTCAATTCAGGGTAATAACTGCCCGACGCTTTTATGAGCTAAGTGACACTTCGACCGATAAATTTATCCGTTCAGGGATATTTCGGCAATTTTATGACTCATTTGGTGATACTAAACGTCGCTGTTGATCTTAAACGAGTATCAAGTTGCACTTTTTATTTGTATAAGTCGCTTTCTTCCTTAACGTATTACTTTTAATAATTGAACCGTATTGATATGTTTTAATTGGAGAGTTATATCTTAAAATGCACGTTATTACTGAGAATATATTTTAATACACAGTAACGACTTTGGTAAATTTTAATATTAAGTAAAGTCATGCATGTGAAAATGATATATATATATATATATATCCAATTAAAACATATGTAATAGGAGATTCACTACGGTTAAATAATTAAAAATAATATGTTAATTAAAGAAGCAACTTATAAGTGGTAACATTAAATAAAAGCATTTTTCGTTAAACTATTATTAAAAATTACTAATATAGAATACATTTATACATTTTATATTAATATATATTTGATAGTAAATTGTATCTCTGTTGTTTTCAGATAAAAGCATAAAATGTTTCGTTTTCAGACAAAAAGGCAGCGGTGTTCGCGCCATGGAGGCTTCGAGGGAACAACATTAGTCTTCCAGCGAGCGCCGCCCAAGCTTAGCGAACGCCCGCCATTGGTTCCACATTCTCCGCCCACAGCCACGTACAATTATATTTATAATGCATACGATGAAATAATTTACATTCAAGCTGAATTTGCGACCAGTAAGGGTAATTGAAAATTTGTTGTATTGACCTTTAACGGCCTACGGATGGGAATTGGAGAGCACGGACGATTAATTTAATTAACGTTACTTGTTTTAATATTGAATTATTTTAAATTTTCCGTACCATATTTAAATAGATAACGAGGGAAATAATGCTTTGATAACTGAATATAAAGTGCTAATTAAAAATGTATTTAACGGGTTCCGATAGATAAGAAATTGTTAATTAAAAGTTACATGCCTAGGAAAAATAAAATTTAATCGCTTCTTACTGCATAGTAAGACATTTTATGAATGAATTAATGTATAAGACGACACTCGTTATTTTTATTTATTGTAAGTATAAAAATTGTGAATAAATTATTTTTTTTTGCATATAAACAGTAAAAATGTTGAAATATTTATTTTAAAAAACCTTTCACCTTTGTAAATTATTATTTCTAGATTAGCCAAGATTAGGAATATTGGAGAAATCTCTTAATTAATGTATTAAAGTAGAAATATGTAAGATTAATTAACTTTGAGTTTCTTACGTAGAAAATATGTAAATTTGCTTTAAATGAGAGACAAGAGAACAGTTTAAAAATCAAAACAATATCGAGTAATGAGAAATATTAAATAAACTTTTATATTTTGAATTGTTCTAAAATAAATTTGCATACTATTGTTTTTTTTATTTTAAATATGTTATCCCCACAATTAAATATCATTGTAAAATCATATATTTAAAATTTTACTAAAAAGTTTTACCAGCGGTGAAGTAAAACCTTCCTGAGGAAACCTACATGTCTAAGAAATAAAAAAAATAAAATAAAAAATACATGTGAAGTCCCAATACTCGCGGTGGAGATGACGATTTCACTTCTTTTCTACAAACGGTCTAATACCGTCTCTAGAAATACCTAGAAAGGAGGCCTGCCTGTGCCAAACATGGAATCTGCAAAGGGGACGTCCAATTTAATAAAACAACTGCACCAATTTAAAAATACCGATTCATATTTTTATTAAATTTTAAATAATTATTTTATCTAGTCGAACCGGTATATAATCTGTAGACATTCTCAGGTATATAACGAGACATTAGGCAGCGCTAAATTACCTAAGCGACAGCTACCAGCCGCGCCCGGTCTGTACCCGATAAACTTAATATCCAATACTAATAAACTACATACACTTTAATTGGACTGACGATATGGATTTTAATTGGTCGTAACTCTCTGCCGACCCTTAATGGCCTCGGTATCCTTACAAACACAACCTACAGAATTAAGATTTTTCTTTGTATGCCCCTAATACCCGTACGTTGATTTACGAATATTATGCATGTTTTTTTTAATCCCTAATGGAGAGATATTACAAGTGATTAATATTTTCTTAATTGCTATTAAGAGATTATGTATCTCTAACATATGTGTTATAGAGGTTTAAATTTTAGTTTTCAAATGTCCTGTGAACATTTTTTGTGCATATAATTAGCACAAGTTAAGTTTTTTTTTAAATTATATAAACGTCATCTGAATTGATATTTATACAATATGCTAATAGAATACTATGGATCATCTATATCTAATGATGAATCAGCCAACATCGGTGGAATTAATACCAGTATAATAATTATAATGAAGCGTCGTTAGCCAAGGGTACAATCTGTGAATCTTAAGGTCCGTAAGGACCATCATCTAACACTAGCATTTAAGTTTATTTGGATAAGGCAACGGGAATGTAAGTAATATTAATAGTGTGTAAATTTCAGTCAGTTACGTTCTACATGCCATCTAATAATTACCTTTTTAGTTTAATCACAGAGACAGTCAGTTGTCCTCCCGTTCCCCATTAGCTTCACTAGAGCATACGTGAGATCATTGGAGGAAATTCGCTACCAATAAAAATATATCAATAAATACTTTCGTTGCCTCCAACATCAACGCGCAGCACATTATTATTATGGGCCTTCTTTTCTCATTAATTGGATTTTCATGCCTTTCTACCATTCGGAGTGTTAAGTGATAACTGCGGCCTAACATCTACATCCATTCTGGATGAAGATTCAAAATATGTATACGTGTATTTTAGACACCGAGGAACCCACGAGACATGAAAGCAAAAGGTAAAGTGACAGCCTATATAAAATCCAGTTGGCCGTAGGCCTCCTATCTAGGAAAGGTGTTATATCATATTCCACCCCGCGGCATCACTATGGGTTAGCGGGTTCATTCGGTGGTACTTCAAGTTGCAATTAACAACTTCATTTATGCCGGCGTCGGGGATCTAACTAGATTTGCTGGTGTACCATAAATAAAATGCGAGCGCTTAGGCGGAGCTACTACGGATCTCATAACGCATATAGGTCTTCCAATTTAGAGGATTTGCAGTAGCCGTTGTGCACCCTAGACAGAACACTGAAGGGAGAGTTGAGATAAGATGAAATAATTGTAGACAGTAGTAGAGCAACTAGCAGTAGTAGAGCAACTAGCAGTAGTAGAGCAACTAGCAGTAGTAGAGCAACTAGCAGTAGTAGAGCAACTAGCAGTAGTAGAGCAACTAGCAGTAGTAGAGCAACTAGCAGTGGTAGGGCTACACTAAAGTTTTTGTCTAGCTGCTGTATGAATGGGTCAACTCGACCGGGGTAGGACCACGCCCTCACTGAATACCAGCCTGAAATAGCAGCATAATGCTGGCGTGTTACGTCTGGTGATTGCAGGGATCCGGAGACCTTTATTACTGATGACTAGACATTCCATCTCAGTCCTCAAGGGTGACAACGCATCTGCATAATGATTCCTTGTCAAAGATGAATGTAGTAGTAGAAAAGGGCCGCTGGAATCACTTGACATCAGGTGAACTGCGTGCTCCTTTGTTGCTCTCAATGTAATTTTAAAAAATAATTCAATAAGTGCACAGTGTACTATTGAATAAGACATCGATTAGTAAATAAAATGCGATTAAACTTAATAATTAAATTAGTGCAATCATAATTAGTTTTACTGGTGATAAGAGTAATTTTCACCACGTAGAAAGATCAAGATCAATTAAACTAAAATTGTTCTGATATCATCCGTAAAGTTACCTGATCCTATGCAGTGCGGCGGAAACCAGGTTGGAATGGTTTTAAAACAGTTTTTCTTGTAAGGAATGTACTGAGCTAGTTATAGATAATTGTAGTAAAATGCAAGATTTGGTATTTTAGGCGAGATGATTTAAGCAAATTTGAAAGCTGATGGATGAATACCAGTCACCCCAATTCAGAACTTAAGATCTTCGCCATAGGACACAATCAATTCTTGCTACATTGAAATATATGTATAAGGTTATTTTTATAGAATATGAAGACAATTGATAATAGACGGAATATATAATAGACGGAAGTAATTTGATGTAATAGAAGATATACTAATGCTTATATAACCTAATCACAGTTAGGGAGTTATATATTACTTTTACTGATTCCTTTGACATTATTGAATTGATATCTGTTGAGGTCTACGATTCATGATGAGTTTTAACTTAATTTGCTCATATCGTAACCTGTTACGGATAAGTAAAGTCAACATTCGATATAAAAATTTCAAATTGTTTATCTGATTTATACACAACTTTAGATAACTTCGATTTTTAGGACGGTGTGATTTATAGAAGAGAAATATTAAGTAATTTTAAAATTGAACATTGTTTTAACACAAGTTTTGTCCGTGCTTCTAAAGTAGACCAGAAGCAGATCATGAAGTGATCAATACATTAATAAGATCTACAAACATAGGCATAATTTAATTAAGACGAAGAAATATGTATTAAAGTCACCCAGTTAACAGTTATATAGTGTTAATAGAAATAAAAGAGTCTTAAATAATTATTCAAAAGAATTAAATCGAAGATTTCACTGTTGCAAGAACAGTAATAAACACTAAAAAAACTTTCGACTGATTTAACCGCCTCTGTAGAAAGATGTTTATCAGTGACGACAGACATCTATAGTTCATTATAAAATATTAAAGTCGTATTCAATGACATTCTATATACAATTACATATTACATATAAATGGAAATAAGACAATTCCGCGATATAACGAACTGATAGAAATATAGACACCTATTCTGCTATCAGAACGTTACATCCGAAAACAAACAAGAGGAAATATTCACGCTCCCGCCATAAAGGGGTAGCTAGGAGTGATTTAATCAGCCGATAAAAATTGTCGCGAAGCCCCGCTTGATGTCGGGGCTGATAACGACCCGTAGCGAGGCAGTACAGACAAGTGCTTATTCATATGTTTTATACCTGCTATTTAAGCAAAATAATCACAGACAGAATATAGAAGAAATAACAAAAATTACATTAAATTTATGATGGATAACTCTTTTTTAAACAGCGACTTCAAAATTGAGATCATGAAGTGAAACCGTACGTAATAATGTTACATTCCTATATTTAAATCTATTTTGAATATAAAAAAATATATTTTAGGAGATATAACGATTTCGAACCACAAGCTTCATCTAATTGACAATAATGATTCTTAATTATATTTCATTTTGAGTCATGAGAGCGTGGTGTCAGACAAACAGCCTAGCAACCGTGAGATATAGATTTTTTTTCGATCGTGCCTTGTAGAATAATGATGGTTGATTTTGACCACGATGGTATCTTCTGGTTATTACCAAATAACATAACTGAACAGCATATATTACAGACAAAACACAGGCATCGAACCCAGAACCCTCACGCCACTAGGGCGGTCATTCGGAATTCTTTCAATATTAATATGCTGAATAAATCGTTAGATCGTAAGTCCGTACTCATAATAAATATGAAAATCTTGAAAACTATACCTGCAGTATTCAAAAATATTGGTTGAATAAATGAAGATCATAAATTACTTAGAAAGGTACTAGGAAAATAAAGAATAACCCAAAAAATATGTTTAAATAATACAGAACGGTAATTATTTCATATGTAATTATGAATTTGTGCATGCCAGCTGTAGCCTATTCAAGTTCATCTGAGCTTATCCTTCATATTATCTTATCAAATAAGTAACCTACGATAAGCGAAAAGGAGTGAGTGTACTGTAATTATTTACATTATGTCACAATTTTTTTTGTGGTGGAGCCACTCTACAGTTAATACTCAGCTGTAGGTGCCACTGAGGAAGAACCACGCTTTCGCAGAATACCAGCGAAAAATTCAAAAGAAAGAAATCGCAGCACATTTTAGTGGTTACGAGACATTCCATATTAGTGTTTAGGGACTCTATCTGGATTATGATTCCTTATTGAGAGAAATGAGATAATAAATCGTAGGAGTCACTTAACATCAGATATTTTGTGTGCTAATATGACATATGTATATATGGAAAAAAATATTTGTCCAAGTTACACGAACTGTTTCGCAAATCAATGCCGGGACTAAAATTTCGAGTGTTGTCGTAACAATCATAAAAAATCGCTGTTTAAAATCGGCCAGGAACATATGATATGACAACATTAATCAAAACTAAGTACGAAATACCACTTACTGATTGTATTGCGAGTAACAAACGTACTTTTTCCTTCTGGAACAAAAGAAAAAACTTTGTTAATTGCTGTCGTTACATAAATTTTTACAACACGGTTCATATTGCATCACTCGGTTCGGTTTACTTCAAAGGTATATATTACTTCTATGTGCTGGCAATAAAATGAACCCTTAAATAATTAAAAGGTGCCGTTTGTTTACCGCTAGCTTTAGAAAGTCGAATTTGAGACATTCTTAAGTTTAGTTTGTTGGTTAAGAGCTAAGTGTACTCTAAGTGTAAGTTCTGCTTCATCGAGGGATATCTAACAAAATTGTGTTATCAAGTATGAAAAAAAATTGTTTTCAAAAATTGTGTTAATTTATATTTAGCCACATGAGTTTAAATAAAATTATATGAAGCAGTGCGTGAAAAGTCGCTCTTAATAGAATTAATATTCAATAATAATAATAAATTAAAAAAAAATATTTATATTAAAGTGAAATATTTTGTGAAAACATCACAGTTAATAAAAGTAAAACAGTGTTAACAATAATTAACAACATTTAATCTAGATATCAAACAACTTTTCAAAAAAGATTTACGTTTATTTATTAATAGTGAAATGCATTTTGTAGGTAAGTTGTAAGTATTAAACACGTTATCTATTATTTCTTATAAGATATAAATTAAAATGTAGTTAATTCAATAATAAAATATAAGAGAATATTCGGTTTACAAGTGATTTTAAACCTATGTGGTTTGACATGATATAGTTAACGAGCTTTCCGTGAATCTAGAAAAGTCAAATTCATTTCCAGATTTGGGATCGAGCCCAAATCTAATATGAAAGATTTTTTTTCATCCAAGCTTTATCTATTCATTGATGAAGCGCTTTGTGTCCAAGTGGGGGAATACGAAGAGAAAATTGAAGGCCTGATCCTTCAATTTTCTCTTCTTTATTGTTAAAATTATACTGTTTAATTTATTAATCCCTAAAAATTGTCGTTATTTACATGTTATTTTACGGCACTTCTTTCATACGCATTAAGAATTTAATAGTTATATTTTTGAAAATAGCACCATCTATTGGGAGCATGCAAATTTACAATAATTATTGGTTGCAATATTAGTAAAGCGCATATACTGCCATCTATGGGAATGCACGTGCACCACTATCCTTTCAAGTTCTCTTGCACACTTTACTTTAAGTTGGTTTTTACTTAAACTCGCTAGATGTTGTTTTGTTCTTTTTAATTTACGCAATCCTTAAGGGATTTTATTGTATTTTAATTTTATAATACCTTAAAACAAATATTAAAAAGAAAACAATTCAGTTGTTGAAATAAAATATAATAATATTATTAAAGATTTAATTTGCTCTTATACCTTTATGACTAGAATGAATAAGATAGTCACAAAAAAGCACATTTCGTAAAGATGTTTAAAATACGTACATATCACTAATATCTTTACTTAATCTTTTGAGATTATTTTTAAATTTATAACCTTTTCTGGAAATTCATTTAATTAACATTGAATATATTTATTTATAATAATGTAATGTTAAAAAATATAAGTAAGAAATTACAACTTATCATCAAATTTAGGAACAAGCTTAAATTAACCTACATATTTGATAAATAAACAATTAAATAAATTAGCTAAGATATACTAAAACTATAAATGTTTTAAGATAGAGAACACTTCCACTAGATTTAACGCTTCGAGTTTTATTTGAAATTAATTTTATCTACAGTCATTTCCCCCACTTTATCTCTGCGTCATAATATGAAAAAGAGGTCCCAATAGATGTCCAAATTGATGCTTTGTTTACATTGTGGCAATAAAATAGTTACGACGTGTTGAATAATCGTCTCCAGTTTGAGTGACCATAAATTTGTATATTTTTAAAGTCACGCAGTTTGGAGTCAATAAAAATTTAACGATTGTGAGGGTGCTCGAATAAAATTGTTACTTGGTTACCGGGCTCGCTTTGTTCGCTTCGGTTATACTCAGTGTTAAGCTTTTATGATTCTTTCCTACAAGGATTTTTTAATTTGATTGTTTCTTAATCGTTTCCGAAGTAATAAATACTAATTTAACGTCGAATATTAAATTAATGAAATTAATTGTTTTTTGGCATTCTTTAAACATTATATTGCAACATGTGCATAATATTTTATGCTGTTCATTGCATTCAATGTATTTTATGTAAAAAAAAAATATTTAATAATATTTGTTGGTTCCTGAATTATTTTGTTAAAATAGAAAAATGCTTTAAAAAATATTCAGACATATTTTCTTCTAGCTAGCTGTTAAGTTTTAAAATTGAGAAACAAATTTTGAAGTATGATGCCGAGATTATAGTTATTTGCGGCTAGTTAGCTACTCTTAACAGGTATCCATTTGTCAAACATAACGTTTTACAACCTATAGGCTTGGGAATGTTTCATGAACGTTATGTAAAGACAAAACGCAACCATTCACGTATACTCACGCTATTCGGTGCAGGCCATAAATAGGCGAATGTCGAGATATTCCTAACGTTCCTAAAAGTAATCTATCTCGAGGCCTCGCCGCAATATCGGTTTCTGAACGATTAACAGAGGGCGTGCGTGCCCTTCGCTTTTACGACATACTTTTACGACGTCGTAAAAGTCGGCTATATAGATGCTATAATCTTTTCCGCCCGTGACTCCGCGAGTCGCCTATAGATGGCGTTTAACACAAATTCGAATCACTGTCACTGGCTAAATGTTTAAGTTTTATTGTGTGTTTCGCTAATGTGGTGTGAAATTAATAGGCAATAATGCTTTTATGGGTGCTTGTGACGGTTTATAGGGGTTTAAAGCTGTGCCAGGTGAATGTAGAGCGCGTATTTGTTTAAAGTTGACCGCAGGTGTACCACGGTATTTTATTACGGGAATATAGATTAATCTGTTTTATATTACCAAAAAGGAAGCCTATCCGTAGTTTTATTAATAAACATACTAAAAGCTCTTGTTATAGAGATCTGTTGTCGAACTGTTGCTGCTATTAACGCACGGACAATAAAACAAAGTATTTAAACTCATAACTATTTATTTGTAAACTAATGTGTTAATAAGATAATAGACATTGATCACTCCGAAATTTACATTGATTTAAGATATATACAATATATGGATCGGTGTCCAATCCGCGCCTCTATAAAAATTCTTATGTTCTTTATCCGCAGATATCAGAAAATCCTTTCTTTCTTGATTATTTCTTTATATGAAAAACACTCTGATTTTTAATTACTTTGTAGAGATATTGTAAATTTGAGAATGTAAGCATAAAACGACACAGCAAACAATGTAGTATACTAATAATTGTTTGTATAAATTTATGAGCTTTTATGAAATAAAAGAAAGTCGTTTTAAACGGTAGCAAAGGAGTTAGTAAGCTTATTTATGAGCTTGCTAACATAAGTGTTAAACGTTCATAATACAAACTTATGGAACACTGTTTCAATGTTCCAATCTGACTTGAATGTAGACCTAGTTGTAGACGTTAAATTTGTGTATTTCTTCATCGTTCTCGCAGATCCCAATACTGGAGACGGCATTCTAGCCCACCCTGCAGACATAATGCAAAATAAGCTTATTGTGTTTTGTAATTATATTTCTAGCAGTAGAATGAATGGGTCAGCTCGAACGAGGTAGGTCGTACCCCTCACAGAATACTAGCGCAAAAGAGCAGCATAAATATAACGTTTATTCCTGTAAAGGCTGGTACATAATGTCCCTCCGTCGGAAATTGGATTATCGCATAATGGATTGGGGAATAACAAATCATTGGACGTTTTATATCCCAATCGGGATAAACGAAAGCAATTGCTTACCGCAAGGTTTACCTTAAGCTGTTTAAATCCCAAAAATGACAGGAGGTGATGGCTATATTCTGACTCACAAGATTACTGCAGACATATGCGACCAAGGCGACCTCGGCCGTTATTAACAATGGCGACAGTTGTTACCTCGAATATGAAATATCGACCAATACAATATTTAATAACAATTATTATAATACCAAAATTTAAATTATTAATAACATCTATAATTGTATAAATAAATAACGACTAAAATTAAATTTCTAAGTTCTACTAAACATTTTTTATTATGGCTCATGGCCACTGCTGGCCCAAGGGCTTCTACAGCTTAACCGGGTTGAAAGGTGGCCGAGCGCGTAAGACACTCAGACGAGACCTTTATTAATGGGTAACCAGCACAAGGGTTCCCGAGTGGGAGCCTCGGTTCGGTGCTTCCGATGGATTTATGTTATACAAATAAGCGGGAGATATCTTACTCTAGTGGTGGTACCTATAACGACCAAAACTTATTATTCTTTTGCTGGAAAAATACTGAAAATCCGGATATATGTTGATGACCCCATTTGCAATTCAGACTTTTAGTCATAAGTTCGTAGGTGCGTCCGTTGATCCGTCTAATCGTTTATTTCTGAATATAAGTTGAATGCAAGAATATCTGCTATTGTAAGTGCTGTATGCTATATGATGGCCAGCCGCGTGGTGTACCGATTAGAGTAACCAGCTTCTGCCAGATGTCTGGGTTCAATTTCCGAGGCAAAATATTGGTGTATCATAAATTATTTTCATGTCTGGCTGTATATCCTGGAGAAAAAGCATTCATTAAAATATCCTGTACTGGATCCTATTACAAATGAACTTAATTAACAAAATACTAGGCATTGTTATCTCTGTAACCACGTAATTATAATAACACCGGAGCTGCAAACTAGCTACAGCACGACTGTGTAATGGCTTCACCTGGTAAATACTTCAAATTTATAGAATGTAGGTGTAAAAAAAGGGTTCCTTTGTTTTGTCTAATTAGTAAAAGCAACGGGACCTTGTTACTGGTGACGAGGGATTTCACCTTAGTCTTCGGGGGACTTAACTCCTCATTGCTATTCTTTATTAAAGATGAATGTCATGGGTCGCAGAAATCATTTAATATCACGTGAAGTATGTATTCGTTTGTCACCCTTAATTTAAAAAGAATCATGATCTACATTAATAAAAATATATAAATGGTTTCTATTCCTAATCAGTTGGTTTTTCTACCTTCAATGAAATATTGTGTCATTTATACATTTTACATGGAGTTGGAACTACATTATTGTCATCGATAGTTAAGTAATTTTAGACATACATACGAGAGATAAAATTTATAATAGATCATTAAAATGATTAAGGGTCGATTTTTATACAATTGAGTTACGTTAGTCTATTATAAAGTGAGTTTAGGGGTGTCAGGTAGTATTGTATGGACACCCGTCGCTGGTGACCATTCTTGTGCCATTGAATTTAGCGTATTGACCATAAATTTTGTTATTTATCGTTTAAAGTATCGTCATATCTATACTTATATGTATTTTATCCTTATAATTTTCTATGTTTGCGTGGAATGAGAAAGAGATGGATGTGGAACGCTCAATGTCGCTCGCTTTTGATTTCACGGTATACGAGTAAATCGAGTTCGACACCCGGTGCAGTTAATTGTAATTTTAAATAATGTTTCACTACGTACATACATACGAGAAACCTGCACGTTTAAGAATAACTACTTCGAATACATGTGGTGCGGCATATCCGCAGTTGATCCAAGTGGCGTTTTATGCTTCAATGTTCTCTCTAGAGATGTGCTCTATCGATGTATTTATATATACATCCTGTTACTTTACGTTCCTTTTAAAAAGAATGTTAGTGCTTAGTTTAAGGGATCTCCGATAGAAGTTCTTGTTTGAAATTGGGATGGTAAAGGCGAAAACAGCCCTACTACTACGGTGGGCTATCGGTACAGTTTTCTTGTGAAACTAAGGGTGACTGATTGATCACATAAATGCTTAATTAGATGATAAGTTATCAACCCATCGCTTACAATCATCTACATCGAAAATTCAAAATACATATATATTGTTTTCTCAAAAACCTGAGGTAAAATAACTAGTTCCCAGTAATTAGTCCTCCGGTTCCAAACATAGCAGCAGCATCTGAGTCGTCGTGCTTCTTGGTCAAGCCTTGTTTCATGCAATTAGATCTCCGGTTCTTATTTACCATACAGAGGATAAAGGTGAAATGCTGTTATTTTAAGCTGGTGCTATTTAGCGCACTTTCTCATTACATCTAGGCTCTACCATGGAGAAGCAATCATAACAGTGGATCTATAACCTAAAATTTAGGATTAGACTTTCAATTGTCAACCTAGTTTAGAGTTAATTTGACGCTGGTTATAAATGCATGGTCGAAACGATCTATTTAAGCTAAAAGTAATTACTAGCTCCCGCGTAGCTCTAACATAAACAAGTTCATATCATCTGTTACCAGTTTTTGATGAATGTGACAACTAAATAAAAAACTAGAAACTAATTACTTCCGTTAATACTAGAACCAAGTAAAGGAAACTCACGTCCGTCATAAGTGTTAACGATATAAATAACACTAACAAACAGTAACATCATTACAGAACAGCGAAAATTATGAATTTTGACTAAACAAAATTAATTACAAACAGAGTAAATATAAACATTCCAACTTTAAACTTACGACGGTGACCACATACCGCGGGAGGGTTGCAGAAAACTTTTAAGTGATACCAAGAAATGTCGGGAATGTAGTGTGTCGAGCTCAATTAAGCTGTTCCACTTTCGCAAATTGTTGCTGCTACCGAAGCGTTGTCCCCACGCAATCCGGGGCCGTGTAAATTTAAGCAAGCGTAAACTAAAGTGTCATTACAATATATTTTAACAATTGCCGTTTCACGCCTGTAAAGCAACTTACAACTTTGCCCGTCTAGACTGAAACTATTCTGATATTACCCTCAATTACTTTAACTTTATCACGCTTCCCTGTCTAACCAGTTACCAAGCCGCAAGTGGGAAAGGGAGATCCGGTTTAGTGTAAAGGGTGGGACGCTGAAATCAAGCCGATTTTCCATGCAATTGAATAGAATACGTTACGGTGTGTTGACGTCACAATGGGGTTTTTGATGTCCCTATTAAATAATGATAAATAGTTACCTTACAGTCTATAAAGCTAAAATGAATAAGAGATTTTATAACTAACTTAGATCAATTAATGTTTTCAACACTTTTCTGATTAATAGAATAATTTTACGAAAAGCTGCAACCAAAAGAAGAAATTCATTAAAGAACTTCATAGAAGTTTTCATTTTCCGGACGTTTCCATTCCCACAGACATTGCTATTACTGCAACTACAAGTAACCACAACCACAAAGCTGAATAGTAAGCTACCGGGTAAGTAATCGCTTAACACCATTTGGAGTCCAGCAGAAATACGGAAAATGTCTAATATTTCAGTTTAATAGACCTCTATTGACATAATAGTCTATCTAGTGTTTCTATTATATTTGAACTGAAACAACCGCGTTATATCGAATTACTACTTATGAAAAGCAAGTTTTTTTTGTAAAATAATCCTAGTAGTACTATTAACATAACAATTCCAGTTAATCAATACATTTAAGCTTAAAATGCTTGTGCTAGGAGATGGTTCACGACATAATTTAAATCAAATCTTAATGTTGTATTAGACAAAGATCATTATATTATTGATAAGTCTCCGAATATACTTTGCTTAAGAGATGAAAATGATACTGTCGTACTCTTAAGTATATTTATATATGTGCACCTTTCCTAGCTTCTCAATACCACCCTCAGGTCGACTGGTAGAAAATGCTTTCAGCATTAAGTCCGCCTATGTAATTTACTTTGTGCATGAAGTTTAAAATGAATAAATAATAATATATTTTATTGTTGACATAACTGTAAAACAGTCTGTAGCCACTTTCTAGTTTCAGGATTAATGGGTGGGCACGACCGAGGAAAGACTATGTCCATATAGTATATTAGCGTGAAATAGAAGGACGATATTACTGTGTTTCGTATGGTGAATGTAGATAATGGGAGACTCGGTTATAAGTCAAGATGCACAGGTGCTGTTTATAACCTCAAGTCAACAAATACCATTAGGTGAACTGTTCACTCAATCGTCACCCATAGCGTATACATAAAAAAAACAACAAATTTTGAGCCTTTCTTTTGTATTTAAGAAACGAGCACATAGCCCAAAAACTCAAATTAAGCGAAAAAAGCGAGAATTAGTCTAGTATTGCATTTATGTTTTAATTGAACTTGGCTCCGATTCAGCGTTGAGTTCAATATTTGAACAATTACAATTTTTTTTTTGAACTGGACGTGCCTCTATTATATCGGGTTAGAGAAGACGACTTAAGAATAGACTTACGGCACTATAACAAATATAGCTCGGTTAACATAATCTGGTAATAGCGAGAAAGAGTAGGACAAGCATCGTTATCAATTTATGACACCATTAAACAAGTGTGTCTACTCGTACGTTGTCTACAGTTTTCCACGTTGAAAACTGTAGACAACGTACGAGTACGTTTTTATTTTTGAATTTTTATTTTTGTTGCATACTGAGATTGATGGGTATCTTACATTTACAAAAGTCTAAAGGAACCACGAAATCTGTTTCTGAGCTTTTGGGTTTAATTACAAATTATATTGCATGGGCTGTATTTTTTTTAATATTTGCGTGAGGTCAATTCAAGGATGGGTTCATAGAACCGATAACCGACGGACGACGGAGAAAGGTTCTGGAGCGATACCTCGCACTGGTAGTCGCATTGAGGATGACCCCTACACTAGATGGATACGACGTATGCAAGATTGCGGGAAGTCGGTGGGTGCAGGTAGATCAGTATCATGCTTTCTAGCAATTTTTGGGAGCGGTCTATGCTCGCCAGTGGACTATTGATAACGATGGATATAAATTAAATGATATGAATAAATTATTAAGTCTTGAGTCTATAAAAAAGCTTAGCATCGTTCGAAAATATTTTTTGAATAATTCATTGTTTTTAATTAAATATGATTTACATATGTACATAACTTTCAATGCGAAATATATAATGCGGCTTTCATGTAATACCCGCAAATAAAATAAAGCTTTGAGAGAGAAGACCTGACAATTATTTCATGTGTGGCAACGGATCTGTTAGTGATGTTAGTGTCATAGATTGCATACATAATTAATTTATAATTTCATAAAAAATACAACCTAAGTTGTCATAAATATTTGTTTTTTCTTTATTACATTGAGAGTTACAAACGAGCACACAGTACACCAGACGATGACTGATTCCTGTGGCCCATGACATCTACATTTATCCTTGACAAGGAATTACAATGCAGATACGTCGTCACCCTTGTGAACTGAGATGGAATGCCTCGTCACCGGCATTAAAGGTCTCCGGATCCTTCACTCACCAGAAAAAACATAGCACCATTATGCTGCTATTTTACGCTGGTATTCTGTGAGGGCGTGGTCCCACCCCGGTCTAGCCTAACCACAAAATAAAGGGTTCCACAAAGGAATGGTCACTGATCACTGCGGTCACAGCATAATGCTGCTGAGTTTTGTGCGGTGAGTTTAGGGATCTAGAGATCTATTAACGGTCAAATTGCAATCGAACTCATACCTTGGGGTGAATTTTTGTTGGAAGATATTGATATAGATTTTCATCACTTATTATCATCAACTGTTGGCTCGATTTTCACCCCTAATGTAATATAAAAAAAGTAGAAATCCGACCATGGATTTTCCCATACTAGGCCTAATACAATTCATACCTTTATCAACGTATTGAAAGAAAGCATAACCATATGTGGACTACAAAACATGTAATTCTATTTGGCGATAAACACAGGCCGAAGGGGAAAGGGACGAGTGAAATATATTCTCGATTCAATTTCTTGAAAGCTAAATATTTGATACTAAACAGTGCATTTCTAGGGATACAGATTTTTTACCGTAGAATAAATAATACTCTACCAACAACTAAACGAATCAACGTCTACACTTATTGTTACTCTTTTAATTATTTTTGTGAAAATACATGTAATTTTACAATATATATACACAATACATGTTATTGTAATATACAATACTTAAGGGAAATAATGCAGTCACTTTTGACACCAGATTGAGGAGTTTAGTCCTTTACTAGAAGCCGAATCTTTTCGTCATTAAGATTCTTAATTTTTACGTAATCAAAGTTGACACAAACAGTTCACGCGATGGAAAATTATTTCCACCTTCATTGTATCCTACATTTGACCAACTCTATAAGTGTTATATTTAATATTATATATATTTAATTTTAATTTCAATAACAATATTTTTTTAAGAATAATAATTACATATATTTTAAATTAAAATTATCAGTTACGAACAGACAGAACAATGCTGTAGTAATTGATATTAAAGAGCAGGCACTACGCATATCAGACAGGAAACACGAAAAGCTTTCAAGAGTCGAAACCTCGCCGAATTTTCTGTTATGGCTTCTGAAATGAGCTCCACAGCCGTAAACCGGCGAAATTTACATTATCGCGATATTAATACAAGGGCAACACAAAAACTCCACGCTTTTTGTAACGCGCGCGAAATATATGTAGGTTACTTCCCTTCGGGAAAAATTACCTCCGCCGTTACGCTACCTTGTAATTTTTACTAAACATTATATATTGTATATCCCTTTTATACTACAATTATATTTAAAAAGTACATACACTGGGTATGTATTGTGCGTAAATGCGACGAACATAAAAATTGTTCTATACCATAAGTACATCTAAGGTCAATTTTGATATCTGCCAAATTTATGTCTTAACATAAAAAGTCCATAATTCAAGTGCTAATTCACTACGTCTCAGGTGGCCACGATAAACATAGGAATGCATGTTGTATATGTATTTATATTTTTGTTGCCTTTTTTAAGGCCACTACAAGGTACATGCATTAATATTAATACGCTATGGTATAATTAATTAAACATAAATAATAATTTAAACAATCATTTTAATTTTTGTTATAATCATATATTCAATTAATAATCTTCGAAACTAATTATAATTTCGAAGATTATTAATTTAATATATTATAATATAATTAATTGATACATATTAATTGCCAGTTTGAAACGTTGCTACTATTCGAAATTTAATTAGTAACTCTTCCAATTAGCATTCAAAATGGAAGCTCACGCAGACTCTTGTATAAATTCTGTCTATAGCGAAGTGGAGAGGCGTCCGAATACGCCGTTATTTTAATACCCTTATCAAAAAACAAGGCACATTACAAAATGGCCGCCATTTTCATGAGTTTGCGCGGGAAACGCTCGTGAGGCAGCCTGGAAAATTATAACAAAAGGCATCTACCGCTATCTTTGTAATTATAGTAAATCACCTTGCTACAGGCGAGATAAGGCTGTATATTTTCCGTGCTGGAAAGTCGTATAAGTTGCAACAAACCTGCCACTTGTTACATTTTTCTTCTGACTGGGGAAGTTTTCCTATAGTTCACGCATAAAGGGCCTTAGATGATTCCCGTTAGTGGAAAATGAGATCGTATTTCTAGCTGTTAAAATGAAGGTATTCGCGTGTTAGTTGGTGTGTTATGTGACATTTTGCTTTTGAACTTACAACTCGTTCGATGAACGGACCCTTGTTACGTACAATCCGACCGAAAAGTTGTTAAATTAATGGTTATTTTATATGTAGATAAAAAAGGTGTTTATGTATTTATCATGGCGTCTGATAGTAGCTTACACGGTAAAAAAGATAAAGGAAATCAGCTATTTGGTTTGGTTTTGATAAATATTTTCCGAAAATGCTTCAGGGATTTGTTGAAGGTAGAGAGTTGAGTGGGAGAATTTAGAGAACTTTTGAGATGTACATATGTCATTATCGACCTATACTAGTTCTAAATTGGCAACGTATGCAAATTTAAGGGACCTTTGTAGTCTGAGTCATGTAAATGGACCCATGAATGCTAGTAAAGGCTTTGTTGTTAATGTGACTTAATATTAAATAGGCCCAGGAAAACCATAATGCCTATATCGTTCGTTCTGCATAATTATATAATTTTTTTCTAGCCAGCTTCAGCCAATATCTAGCTTTTTTTATAGAATAGGTGGCAAACAAGCAAGCTTAGCTAATGAAGAAAAAAGTATCTTCTTAAACCTAATGTTGAAATATCTATAGGTATAATATCTGTATATATTTAGCTCGCTTAATAGAACTGGTAGTTGTTATTTTTATATTTTTTTTAAAAAAAAGTTAAAAGGTGCTTCATTTTTTCTCAATCAAAATGTGAATCGATAAAGATGCTATAATAATAAAGATCATTATATTTTCCTGATTATTTTTCTTGCTAAGTGTACCTTAGCTAAGGCTGGCAGGTACACGGAGGTTCTGATGCTGTAACGGAACATTCACAAGCACGCCTGTATTTCACGTACACAACTCACACATCCATCTCGTTGTCCATTTATGTTGACCTTTGTATCAGTAGTAAATGCGAGAATACAGTACTGAATTACTTCAGGGAAAGATCTCTTTTATTCGGTCAAAACGGTTCTTGTACAGAAGTTTTGATTTTACTTGCTTTTCTTAGCTTTGTTTTGTATTGCAATTTTGAATACTAATATATACATATATATATATATATATATATATATATATATATATATATGTATGTAAGGAGAAAATATATAATAACTATTATATACTCTGTATGTAAAAGTGTAATGAAGGTTATTATTATTATTACTCTTGTATAAGTACTTCAAGTGGCAGACATCTCTAGCTAGTACAGTCAGTGTACAGTGATAAGCAGGGTTCCTCTATATTACCCTGACTGTAATACATATATGTATTTCCGTACAACGCTCCAACTGACTGAACCAGACATAAGGGAATGAGCTGGCTAGTCGTAATTCGCCCCGGGATAGTTAAATGTACGAATAACGTCCGATATTGCGCCCGCGGCCCCAACAAACGATCTGCCACGTAACACAATCCAATTAAATTGGGATCAATTTACGAGTACACGCCAGGCCACGGGAGGCGTCTTTAATTTGTTTGCCTTAGGAACAAACGAGACTCTAATTGTGTGTACGATGCAACAAATCGATATTTCACGGTTCTATTAGGAGGTTGTCTATTATATTCTATTATATTACTGTTGTGTTAATTTAGTATTCGGTTTAGAAAAAAGTACGTACATATAGCTAATGATGAAATTGTTATAGAAGCAAATAAATCAGTTAAAAAGTTAATTCCGGTAGCGCTAGATAATTTATTACAAAACTACACGTACTCTTTAACCAATATCTTTATTATATGACGGCCAATATCTATATCTATATAAGAAATATCCTTTAATTTTATTTACTAAGCGGTAAATATCTACTGCTGGGAAACATCCAGTAATTTACATTATCAAGTTATAGGAAGGGAAAGAAATTGGAAACTCCATTTACTAATGAGATATTCCGTCATCAATATCTGTAATTCCTTGCTGGATATAAGGGTGCCTTGGAAACCCTTATATTCAGGTGACGTTTGTATAATCCTTTGTCATTCTGATCCCATAATAAGGTATGGATGATGACGATTAACAGTGTTACAGCTACACTGCAGTTGGTTTCTGCAGAATAAATAGGTCAGCTCGTCCGTGGTAGGACCACGCTCTCACAAAATGTCATCGTTAAAATAGCAGCATAATGCAGCTATGTTTCGTCTGGTGAGTGTAGGGATTCGGAGACCTTTATTAGGTGACGAGGCAGTCCATCTCAGTCCTCAAGGATAACAACACATCTGCATTGTGATTTGTCAAGGTTAAATATAAATGTCATGGGCCGCAGGAATCACTTACTATCAGGTCGACTTTGTGCACGTTTGTTACTCTTAATATAATAATCATAAAAAAAAGCAAACACGTAGAACTGAGACACAAATATTGTTCTTCGCCTGGGAATCGCACCCAGGACCTACGACACAGGAGCCAGGTCCTTTAATCACTACATCTCGCAGCCGTCAAAAGTTATTATATATATTTTAATAATGTATATACAACATTCCAAAGGAAGTTAGGGAGCGAAAGTAAAATATCGAAACGTGAACGTCCTATCAGTAAATTTTTAAAGTTATTTTTAAAGCTCTATTTAAATTCATTATACATACCACGAATTGAATACAATCTTTATAAACTATATTCATGCGTTCACCCACTCAGAATTTCTATTTGGCGGGACTTAGTAAACAGTTTTGATCAGGTAAGGTTAGTATCGGAATGGTCCATTGTTCGCGTCTATAGCCCCGGTGAAAGCGTAATGAAAGTCTGGGTAGAAGTTTTAAAACCCTTCGACTTTAAATGGTATTCATACAGTGCTACATATAGGATATTATCTTTTGTAACCTGGGAAGTTTTACTTCGTAGGGCTACACCACATTTTTTAACTAGCCGTGGTAAAAGCTTAGCGCTACATTATTTCGTTTGATGAGTGAATGGATAATGCATTTTTCTCTGTGTATCTTAATATCTCTTCGAGGTTGAATATAGTGTGTATGGATCGCAGGAATCATTGTTTGTTCCTATTATTATAAAAAAGGGTAAATATAAAATGTCCCAGCTACTTCACTTCCCCGATTATGAAAGTCAACAATGGGCTGCGACTGCAAATGCCTGTGTTAAAGGTAGGGGACAAACTGAAAACCAGTAACCACACACCAATATAGTATATCATTTAACCCTCTCAACATTGTCTACGCTAGCGTCGGTTGGCTTTACGGGCCCGTGATGGGAATACTTGTAGTTTGGGCAGTTTCTATAGAATGAAATGTCTTAAAATATGTCGTTAATTCTTAACCATATATATATTTTCAACAGTGGTAGAGCTACACTGCAGTTTGTTTGTAACTGCAGATTGATTGGGTCAGCTCGACCGGGGTAGGACCACGCTCTCACAGAATTCCTACGTGAAATAGCAGCATAACCCTACTGTGTTTCGTCTGGTGAGTGAAGGGATCCGGAGACCTTTAATGCTGGTGACGAGGCATTCCATCTCAGTTCACAAGGGTGACAACGCATCTGCATTATGATTCCTTGCCAAGCATGAATGTACATAGATGTCATGGGCCGCAGGATTCATTTAACATCAGATGAACTGTGTGTTCGTTAGTAACTCTCAATGTAATAAAAGAAAATTATATATATATAACAATCTTATATTTGTATATATATATATATATATACATATATATATATTTATATATATATATATATCTATATAAAATGTACAGGCATAAATTCCAATATTTTAATCCCAGATATAGTATGAATCGATCGATTTCGCTTGGGAAGGACCACGCCCTCTACGTACACTAGTTTGAAATAAAGGCATTACGCTCCCATGTTGAGTTTTTACGGTTTTATCGTGAGTTTAGGCATCTGGCGATACAAACACTGGTATGATATTCCATCTCTGTCCTCTGGAGTCACAATGCTTGTGGTAGGTGTTTATGAGCATCAATTATAGTTTACCCTAGCAGCCAATTTATAAGGAAAAAGTTTGATAATTCAGTGCTTTTTTTTACCACATGCGCGGTGATATTAATACACCGTTATGTACTATACATAACGGTGTATTAATATTAAGATTATTAATTACGAAATAAAAGCACTATGCAAAGATAACAATTTGATAAGGATTTCCTTCAATTCATTATATTTATATATATATATATATATATATATATATATATGTATTACACATATGTTAAGTTATAAATTACTACAAAAATTGATACAATTGAAAGGATTATTTCAGAAATCTACAAAATAACGAAAACCGATGGTTGGTATCGAGAAGATAACATTTTGTAAGATATGAATTGTGTACGACGATAACAATTTTGTTTTTCCTGTGGCAGTTCGTCGCTTCGAGCGTAAAGTACGAAAGGCAGCTTGATACGAATAGGCCATAATAATATGGTTATTATTATACCTACTATTGTCTGACCCTGGACCAAAAATTGTATTTTCGTATATCTTTCACGTGGTAGTTACAATGCGCGTTATGTACGATAAGACTGAAATTGGTGTTATTGCTAACGTTCCTTGGATTTGATAAAAGCGAAACTGTAGTTGAAGGTGGTAGGTGGGTTCGCTCGCTCCCAACCTGGCTTCTATCTGCAAAATCAATGTGGCTATTAGCAGGGTTTCGCGCAGTCGCAAAAGGCTACCGGTCGAATGCGAGCCGGTTGAAACTCGTTTGATATGGAAATAGTGTTCATATATAAATTCCGAACAACTGTTTTTACTATTATTATGTATTACTTAAAGAAGAATGCAGGTTTTGGAGATTAGAAGTTTATAAATAAATAAATAGATTATTAAACGGGCTTTTATGGATAATTTGGGTTTAATACATTGAGATTGTTTTATAATATTTTTTTACAATAAACATAAAACGTTGACATACGTATTCAAATATTTATGCAGTCCCACTAAATAAACTAAAATTTAATTTACTAAAGCTTATATTTTAATAACATAGACATTCCAATTAAATAAAAATAAATACCTATAAAGTTTTCGATGACTAAACGCTGTAAAATGAATAAATGTCAGCACGGAAGGCTAAGTTCGCAAATAAATACGCGAGTCGGCAGAAATCGATATTGCAATTGCTAACTATTTCAACGAAGCTCCGTAGCATTTTAAATAATCCCCGGCGGACTGCCCGATTTACTGAGGGGTGGAAAATTGTATCAGGTATATCTGTATTAAATAAATATTTTGATATTTGAAAGAATCATAGGTTCATCAAAATACTGCCGATATCGTGTAATAAAACATATGTTTGGTGTTGTTTTTGAATAAAAAAAAAAGAAAGAGCAGACAGTTTTTCTCTTCGTAAGTGATCACTGCCTAAGTGGTTACGAGGACCTCGGGCTACCTTCGGCTTCTAATATTTTTGTTTTGGTTCGATCTACGTAGGAAAAGATTACAGTATTTCGAGGTCATGCAGTGGTATGTTAGGCTTTGCGGAGCAATTTTATTAGTCACAGGATTCTAAGCCTATGGCAGCAACCTACTTTACTCAATTAAAAACCTCCTAAGGAATCAGTGTTTCTTTGCGAGGATTTATGGTTTATCAAATCTAATGTAATGCTGGGCCCGATATAAGGTGTCGTAGACAGCGGACTTTCGAGAGCGTCAAGTAAAAAAGATCACATAGTTGACTTGTGATTTTATTTAATGTTTTTGGATCTTTTTGAATTTCTTTTTCATTGCAAGAATGATCTTTCTGTATCTTGACGATAATAACTGGCCGATCTTCCTCAGAGGATTGTCGTTCTTAAGGAAGCCCTCTGGAGAAGCATCTTCTTTGTGACTCCTGTGACTTATGGAAATCGAGGCTCGGTATCATAGGCGGTGAGGTAATGAGCTTATTGTCACGTAATACTTGCTAAATATGCTCTAGCTCAGCAGAGCCAGGTGTTTCTTGTCAGAAATCCCTCGTGTTCTCTGAAACAAATGATGGGAGTCGTAAAGCACTCAAAATATTTATTTATTTATTATCCTATGAACTCATACATTTATCTGGTAATGTAAAATAATAAAAACGGAGTCATTTAAAATTAGGTATATTGGTACAGAGTTGGTTATTGAATCTACCTGTTGATGTTTAGGCAATAATTATTATATACTAAATATATAGTATTACTTACTTATACATAAATAATTTATAAGCATCTTATTTACCTACATAATTACATTAAAATATATATCATAATTAGGTTTCTGTGCTATTTGTGATGTTTAGTTTAGTGGTCCATATAACTTTAAATAATTACTACTACTGTTACAAGAAGGTTCCAAAAAAAATCACTGGAAGACAATATCTTCTTCTAGCGAACAAATTCGTTATGACGTCACAACTGCTAATATCAGGTTATTAAGATAATCAAATAACGCTACAACTAAAAAAACATCTTATAATCAATATTTAACACGAATCATTTGTACCTTTTCTAAGTTTTCTTAAGCGATGCCCCGCTGTGTTCATTACTTTTGATACTGCATTCTACGCAATGCTGTAAATTTTAATTGTATATGTACAAATTTTTTGTTAATACTGTGAATATATTTTTAACAATGATTAAACTTATGTACTATATAATATACTCTAATGTGCCTATATATTTTATGACGTTTCATAAAGTAAGCATACTAGATATGTTATTACCGTTACTAATATGCCTGTTAACTACACCAACTAAGCTTAAATGCTTTGCTAGGAGAGAATACACGACAATAAACGAATAGAAACACCTAAACATTATGCTATTGACGCTTGATTCACCAATAGGATAGAATTTTTTCAAATATGTAAATTATTGTTTTATCGGTATTTCATATCTTCCAAACTTCACCTTTTTAGTATTTTTGTTTAGTTGAGCATATCATTAGCACGCATATGTTTTATGTTTCTGAAATTTATAGCATGTTCTCTAATACTTAGTAGCCATAAACTTTAGAGCCCTAGGATTGGTCTTACATATATTTTAAAAGCATAAAACCTCTATACGATCGTGCGAAATTGTAAAGACAATGTATTAGAATACCTGTGATTATGTCTGTATGTGTTGCGGACATAAACATTGTCGATTATATTCTGACATAAATGGTTTTAGTATTGCCAGGAGTAGGATGAAGGCTATAGGCTATTTCTAAATCATTTAAACACATAGATGAATTACAGGTTATATATTTTTTTATATATTATAAGAACGAGCACACAGTTTAACTGATGATAAATGATTAAAGGGGCCTACCATATCTACATCCATCATCTATAGAGATTTACCTTGTACTTTAAGGACAACAAAGGAAATAAGGACTGAGATGGAATATAGCAGATATTCCATCTCAGTCCACTAGTAATTAAGTCTCCGGCTCCCTTATTAACCAAACGAAACAGAGCAGCGTTATTCTTCTATTTCACGGGGTTATTCTACAAGGGTGTGGTCCTTCTCCGATCGAGCCGACTATTTCATTAGAAACTAGTTGCGGGGTAACTCTATCAGAATTAAAGTATACCGGTAACTGCGAAAATTAACTTTTACTCAAAACTACTAAGCAATAAAAAAAATACTATAATACATGAAAATATTAAGGATTTAAAAATTATCACTTTACGTTCAGACAGTGACAGTATCTCCTCTAATTTTTAATTCCAAATGAAATGAAATATACAGATATTAAAAACCTATCTATATATATTATTACAGAGAATTCTTTTTTGATGCTTTCATGTTGTATTGACAAGAAGAAAACGAAGAATTGCCTCTTTAAATTGTCGTAGTAAAGTGTTTTGGAAAGTTCGAATGTGCGGGCCCTCAAAGCATTGTCAAAAGCAGCATGTTATTAAAGGGTTTTATTGTTATGTTTACACCGCAAGGGAATACAGACAAAAGTAATAATATCGTAATTAGAATTAAATAATTGTGAAGGGTCGTAGGTACATGAAAGGAGGTAGGTATAAAATTCGTCGTTCCTCAGTTCCCAATCAAAACTTTACATAGAGAAACGAAACAATTTCCTCAAACGAATAAAAACAAAACCGAAATAAAATAAAAGGATGGAGTTTTCTATCGTATCCGGGATAGTTTGCGAGCGGTTTGCAGTCGCCATGTTCAATTCGTGCGGATTCAATTACGTATTGTTTATGTAAAATATATCATACAGCCGATTTTTGAAAGAAATTAAATTTTTGAGACCACTGTTAAAGTTGTAAGATATACTGAATTTTGATATGTATGTCCGAAATACGACCGTTCGTTTAATTTATTATAGACTTTTCCTTATGTATTTTTCTTGTTGTAGAAATAAAGCTGTCGTCCTCCTTTTCAGATAAACCAGAAGTTTTACGCTAGTAAAATTTATTAAAATGATAGATATTAAATCTTGATATCCTAAGTTACTAATCTAAAACGATTGTCGAAACTAAAGTTAACCAAAACCCTGAGTTGCACGTCAATTGCGCGTAATAATGTATTCGAGTGATTTCAATGAATGTATAGCGATAGAGATGGCCTCTTGAAAAATGTGTTTACGTATTCAGGTAATTTCGTTGCAGGGTGGGAGCGTCAGACCATGAAATTGGCTCGGGCTATGGCATTGGAACAATGCATCGCCGCTTAATAGTTGACACTCAAATGGGATTTTTACTATAACAATAAATTAACAAACATCGCTGCAATGAAAACCCAAAGTTTATGGAAGTAAAATAGATTAAGTTGAAATTATGCATTGTTCTAAAACTCTCATTTCATTTGGGGGTTGAGCGTGGGTGGGGGTGACTTTTTGAAATTTTTGCTTGTTTTTAAAATGGAGGAATTGTTCAATTAGTAATTTAGAAATGTAAAATACTATATTCTACTCAGCTAATTTTATTAATATATTTTCCATTAACCGTTAAGTACACTATACAAATAATAAGACTATTATTATTTAAAAATTTCATATTACATTTTAGTCCAATACAGGACTAAAATTGCTGTATTAGTTATCTACTACTGTTTACTGATAAGGTACTATCAATGGTTAACAATAGCAGGATATAGTAGCAAACGTTATGAAGCCAAATTACGTGCGCCTTATCACGACGATCTACATGAATCACCAACCATAGCGATTTTTATTAGGCATTAATACTAGGTGGTCTGTAGTGGATATTTACAACATCTGTTAAACTTATATTAGAGATGTGTATTCAAGCCAATTCTAGCTCTTATTAATGAATTGCAATTGAATTTGTTTTGACTGTAAAAAATAACCATTAACCACTTTTAACGGCCATTCGAATTTGCTACGATCTCTCCGTGAGATATCAGGCGCCATAAAGGTAATGTCAAACGATCGGAGTACCCAAAAAAACTATCAACAAAAACTATGTATAAGCCAAAAGTACAGTGGGTTGCAAAATGTGTACATATAACAACTTAATAGAATACAACTTAGTACAATACGTATGACAACTTAATAGAATTAAAATAATAACAAAGAAATAGAATAATCACGAAATTAAATATTATGTTATTTAATCTTTATATAGAAGATAGAAATATTTTTTTAATAAAATATATTCTTTTTATTTATACTATTAAATACGATGTATTGTAGATATATGTATCGATGTATATTAAATCTATTTAATATACATCGATATAAGACTTCTATCTAGACATCTCAAAGCAGATTTTAAACTTTTATTATTTTTTGTTTGAAAAGTGAATTGGACGTGGATGTTATTAGCCAAAAGTATAAAAGCATGATAAGAGTTTATATATCAAAAACATCTTTGTCTTCACTTTCCCAATAATAAGTAACTATCACTAACACTAATAGAAAGATTTAAAGGATGAAATATTTCTTAACGTGTCACCAATTTCATAAAAAAGATTATAATAAGTACCTCACTTGAAAAAGGGGAAATATAGCATCATTCGTGCCACAAATACTTATAACCAAGTTCAAACGATTAACGTGTAATAATTTGTATCTGTTCTTAATAATTTGGCAACCACAGTCGCAAGGCAACCCACTGTATCAGTCGAAAGGTTGGAACAAAAAATTATTGATCGATTAAAGTGCAAAACCGCTTGGGATTTTCGATCGTTATGCATACATTTTGCTTTAAATGGAGAGGGGTTTGCTTAGCGATTTTCGGCTTCACGTGGACCGAGTCCCACCTATTGTGAATTCCGTAGCTCTGAAATTTATTTGACAGCGCCAGTGTCTGTGGAGAATGGAAAATGGCGGAATGGCAGAATACATTACATAATGGATATAACTCATGGTTTGTTTTTGGCGGGGATCCGACAAACGTTATTGGTATTTAGGGGCATTTAACTATTAGGGGCAATGGCTTTTTCTTTTTTATAGTGAAATATGAGACAGCGAATGCTATAAGAATGACTTGCCGACAGTAAGCTCGTTAGTAACGGTGGGAATTAATATTGTTTTAAATATGTTCTGACGAGGTGACATAAAAAACTTTTCGGCTGATAAGCCGATAGCGAGTCAAGTGTCACTTCACGTAAATATTAGAATACTGAAGAGTGTCGAGTAAGATGTGGGATAATTTTAGTTGAAAAAATGCCTGTTATTTTTGCAATAGTATATTAGTCCCCAAAAGTGCATTTCCTTATATGAATTTGTAACAGCGAAGATTTATATCGTAATATTTTTTTTATTGTATTGACCGTAACAAACGAGCGGACAGTTCATCTGATGATTCGTGTAAACTGTACTATCATATATACATCTTCAACAAGGAATCATAATATAGATGCGATGTCACCCCTGTGGACTAAGATGGTGTAACTCGTCATCAGTAATAAGGGTCTCCGGATCCCTACACTCACCACATGAAACACAGCAACGTTGTGCTTCGTGTGGTGAGCGTAATGTTGTTTTAAATCTATATGTATAATAATATTTTTGTTTCTACGAGACAGTGGTTCCTCCTTCCACCCACTACGAGTTGAGAGTACCTTAAATTTCAATCTACGATTTCTTTAGTGTTATGGAGGAAGTTTATTAAAACTAATTAACTTTATAAAAAATACTTTTATTTAAATTGTATGTTAACTTCGTAAGCGAAATAAAATCTCACGGAATAAACACTCACACAATTTGAGCGTTTGTACAATTTAAACGGCCTAATTTAATCAGGCGTTATCGAAACCATCTCTATTTGAGTTTTTTTTTCTTATTATTATGTTTTCATATCAATTTGTGCTTCAACGAATTTAACTTATTTTCTTGAAACATTATATTTACTGAATTTTAATTTGGACGTTTGGTGTTATTTTTAATATTAAAAACAAAGTAGTAAAATTAATAGTATAATACCTACTTTGCCAGAAGTTTACACTTAGTATAATAGTTGTAGCAAATATCTTCATCAAGTTGACTTCACTTCACAAAAGTTGTAATAATCCTGGTACATACAATATGTTTATAAATCATACATATAAATCTTCATTGGGCGTCAGTACCCAAGTTTGTGTTTTAAAGAATCCACCTCCTTTACGCCTGTTAACAATATTAAATCGTTGGACGGTGAGATCCAATAAATAGGGATCGTAAACAGAATCCTAAATGTCTAGGACGTGCTCCTACAGATTATAAACATCACCCAGTCTAACCAAGTATAAAATCTACACAAAATTTTAATTTTTTATGATACTACCAGGGAAAAGCTAGCATAGTTAACCTGACAGTGTGAAATGAGTATTGGGCATAAAAACGCAAATCTATCCTCTACAAAGACATACATTGTCATCCCTGAGGATTAATGCCTCGGTACCAGTAATTACTCACCAACCGAAACAGCAGCGTTGTGTTGCTAGAAACTAACTAGAGTGTCGCTGGTTGACTATTGAATGGTTCATTAGTTTCTGGGATTAGCCCAATATTTAGAAATGTGTTAAGACATGTTTGTTATGTGAAAACAACATTATTCTGTTTTTAGAACAGGTGGTAAACGAGCAAGCAGCTCACCTGATGGCAGGTGATTACCGCCCATAAGCATATGCAACATCAGAGCGTTGCTAGCCTTAAAGAAAGCTGTATGCAGATTAGATTTATTTATTTAAATGCAGTATATTAACTGTTTGGTGGTGTAGAATTAAGGTAAAATTCGACATACATAAACATATTCCTCCGTCCACAACTGCGAATAAAGTGAAAGAGTAAAGTGCGAATATGCATAAGTGACCTTGGTCAGACATACTTTTACTTATGCTATTCGATGTTGCCAGTTAATTCAACATTAACACTTTCTAATTTTTTATGTTGGCTGATATGGTTGAGACATATATATTCAAAGTCTCTCACGTATCAGCTACGTGTATAAAAGGTCACGTACCGATTATTGATAAGGTTATTTATATAGAATTGTTTTTAATGTTTAGTCAATGCCGTCGGTAATTCTTTGGTTAACTTAAGTAGCGATTTACAGTCTTATATGAAAAATTGCCGTTGTCATAACAGTAGTGGTGTCTAGATTTGAAGACTGGACTAATCGATTCTATCTATAAAACAGTGTTTAACAGACCGTCGTATAAAAGAGAGATAAGAGTATATATGTATAAGATAAGAGATGTGATACTAATATAATAAAATAATTTATTTTTAAGACAAGGCATTAAGAAAAGTTATTAAAATACGAGAAGAAAGTTCGGGAGTATCCAGGATCCATTGACTAATAGCTATGCATTTATTGGTGGTAAAGAGCCAAAACAGAGATTAACCGACAGCTTTCGAAAACCTAAAAAAAAGTCTATTATTTTCAGACATATTACTTACTTTTCAGATATTTTCAGACACATTATTTTCATACATATTTTATTATTCACAACGCAGTACGTTTCTTAAGTTTATTTTTACTGAGACGATTAACAACTAACGGGCACACTATTTACCTGGTGGTAGGTGAGTTCTATGCCTCATGACACCTGCATCCAACATCAATAAGGAAATAAAACGTAAATATGATTTCAATAATTGTATATTTATTCTTTCACTTGCCAAAATACAGTCTAATGTGTTATTTTATTACGGCATCCTATATTTGTTTCCATCGCTACAATCGTGGACATATACCGTCGTCTTACTACGTACAGATGATGATTAGTCGTAAAGCACACCTATGGTGCAATGCTAAATGAACTCAATTACCTTAGGCACTACTTAACCTCGATAAACGCTTATAATCAAATCATTAGAGAAGACCTATCTACGGAGCAGTAGAATTGTGGAAAGCAGTTAAAACGCTCTTTTCGATCATTTTGTTTTACTTTACCAGCGGTAAAAGCGAAGGATCTTGATTTAACAAAACTTTTTTTCCTTTCGCGCGATATTTCATTATACCAAATCTACGTATAAAAGGAAACTTACACTGATTATGCGTAATAAAGGGGAATGCATATATCTCGGGGTTTTTTTAATTAACACCTGACTATTTTATGTTTGGACAAAAAGTATTTAATTAGAGACTTTCATATATTAATCATTTTAGTTTTTTTTTTAAAATAAGTTAAATAAGTAACTTATTTAAAAAAAAACTAAAATGAATATATATGCGCAAGAAAGATTAGACTTTTCTCCCGTTGCACGTCCAACCCACTGCGTACCTTATAGTAAGAGATCCTGAGGGCAGTCAATAACAGTTTTACCAAATTTTGTCGTTATACTGTGGGCCTTCCGGAGACTTTACTCATATATGGGGTGCAACATTCGAGATTTATGGAGACACATTAGACTTTTCAAATGCTTTCTTATTCTTACGCTTTACATACTAGTAATGAATTAACTACCTTCCCTCATATAAAATGTTTAACTTTTAATGCTTTAATTTCTGATTTCTGTGAGCTTTTTAAACTCTTTTACGTTCTGACTAGTAATGCCACTGTTAGCCCGATGGCTACAGTGGCCATCAGTCATAAGTGTTATCGGGAAAAGTGCCCGAGGGCAGCTTCACCGGGTTGGCCGAGCGCTTAGGACATTTAGTCGAGACCTTTATTTATGAGTAACCAGTACTGGGAGCTTAGCCTTGGATTGTTAGTTAGCCTGCCCGAGAAACGAATGAATCGGGGTTGTCCCAAAGGGCTGATCCTCGGCTCGGTCAGTTGCTTCTAACGGTTTATTAAATTAATATCATTACCGACGACATTTACAACTACTTCGGAATGCGTTGGCATTCCGAAGTAGTGGAAGGAGAAGAAATGGCGTAAGAAACTCCAGCGACGTTCTTATATATTTTATTTGCTGAGTACCAGCCAAAAGATATGGCGAATCACGAATAACTTGTTTGCAATTTTCTCGCCGACGGCCGGGCGGTATGTTGCTGTAGTGACGGTATACAGTGTTTTGTAGAGAGCTTGGTCCCAGGTGTTCGCGTCGTCGGGGTCAACCAAACCGTGCCTCGGTCTCTTTCGGACACGAGTATTGATATAATAAGGTGCTCGATTTATCGAAGCTATTGACAAATTGACACTTGATATTCTCTAAATCAGGTGTTAGTTATCTCTGCAAAACTTTCTGTTCTATCTGGTCAGTCTAGTAAAATCAAATGAGCAAAACATTAGAATAGTTGCGTAAATATTTACATTGTGCGCACATGACTTTCGTTGACCTGGTACGAAAAAAACGGCGTTCGACAGATCATTTTCAGCTGTTGGTTTTATCGTTTGACGTATCCTTAAGGCCAGAATTAGCGGGTATTCAAGACTAGATTGGGGTTAAAACTGGTTTATTTTCATGTTATCTCGATTGATGGTGCATAATATTGGCTAAAGGGTTTTGAAATTATCAGAAAAATGATAAAAATCAGTTTGGAGATATACATATCTCCTTATATATAACTTAGAAATCTCGAATGTTGTCGTAGATTTTATTTATTGCGTTTAATTGGCAGTGGCATTTTTTTACTATATTTTTATTTCATAGAATAGGTGGCGAACGAGCCAGCAGCTCATCATATGGTAGGTAATGACTGCGACTCATAAACATACATCCATGCTCGATAAAGGCTGAAGAAGCATAAGCGTTGACACTCTTGAGCACTGAGATAAAGTAGACCAGAGTCTCGCTGTCAGAATAACGTAACAACCATTTGGTTTTATTGACTAGTAGTGTTTACTAGTATTAAGGTATTAAGACGGAATACCTTAATACTAATATATATAATAATAAGATAGATTTAGGTACTTACGTGTTTACAGTGGTCCTAAGCTTTCAGGTGAAAACCATCGTAAGTATGGAATATGTGCTCCTTAACCTAATACTTCTATAAATAAATATAAGCATACGTATAAGCATAATAAAATGTCCGCGAAGACCATAGTGCGTTCATATGTTGTTGGCGTTTTTACATTATTGAAAATTTTGTATAATATGTCAGCATGGTCTTAGAAGCTGGCATGTATTTTTTCTATATTCCAGTTTAACATTCAAAAAATTTCGTCTAACCACCCCTTAAAAATTAAATTAAATGTGTACAATATTATATACTATAATGAAATCATAATAATATTTTTTTTTATTGAACATTGAACCCAGTATCATTGTCATAGTTGTACCTTATGTAGTATTGTGAAGTAATTCAATAAATAAGCCATACCTGGGATTATAAACCAAATGTTTATTAAATGGTGACTAAGAGAATAAATAATTATTGAACGCTTATAACCTCATCACGTAGCAGGTACACAAACTTATCCTCTTATCATTCAGCGTAACGTCACATGCGCAGGAAGTAAGGTACATTTTCGTGTTTTGTAATGTCCGAAGATATACGTTTTGAAATAAACGCATATTGACTTAGTATATTTTAACAAACGGATAAATGTGCTATCATATTAACATTATATATATATATATATATACATATATATATATATATATATATATATAATACTACTAGGTCTTTACCTATTCAATTACAGCTTCGTATGAAATAAGTTAAAGTATTTTTTTTTCAAACTTTTTATTTGTTCACTCATTCAATCACCCATGTAATCGATACTTCTTTGCCAACGCAGTGGTAGTTTATTGATGCCCGTCTTATAAAAATCAGCTGGACGGGAGAAAAAAAACTCTTCAAAGGCATTTTGTACTGCCTCTCGGGAATTGAATTTTTTTCTCTCTAAAAAGTTGTCCAAATTTTGGAAAAAGTAATAGTCGGTGGGTGCGAGAGAGCGTCCAACTCCAACTCTTGCAGCTTGGAGACTGAGTGCTGTGCAGTATGGGGTCGCGCGTTGAAGTGTAGGAGTAGCGGGGACGACCGATTAACCAAAGCTGGTTGCAGATGTGCAAGCTTCTCCATCTTCAGTTCTTTATAGTACACGCATCTGCAGTAATGCTCATGCCGTTTAGTAAAAAACTGTATGAATCACACCTGCACTAGACCACCAAACAGTGACCATCAACTATCTAGGGGTAATTTTTCGTTTAGGACATCTTCTCGGTGCTGAACCAGGAACTAACCAACTTGCTGAGCGCTTTCGATGGTCGAACGGAATCGACTTTTCGTCGCACGTAACAAGTCGGTTCAAAATCCTTTCATTTCTGTGCCTGTTGAGAAGCGCGAGGCAGGTCTCAACGCGCACGTTGCGCTGGCGATCGTTAAGTTCGTGGGGCACCCATCTATCAAGCTGTTTTACCTTGCCAATTAGTCGCAAATGGACCAATATTGTTTTGATGTTAACATCAAAAGCTGCTGCTAGCTCGGCTGTGGATTGAGTATCATCAGATTCCACAATCGCCTTTAGTTCATCGTTGTTGACCAAAGCGACCACGAGGTTCATTTTTCAAATCAACGTTTCCAGAACGGAACCGGGAAACCAATAACGGGTTGTGCGTTCGTTTGTAAAGTTCTCTGCGTAAACGTTGTTGATGTTACGTGCCATTTGTGCCGCGTTGATGCCACGACGGAACTCATATTCCATAATTACTCAAATTTTTAAAGTATCCATTAAAACGAAAAATTCAAACGTAATGAAAATACAAAGCTAATCAATAAACAAAAGACTGACTTTGTAAAAAGAGTATCAAGTTATTAAAACAGAATTAATTTGAATTTAGAATTCACAGGCAATCAAAACTTTTTTTTTGGTTTGAAATGGCCAATACTGAAGAACGGCATTTTCATAGGTATAGACCTATGTAAATATATAGTATATTATGCACTTTTAAAAACCCTATTTTTGTAAATAATAAATACGAAAGTGTAAGTTAGACGCTTTAGTTGCACGTAATGTTAAAAGCCGGCAAGATAAAGCCATAGTCAGACGTGAGTAAGTAATCTACTATCACGCCTAGAAAGAGAAATTGAGCAATGCATAGCCGGAGACTGATGATAATTTAAAAAAATCTCTTACTTAACGATCGGACTTTAAAACAAACCAACGAATTGGGACTGTAATCCTGCTTTATGTTTTTATGGGATTCGGTAATGGGACGAAAGTATCTTTATTGTGCAGTCTGGTGATGTTATAAATACACAAAAGACATACTAGTGGGTTTTTTATATTAGAACGGAAACTATTAATTGAAAGATTAAATTTAAAAGTAAACCTATTGTAAGTTTAATCGAAACTTAATATTAGACTAAAAATTAAATAATTAATATAGCATTGTCAAATTCATAAACACATTTAAACTGTCAATAAAATACAGTTTAAGGGAGTTTCAGACCAACCATCATACAAACAAGACCTGGCTTTATGGACTAAAGTCCTTTGCCTTTCCCATTAGGGATAAATTAATATAATCAAAAAAAATCAATTTAAGGAAGGAAGAGGGTAAAAAAATAACAAATTAAAATAGCCTTAGTATTATTAACTCTTTATTCTCTTGAATTGTCAAAATTAATATTACAATATTGAATCAGGGCTTCATATACAATCACCCAACTATTTTGCTTAACTTTACCACGACACAGTCACATGTGACGTAAACAGAGTAACGCGATCGCTTCAATGGACACCTTTATGGAGACAGTTGAATAAATTCAAATTTATTAAATATAAAAAAAAATATGGATGCAGCAAAAAACATTTATATTTAAATGCTTATTTAATATATATAACCAACGGTGATATATTATAAATAAAAGGTGTTCATAGCTAATCGCATATACTGTAATACGACAATTCTCAATACATAAATACATAACGTAAAACCAAAAAAAATATGAACAAAATAATAATGCGCCACATAAATTTTTCACGACTATTTACAGTTACTTATGTTAAGACAATTTAATTCCTATCTTCAAAAATATAGATATACGTACATACATACATAGCTACATTTATATTAAGATAAAAATTGATCGATTATTTAGTCGTAATCTAACAGAACGGAAGTCTTGGTATCTTTTACTGTTAAAACATTAAAAGTAAAATGGAGTGGCGGTAAGTAAAAATTATATATTTTCTTACGGGAATCGTTACTTAATTTAATTTTACAAAAGAACAATCATGATTAATATTATATTTAATAAATATGAAAGTCTATTCAGGTGTGTAATACCTTTAGTCTACAAAATACTAGCAATATGGCAAGACAGCATTGCAAATGGAGGATATGTTTAATCTATTTAACAAATTGCTTATTGTTTCACATGAATTATCTATGGTTCAGACTCTGAAAACAATAATGAAAACGCAAATGAAACGTAGAATTGCCCACATATTAAGATTTTCCTCCTGTTAGAAATTAAAGTAATGTAAAAAATATATTCAACAATGAAAACCATACCGGATTTTGCACATTCCCATAATTCAAAAAAACCTCAATCTATATAAACAATTAAATTGGGGACAAACAAATAATTGAATGCATATAACAATTAATTTTCAGTATACACACATAGTTTTCAACATTACGCTTTAATGCAATACAGTGTGTATGGCTTGTCTGTAACAACTTCAATCTATTCGATCTTCCCATCGACAATAATTACGAACAATACTAAGTTAATTAAGCGTTTATAAACAAATACTTTATCGGATTCAACACGATCAACTTTTCTCTACGTTATTTATTACCTATGCATTATAATTTATAAAGTCTACTTACACCGATTACTTAAGTACATTTTGTTCGATTAACTTTATTCTCGATTCATAGTTAAAAAGTAAGATGGGATAATAATTTATTACTAACGACAACCTTATTCCGTAAGCATTCTAACACGACCATTATGTAGATTTTCTTTATGAAGACATCTAATTTATTATTGCACATAACAGACGGTAGCCGATACATTCAATGTAAAGTTACATATCACCGTGAAATCATAAATTAAAATATATATTCTTTTTCCTTTTTTTTTATTCTATTCGAAACAAAGTAAATTGTATTGAGTGAAATATACTAAAGAAATAAAGGACAAAGACTTCGTGTAGGAATGAGAGACGATATCTATGGAAAGACTTAATTAATAGTTGATGAAATTATCAGTATATATATATATACGTTTATACGCAATATTTTCGCTTATACTGTCTTAGGAAGGTATATATTGGTTAGCTAGTTATTGATGAATTAATTTTAATTATTATAATACATCAATAAAAATTTAATCACTCTTAAATCTACGCAATTTTTATGATATCACGACATTTACTTCCCATAAACGTTATGATGCTAGTTTTGACGCGAATAAAGTAGTGGACAGACATCTATTGAGATTGATTTATCAAAATTAAGCGAACATTTCATTTTTATATACGAAAAATTTTATTATTTTTCCATTTATTCTACCCTGACATTAATTTACGTATAATGGGTGATTATAAACACTAATTATTAGAATACTAATTTTGTTAAGATATTACGTATAAAAGAAAATACCTCGCAAAACGGTATGATACTGACGCAATACATGAAATTCTCGGCGTTTGTAAATGATAATTACATATGTAATTGCTAAATTATTTTTAAAATATTTTGGCACAAGACGAAATTTAAAGCGAATTGTAATTGCAGGCGCGTTGATGTGTTATGAGTGTGTTAAAATAACTAGATTAATTAAAGAACTTAAATGGCGTCGATTTGAAACTAAAAATATTTTATGATTAATATTCTCAAGCTTTTTAGCGCCTAGATTTAAGGAATATTCTATGTAAATAAGCAATTGTTCACTATTCAATTTGTCTCAAAAAGCTTATCAGATTTGAAGCGTTGAAATGATTAAAGAGATACATCAAGCAAATGATCAAGTTAAACCTACTATAGGTACACAAAGTGTATCTAAATTCTTAGGAAATACTTCATACAAAGTCCATTCTATATTACCTATGTATATTACACTTAAGCTACTCAACGTTTAAAATTACATGTAAATTTTATATTTAGTCACATTATTGTTTATTATATGTATCATTGTTACGTATATAATTTTTGAACATCGGATGACTTCGGATTCTTTTGGACAACGCACCGCATACATTTGTTCAAAGTGCATCGAATGCAGTTCAAATCCATTTGTAGTTTTGTTCAATCACTATTTGTGTTAACTGGACACGGTGCTATTACTCTAGAATTGATATCAAAAAATATCGCATAATTTTAATATTTACCTTTTGTTCTGAAGACAGAGGATACAAAAATTAAAATTCTTTAAAACGAAGACTTACCAGTGATTGTACTTCGATACGTATTTTGTTACAAATACACGTTAAACGCTCTTATGGAATAATTATGTATGCTATATTCATATATTTGTTGATAGACATTCGTATATTAAAACTAAAATGGTCGAACCGAATCAACAATTCACGAACTTAAAGACGGAAGAAAATCACTGATCAAAAAAATAAACCAACTCTTTCGTAATCAACTGACAATAATACAACAAACTTTACAATTATTTAAAAAAAAATGTGACCCTCAAAACATAACTGGCCCGCTAACAGCAGACAAATAATAAAATATACATCAAAATGTACATAATATAATAATATCTAATAATAAAAAAAAATATAACGTAATGAATTAGAGTAAGTGGTAGCAATAAATACTATGAGATTCACAGATTTAAAATCTTAACTAACAAATACCGAAAATTCACTCGGAGTTTATATGTAAAATCTTAGGGCGACACTAACGCGTTTGTATATTTTAGATAAAATATTATTGCAATACATGGTGTGGTTATGGCAACAAAATAAATGCTTAAAGCACATCACCAAAACGTCCACTAGCGAACACCGAGGCGAGTCTTTCGCACTAAAGGAACATTGATACGAAGTCAAAACGCCTCCACAATGAGGCGACACTCCTATTAAATCAGCTGCAAAACATAAAACTAGTGGATACGAAATGACGAACTTTGCCCAGCCCTTGTGGACGCTACACTTCATGTAATCACACTATGATACAGTATCAGTCAAGATTGCCTAGTGCTTGGGGCAGACGGCTTACGTCGGCACCTTGTTCACTTTGAGGAGGTCGTTAGAGCCCTTGTCGATGGGCATCTTCATCGGGTCGTGGTGGTGGGTTACATGATGGCCGTGATGCTGGCCCTCCAGTTTCGCCTGCTTTTCCTGTTGTTGCTGTTTCATTCTGTCCTGTTCCTCTCTTTCTCTGCGTGCTTGCTCGTTTATCTCCTTTACTGCACGCAACTCTTTCTTTAATTTCATGCGTCGATTCTGAAACCATATTTTTATCTGCCTCTCTGTGAGACACAGAGCATGTGCTATTTCTATCCTGCGTCGACGCGTCAGGTAGTGGTTGAAGTGGAATTCCTTTTCTAGCTCCAAGGTCTGGAACCTTGTATAGGTTTGCCGTCCTCGTCGCCGTGGGCACCCGTTTGGACCTGAAACCAAAAACAAACTTAGTGAAAGAATCATTTAAAAGTGTTTATTTAAAAATAAATCCATAAAACATATTGGAACATAAATAACGTTCACACAAATGGTTGTTAGTAATTAAAGAGGATTTCATTTCGCTTTTACGTTCCATATATCATGAATGAAACGTTTGTTTGGATTTGCACCGCGAAGCCTCCATGCAAGCCATTAAATTTCACTTTATATCATCTTAGATTTTAATGGCCCATTAATATTTTATTGCCGTACTAAAGTTAATTTTAAGCCCATCCGCTACTGACAGTACGTAAACCGTAAATGGATCAAATGTCGGAATGTTTAAAAATGCCACATTCGAAATGCCGTAAGTTGGCCAGTGAGAATGAATCAACCTTTGTACGCGCCAATGCGAAAAAAATACCCTGCACTGAGTAAAAAATAACGGAAAGGGTTAAGGTCCGTTAATGGCCGCAATAACAATGGAGAGCTTTCTAAAAAAAATCACTCCAAAATATCAGGGCTGAGTAAAGAAGGGTTGCGCAACTTTCTAATGCTTTGTAAGGTGTCTCTATTATCCCCGTAAAGACGTTTTCGGCGAATTTGTGAAAGCTAACTCTTTACTTACAAAGAGCTAAAGTACAATAGGTCTAAAAATACTTTTGATTCTTTGATGTTTTGTTTTAAAATCGAAATTTAATGTAAAACACTAGAGCGGAGTCGCGTTTTACACATGCTAACGAGGCCCTCTCTACATAGACAGGTAAATGCCGAGCAGTACAGACACCGGACCCCAAACTGGTTTTCAAGCCAGGTAATAAATAAGGTAAGATAAATAGTCTTCCCGACGTGTATAAAATTGATAGCGGACAAACACAGAGCGCGGGAACGTCAACTCGTGTAGGATCGCCCTCAGTTACCTGGATCCTACATTTAGATAGATAAGATTAGTATTAGACGTTGTTAATGTAAAAAGTAATAAAAATTAATAGATGAGATTTCGGAAAAATCTTCCTATTATTTACAATGTTTATATTTTCAAGTATGGAGTTTTTTTTTCTTGCATATAAAATATGACAGTGATTTACGAGCGACATTGACTGCGATCTTTGAAATGTCCATTTAAAACGCATTATCTGTCCGTGGAAAAATTTATTTTACCTATTAAAATATAATTCACATACGAAACGTAAACGTAATTGGGGTAATAAATCGATTTTCTATTCAGATTGCTCACATTATTATTTTATATACATAATTAGATGTTCTCATTGGTGCTTAATATTCCTAGATTTAGACAAAAATAGTGCATATGATAAAAAATAAAATAAGTTAAGTTTTGGTCACCTTGGGCTACTTAGATTGATAGACTAATTAGATAATTTGCAATGTTGCTAATACCTATTATCTTACTATTAAAGGTATCGTGTCCTAAACAAATCAAGAAGCTTGTACGAAAGCTATATACTGCAATTTTATATCAGCTATAAATTACTATAACTGCATTTTTACTGCCGCAATAACATTTACGGTTCGTGCTTATTTCAACAAAAACTTGAAAACTGTTTAAAATGTCATAAATAGAAAATGGTATAATTATACGAGTGTGGTTAGAACAGCGTGAACGTTAGCTGCGATGCGCAAGAACGAGATAGAGGAAGCCATTCTAATTTTAAAAAGCAAAGATGGAACCCAAAACACAATACACAAGTCCCAATAATGCAATCAAGGAGAAAGGTCGAAAATAGTACTTGGTGACGCTTGAAAGAGATCCTTGTACTGTAGATAATAGGGACTAAATCTGAATGTGATAGTTGATGACATCAGTTGCTTTTTGTCGATGGCAGTAATATGTTAGCGAAGCAGGTTGGCCACCCTTCACACGGTCGCCATGACAACGAACGTTAAGGCACCTCCCGTCAGCTGGGTTCCATTATTCTTTGTTGTATTATAGATACGGGGCGGTTTGTCACTGATACGTAGTACCTGTAAAAGCTGTTTCTTCCAATCGAGTTTTTTATGATACAGATCTCGTAGTACTCGACACATCGAACTCATTTTCATTGTTTCATTGCTTTCCTGTCTACGTATTGGACTTATATGAAGTTTATATATCAATTCGATCCAAGATATGTTATCCGAAAAAAAAAGTGTATTAATTATTTATTTCTATTCTTGTACACAAACAAAAAAATACTTTTAAATGGACGCTGCTCCGAGCTATATATCTTGAAGAAGAACGGCATAACATTAATTAGAGGCATACATTATGAGCAGACTTCGGGCCGACTATAAACGTACGACAAGCCCTGGCTCTTAACTTACCTCGCTTTTTTCTCCGAAATAAATCTCACGGAATGTTCTTGCTTATTTATTATTTTATTTAACTTTGTATCAAACCTGCCCGCCTTTGTACGGAACCAGTTCCAGAGTGCCTTTGATTAATGTGCCCCGTGGGATTGGAATATTAAAAGGATTGTGCGATTGTGACTTATAAGAGAAATACTGACCGGTAAGTAGGTAATTTATGGAACGAGTAAGATGAAGCTTCTGGCGACTGGTCAGGGAGCTTGTGATAATTGAAATTACAGTAGCTAGCGGACATTTAGTTAAGTTGGGTTTGCTATAAAGTATAAATAATGTTAATTTTATCATGCACTATGTATGGCTGCACTTCTACTGGAATATTGAAATAAGAATTCATCCAGAATCTCTTAAGATATTATTATATCTCTCTCTATCTCTGCTTTCAGAAAGCACATCAAAATCTAGTTTTTATTTTTATTTAAATTGAATTAATTATATTTTATTTATATATATATATATATATATATATATTTAAACAAATAATTTGTTTAATAGATATAAATTTACGGTGCAAGAAAGTATTTGTAAATTATTTTTCTCGTGTTACTTACGATTCAATAATGGCGATATATATTTAGCTATCTTAAACTAAGCTACGTTATAATGACGTAGGATGTGCTAGTACGTTCAATCAACTGATGATTATTTAATCTTGGTAAAAAAAATAAGTAACAGCCAGTAAGCTTCCTTCTAGACAGGGTATTGAAGCATGGGATACTCTGCCACGAGGCATTATGTCACCAGTAATCCACATAATTTGATATATACCTATATATATATATGAATTTATGTATATATATAACAGTCTTAGTGTCTCAAGACACTGCGTTTTTTTAACAATAAACACGTTCTCGATAGTAAAAGTTTTCAATTGGCCGTTCTTTTACAGTAATTTATATGAGAGCACGTTAAGACCTCACTCGTCATGTATATCCTATATTCTGTGAGTAGAATGAATCAATGAGATTAGAGAAAAATGTCGTTGAAATTAGGTTGCAAAGATTTTATTGTATGTCTTCCATTAGTCGATAAGTCAAAGGAATAACGCCGGTGAAAAATGTGACTTAAAAAATAAGTAATTTTAAATCACTCGTTCGATAAAAATTGATTATTTTGCAACACTCCCATAATTGTAACGAAAACAATCACAATGGACACATTAAACCTTAAGACATGAGTCATGTGAACTTTTAAAATAAACTAAAAACGAATGTGCTACAAATTGTTTTATTCCTTGAAGATTAAGATCCAGTGATCTCAATCTTGTATGTTTGCAGTCAGCACGCAAATGATTTTAATTTACATGTTAAACTTTTAAGTGTTGATACATTCAATGTCATGCATACAGCCTATTTAAAATATACCGAATTAAATATTTCACGTTGCTAACGAATTAAACATAGCATTTGACACATATTCAAGTAATATTCCAATTATGGTCATTTAACCTCGCTGCGAGGTTCAAGATTGTTCGGACTGATAACTGTTAATTAATCATGAAATGAAAATGCCTTTAGGGCATAAATAAAATAATTAATTACAAATTTGAAACTTTCATGCCATTGAACTAAAATATTTAGCACTAGAGGTAATATTTTTTTTTACAGTAATTAAACCTACCTATAGATATCAACGATTCCGATGAGATTGTTACAATAAGCAATTTTTTAAGTTCGATAGTTATCATATATATTGTTCTAGATTAGATTTGTGAGTGAGTGTACGTTCATATTGTTCAAAATTGGTTATGGCAAAGAAGCGAAGGTTGATGGTATTGATTACGCTATAGACAATAACACTGTATAAGGGAAATCAATTACTTTATGAAGTACTAAGTTTATATCAATTAAATAGCCATTAAAGCCTCCTAAGGGCCCTGTAACCGCATGTCGGCGACACTGGAGTTTATTGCCTCGTAACTCGCAAGTTGTCGTAAAGCCTCGGCCGTGATCGGGACACCATTTTAAAATAGACACTTGTGATGTCAAAAGTGAATACTGTTGAATTGTTTTCGGATCGTGTTTGACTCGGCTCTAGTGTTTTGATGTGCTGTTTCCTGACGCTGACTTAACTATAAAGTTTCTAGCAAATTAAGGGTTACATTTCTACGTTAAATAATTTTGTATTATGCAAATGTTTAGTTAATTTTAGTTACCTAATTAAAGAACATCGCATAGAAATTTAGTAGAAAAAATTTATTAATTGCAGAGGTAATGTTTTTTTCTGTTTTTCCTCTGCCGTTATACACATGATGTACTTTAAAAATGTATAAGCATATTTTAATAATAAACGAAAACAACATTTTTGTTACTTGTATACTTTTGTCAATTTTACGTGTCTGTAAATTCGCTGAGTTAAAACGACAATATCTTAACAAAAAATAGTATTGCTTTAAATTTTTTATCATAATATAACTAGAGAAGTTTCAACTTTTTACATTAAATATATTATTATGCTATTAATTTAAAATTTGTGTAATAAAAAATATCTTTTTAATTACTGCGTGGAAACGTAAATTTGAATATAGATATATACTATTATATATAGATATGTATAAATATTCTATTGTATTTTTATTCGGAGTAACGAAGTTTATTCTTATTTGCGACAGGAAACGGGGCCGTGATTGCATACATGGGTTAGTTAAACAAAAAGCTAATATCTCAAGCAGGCCCGAGTCGGAAAGGGGCATTTTCGCTCGTTGCAAACGCCAGTTAAATCATCACAATGTTGTTCTGTGCTTCATTCTACAAAGGACATTGCCTTTAAGACAGGGTTGGCTATTTCTCAGAACGTCTCGAAAAATATAACCGATATTTTTTTTATATCTTGTTTTCAATCAAATATATATACAAGTTGTTACAGCAAAGCGATGTTAGTAAAGCAGTAGGGATCATGTCTCCTGTTTTTTTTGAGCTTTTACAGTTTCACCGGTTTGAGAAGTGACCGAGCGCTTATGACACTCAGTCGAGATCCTTAAAAACTTCATTTATATCTTCATTTGCAAATGTTCTTGTTACTTCGTATCTGTTGTGACACCCCTGGTATTTGTGAACATATTATAATAGGAACAGAAACGAGTCGAAGTAAAGCGATCTTTGATCCGCTCCTCACTGACGTCACGATTTATTCATCCCAGGGTAACAGCGAGGGATTGCGATAAGTCCCTACCTAATTAATTTAAACTAAGTAGATTAAACTTAAATATATTGTTTGTTGTTGGTCTGCTAAGCATAGGAAAACATTAGTAAATTGTTGTGATAACTTTATTTCCATAAGATGTTACGCAATGTATCTTTAATCCTCTCATTTTGACGTTGTGTTCACTTTATATATTAGTAATAGCCTGATAATAAACCGATGTCTAGAAAACAATATACTTGAAATAGTGTATTGGGAATTACTTCTAAGAAGAAAAATTCTTTTCCCATATTTTTTGTTGGGATTTTTTTTATTCACTTTCGTTAAGATAATTAAAATGACTTGTTTAATATCGATATTAAGAATATAATATTGTACTTTAATCTATGAACACTGTCAGAAAATTGACAATTCTAAATTATTTAAATAAATTATGACCTATAAGGTATGTAATAATGTAGGTTACAGGCGGACGGACAACGTCAAGATTCTTTAAATGTTATTGGTGTTAGCCTATGCGGCTCATACAGCTTTATCGGATTCTGGTCTCGCGGATCCGGTAGCTAGTTTTGTTGGAGTTTCTAACTTACTATAAAGTTCTCGCTACCCGAGTGCGTCCAATCTGCCGCCGACAGACAAGCGAACTAAGAGCCTGATTTAGAGCGCTAGGGGTTAACGTCCTAAACATACTTGCTTGTTTAACAATTAAAAACAAAATAATGAGTTTCATCCATATTATCTTTCTTTGACAAGTGACATAGTAATAGAGGTACACTTCAGTATGTTTCTAGCTGCAGAATGGATCAGCTCAACCAGGGCATGACCAGGCCCTCGCCGAATACCAGCGTAAGAAAGCAGCATAATAATGAATCCAGAGATCGGTGACGAGGCATTTCATCTCAGTCCTCAGGGCATTATGATTCCTTGTCAAGGATGAATTTACATTTCATGGGTCACAAGAATCACTTACGATCAGGTGGATTGTGTGCTCGTTTGATACCCTCAATGATATATATATATATATATATATATATATTTATAAAGGCTATTGATATATATTTTAACGAATGAAAAATAAAACAGTTTGAAGTGAACAAAATCGCAAGTTGTCTTCATGAAAATTTGTATGTCAATCATTACTATAATTATTGTTTAGATGATATCACATTATATATAATACAATTAATAAATTGCAAATGAGAAGATATAAACATGTCCATTTTAATGTCTGATACAAAATCAAGTACTTGTGGTAAAGTCAGTGTTTAGTAAAGAATAAGGCACAAATTATTCTGTTATTAGGTTATATACTAGTCAGTTTGTTTACATACAGTATTTATAATCAATCTCACATCATGGAACATTAAAGTAATACGAACAGTTTCTAAAGCGATTGTAAACATTAAAAAAGTATCTGGAAATTGCTCTAATACTTTATGCGAGACTAGTATGGAAAAAATATTGTATACGCTATCCGACTGCTAAATTATACTGAGATATAACTTCAGTAGATATCCGATGTGTTCGTATTGCAAGATTTATCTTATGGCTAGATATCAACATCGTTTACTCGATTCCTAATCCCATTTGCCGCATGCAGACGATTTATGGTCGCGAAAGGAACGCGTAAATACCCGTCGGATCTTCTTAGACGGGGGCCACTTAGCGCGATAAAATAAGAAATATCGCTTTTAATTTAGTTAGCGGCCCTTGCTAAGAGATTGTTGGATTTCGGACTAGTTTTACGCAAATAACTTTGAAGAAAATTATTTTGGTTGGGTTTAATATAATTTTTACTTTTGAGAATGTATTACATATTTTTTTTTTATATTGTATTGAAGGTGAGAAATGTTCACACGATAGTACACCCAGTTACGGCCACATTCATGCCCGATAAAGAAAAGTAATGCAGGTGCGTAGTTATTCTTTAGTACTAAGATGGAATCCCTCGTCACCAGCATCCGGACGCCGTAAGGCTCTTCGGAATTACATTACATATTCGTACCAGACAAAACACAGCAGCATTATGCTCCTATTTTACGCTGGTATTCTGTGGTCGTTGGCCTTCTCTCCAAGCCAGCCAACTTATACATGGTGCAGCTAGAAACAAACTACAGCGTGGGTCTACCACTGTTAAAAAAATTTAACATATATAAGCGTTATAAGTGTTAATACAAATATGTAGTCTAATGAGATACAAATTTTACGTGATTAATAAAAGGAGAAATTCTATGTTTTATTTAATGTTTAAATATATATACATACTTGCAGTGAACGAGAAGTGATTTTCCCCTACGTCAACTGCACTGGCAACCATTATTACTCATACAAACCTAAAAAACAATATTAAATAGTATCTAAATTTGTAAGTTATTGTGCGAGAACATGACGATTTATTTACTGACGAGACAAATCTTGAACTTGGATTTAGTCTTAGCCGTGGGGTCTAAGCTTAAACTTACGAATACCTGACAATATCAATGTGAAACGTGAACAAAGTAATTCATACCAAAATTTACATGAGTTTTACAATGAATACAATCTTTCATACATCAAAAATTTAAAGGAGATATGTAACAACTCGATCGTTATCTATTTTCGTATCGATAAACTTAACCAACTGTATTCAATAATCAATCCTTTTTAGTAGAAACAGAGGCACACAGAAATGCAGATCAGTGCACATTTATAGCGGCGATAAAACGCTATTTACTACCAAACGACCATTATACATTGTGCGTTATGCCAAGCATTATTGAAATTGATGACATTATCCGAGATAAACAGGTCGTACGATATCTCACTTGACACGTAATACTCGATTTAATTAGCCTGAATGTTTCCATTATTGATGTACCCACATATCAGTTACGTACTTTAGTCTGCTCGTTTATGCTCTTGATAAACTAAAGTACATTCAATTACCTGTGCCATTTGAAGAGCGAACATTGTTTAATTCATTTTAAAGCGACATTACAGATAGACGCTAACTATTCTTAACTAGATCTTGTAAAGAGCGTACTCTTATAGAACACCAGAGTAAATAGCTACAGAATGCAATCTTTTATATTTTTTATGAAATTAAGGTTGACAAACAATTGACCTGTGACCTTTTTGACCTGAAACCTGTTGATTAATTATTTTTACCACCCTTGACATGTTTTATACTTCATACTCTATATTGATATATAGAGTAAATAAAATTCAAATGCAACCTAGGGACTAGGATAAGGGTGTGCAATGCATGTGCTCTTGGTTCATTGGAGGTTTAGATGTTGTCTCAAGGAGATAAGACATATATAGTTCATACCCGAACCCAAAAACCGATTTGTGGACTGGTTACCAGGACAGGCGGGCAATTTGACTAAGTTTTAATTGGAATGAAAGCTAAATCTCAACACTTATAAAAAGCTCTTCGGCCTTTTTCACACATCCGAGGAAACATCGGTGCGAAGTCATAATTCCATGCCGATATTCTGTGCAAACGTATTTATACCCGGTGAAGACGATATAGACCGGATGAACTTATAGTCGTGGCGTAACTCAACCACGTAAAAAAAAGAGTTTAGTTAAGTTACTTAGTTTACCTCCCCGATGGGTTCACGCCTTGTCGTGGAGGCGTGGGGGTTAGTAACCGTGGCTTGGGCACCCATAGTGAAGCAAAGAGGAACCCAATCGGCAAGCCTAAGGCGCTCTGTGGCCGGACCAAGGAGGCCGCTCCGGGTGGGCTCGTAAATAGCTCGCCTCGGAAGCGTGTCGGAGGACTGCTGGGGGCGGCTGTGACGCAGCGAGGCCATCTTCCCCGTCCTCAGCAGCCGAGGCGGAGTCGCGGAGGGAGAAAACGTTGGTCTTTCGTTGCCGCTCTCCCTATCCTCCGCGACTCAAGCGGGGGTCGCACCGTATGATGTGGCTGCGGGGGAAGAGGAGTGTTGATGTGTCATTGCCGCTCTCCCTGCCATCCGCGGCCGAACATCGGTCGGCGGCGGAGCCGCAGACCAGATCCGCCGCAGAGGGCTGGAATTGCTTACTGCTTTCCCCCGTGACCCCCGTGGCCTCTGGGGGGTGGACTCGGGGGAGTCCGCTTCCCACCTGCAAAGGCGCGTCCATCTTCCGGCGCGCCTAGCCTGGAGGGGGAGAGAGGGGATGTCCTCCCCCCGGAGGAGGGGCCACCTGGTCGGCCGGCACAGGTGGGGTCACGGATGTGTGCGAAAGCGTTGGTGAGTGTATGGATCGAGGGAAAAATTTTCATCAACATCAAGTAATGAAATCAGTACAACCAACAGTCATGTATTCCTATTTATATTTTTTTAATGTATTATTATAATACAAAGTATATATCAAGTTTAAAGTATTAGGGGATGTATATATTTGTTTTATATTTAAAAATATATAAGTACCATATTATTAATAAAAATGAGGTTACATCCTCATTTTTATTAATAATATATAGGAGTTGTTGTTTCTAAATAACGGAGATGGGTGTTATGTTGGTAGTAGACGGACGTTAATAAATAGCTTAAAACATATAATATGAACATGTTTTAAATGTTCATTAAAAATAATAATAATAATGATCACTAACTCAGTTTATCAACGCACCGGGAGGACATTTCGCGGTTGTATCCGATAATTTCGTTCTCAACGTACAAAAAAGGACTGCGGTAAGGTTAAAAGCTGTGATATCTCTCAAAAAGCGTTGTAGATCACTGTCGCAGCTCGTAAAGGCGTTCTCGGTAGCAATGGGAACTGGTTTAGTGCATGCAGAATGGCAAAAGAGGCCATGTATCTGCATTAACTCAGACTGCAGCATATTGAAGTCATGCGTTGACCCTAAACAATGACGACAGACTAGTAGAAAATACGTTTCAGTCAGAGGTGTTTCATGGATTTGTTTTAGGTCACATATTAATTGTATTTATAAGATTATTAAATTTATAGTTTGACAAATAATTTTCTAGCGATATGATACACTGTTTTAATATTGACCATGACCACTATTATATTACTATTATTATATATTACGAATAATGTCTTAGTATTTGCTGCGTCGTTGCTAATATAGACTTGTATTGACGGGCTTATGCTGTTTTTAGATTTTAGATGTTCTGGTTTAAGTTGATATTTTTGCTTGGGTCTAGCGACAGAAAGCTATAAAGTGGTTACTACTTCTCTTGTAGTAAAACTTAGAATAATAAAAAATAAATACCTACTCTAACAGATTGTTCAATAATAACAAATTTCTAAAAATAAAACATTAAAAATTGTTATAACTGAAACAAGTAATTGAATAAAATTTCAATGTTAATTGAAACAATATCTTTTCTTTTAATTATTTAAACAATAATACGTGTTTTTTTTTCAAAAGATGAATACCTTTTAATAAAAATTTAAAACAGAATATAGACCCAATATGTATAAAAATTAAGAACAGTAAAATATTCAACATGCTTCAAGATATCAACTAATAGGGATTTATGCGGTTTTTAAACTATATGTAACAGTAATTAGCATAATTTTGTTTTTAATTATACTTAAGATAGCATTTAAAAGCTTAGAAAAATAAATTGTGTATATTTGGTGTATTTTGGGCAAGGTTGAGTTACATCTTTTGAAAATATATAATAGTATTTATTATACTAGGATTGCATATTAAATAAAACAAATGCTCCATTATTATCTAGCAGTGATTGAGTCATAAACAATGATTTATTTTTGAATTCATTAATTAAATTTACGACTACGCTGACACGAACTGTTAGAATATATTCGATTTCGTACCAAATTTATTACTTCACGACAACTCTATACATAGAATCTGGTATAATAAAACACATAACACCTACGCGTTACAAGTATATGCGGCCATACAAATCTACCTACGTGACAGTAATTGTCAGTTATAATTAAACACATTGTAGGTATGTGCAAGCCGCCAAGTCCCAGTAAGTGTAATTATACAAAGTCAGCACAGGATATACAGTTACGACAAAATTGCATACCGCCCTAATATGTCTCTGCCCAATGCAAGCCAAATGATACTTTAAAAGTTATACGATAGAGTTGATTTTTGCGGCACAAAGTTTATAGAGAATTTTCAGCGTAGGTTTTCCTTTAAAGCTACGTCCTGCAATAAGTACATATCGCACAAATAAGTGCATTCAGTCCGCCACCGACTGCTGCACTCTGATTAATTAATTAAATCTGGCTGATGTTTTAATTAGGGAAAGCAGCATTTTTGAATTTTAATTTAAAAATATTTAATCTTAATCTTCAAATTATTTATAAGGATTAAAACACTATTTCCAATTAGTGGTATTAAAATATGTGTTTATTATGCAATATAAAATCAAACCGGAATATATTAATAATATGAAACAAGTAACTGCAATTTTGTATTATTATTGTGACAATAAAGTGTCACTTTAAATGTGTAAGACTAAAAACTTTGCAGATTTGCTTAACACGCGTGATACGCGTTCAGATCTACCTTGCCGGTCCGAGTCATTATTACACGTTTAATACCGAACAAGCAAGGTTTTTACGGTTTCAACACTTCGTTAGCGACGCTTTATTGGTCTGAGTCAGCAGTCTGCTATTCCTAGACGAAATCATTCTCGGAAGCTGTGTTATTTCGGCAATCAATGAGCTTACACTGTTTTTATTTTTCGTCGTCAATATTTATAAAAGGGGCACACGTGGCAATGCCGTAACAGGATGTTTAAAATTCCAAATTGGTGTACTAAGTGCGCACTTCATTTCCTATTAGATATTATTTGTATACAGAGATAAGCCGAGTTGGACGTAGGTACACGCTTACGGCTTAAAGAGCGTTATTTTGTTAATATATTATTGTGAGGCGATCGTAAGTCGCCGCGAGAGAAGAGGGTCGTTTTATTTTCGAAAATGGCCCCATCAGTCACCGATAACGCATTCGAGCGTCTTGGAAAAAAAAACTGTAACGTTGAGTATTATGTGTCGTGTACGATTTCGGAGTAACTAAGTATTGTTGAGACGTCTTCGATGGATATTTCACTGACATTATAGCCCGTTACGCGTACTGGAGTGAAGGATACTCGATATAAACTCTTTAACCCCCCGCATTATTTTTATTACGCTGCTTTCCCCTTTTTTAATTTTTAACGCGTGGACCGTCCGTTATTTACCTTTCTTACTTGTAATAGCATTTTCCTATAATGGTATTATTTAAACACAATTTTTCCTTATTAATTTGAAATGAATCTACCTTGTAGAATTTCCGTTGTATCGTCCCAGTAGTTTTGAAATTTCAGGTTCCAACAACGAGAGGTTACCTGTTTGATATGTATGCGTTTTATAGAGGTCTAAATTATTAAACTAACCCCTTTCATACTAAAGTCTCAACTCCTGGCCCCGCGGAACAACTCTCACAGCACTTAACCAAATGGCCTGTCAATTAAGGCATCCGTTTGGAGTTCGTTATTCAGTATCAACCCGTTCATGGCGACGTAACCAAGAGGTGATTTTTTAGACTTTAGCAATTTATGTTGTCCGGATATCAAAAATAGAAACTTTTTGTCAAAGATTATGCGTTTTCGTGTTTTTAATTCTCATATATTTCTTATAGAATGGATCACAGATGCTTATACATATTTAATATTTTTACATTCGTTTTTTTAAATATATTTGAATATAATTTAAATAGATGCATTGAAATAAAATAGATATATTAATTACATGTGCGTTCTCTGGTATTTAAAAAATAATTTTCCTGTAACGTGAGAAGCATAATATGATATTATTTTAGGAAGTAATGTTATATAAATTGTCTTAGTAAGTTATTTGAAACAAATACATATATTAATTATTTAATAATTTGGTTAAACCAAATTAATCAATGCCTTAACTCTTTATAATATTTACGGCTTAATAATAAGGACGTGCGATAAGAAAGTACGTTTTCAATAAGATAGAGACGAGGATTATCCAATACTAAATTATGAAAAATACTTAAGCTTACAACAAAAAAATAAAGGTTAATAAAGGGTTGGTTCATTTTTTTGTTAACGTCTAAGTAATTATTGGACGCAATCATTGAAATAATTGAAAGATAAAGATAAAATTAACTTCATTATCTGCTTATTGCAGGTCTTCAATTTATAAATGAACATTAACAGTTTTTATAAGGCGGGATAAAATTATGGTTTTGTCATAATTTGCGATAAATGAATTAAATCGATTAATAGCTAGAGTGTTCCAAATCGAAAAGCCCATTGACCTTATGGAACGAGTTTCACGACTTATCGGTCAATTTACAATGATCCATATAAAAACATTTATATATATATATATATATATATATATATATATTAAATCCGCACAGCACGTAGTATCTATATTTGACATTTATTACTTCGATATCAACTTAATAGGTTTGAAATGCGCGAATAAAATAACGTATCTTAAACGCTAATTTAAAATGTAACAATACAGTGAAGAAACTACAACGTAAAAAACACCTTTTTTTAAATGTTCCTTGCAATTAGTGTTTATTATACTATGCATTTAACGAAGTTTATGAGCAGTTTATGAGTGTCGTTTTTAAAAAAAAATCACCAACTGGCCTTCATGACATTTTTACCACGCAAAAATATATCGTGCTCCATTGAATTAACTACTGAAATCGATTGTTGCTCGTAGGCGTACGCAATCGCTTCGCTTAGACATACACCGGTCGCACAATAAAAGAGCTTTTAAAAACATCGAGGCTATCTCAAACGCTCGCGTTACCCGTTGTTTTGAAAGCACACGGACCGTTCATGACTACGTTTCCAACGAAGTGTCGACTTCAGGTTACGTTTAACGCCGTCACATGAATCTCCCGCTCGGATGTTTGGTCCGAACGGTCGTTCATTAACATTTTATGACTGATACGAGTGATAAAAGTGGAATAAGACGCATTCAGCGGGTCATACGGTGTGAGACGCACCGGCTGGCGTAGGATACGCTGGAAGCATTCTCTTATAGTCTATAACCGTTTAACGTCTTCTGATCCATTCAATATCCATAGTTGCATATTTTTATTTGTTTTAACCGCACGGGAATACAAGCCAACGTTTTTATATTATGGTTCATTCGAATAATATATGTATAAATAAGCAAAACAATCTTTACGATGGGAGATTATATCATAAAACACTCGCGAGAGTTAAAGAAATTAGCAATGTAAACAGATACGAAGCTTAAATTGGAGTCAAATCGCTTGACGCGTCAGAAAGGCGATGCAGAGTCATAATTGCTTCATCGTGTCATGTTTGAGAAACGTGCACGTTTTTCTTATTGTTAAAATTTATTTGCGTGATTTAAATGCGGTTATATGCGGATGCCACTATTTATAAACACGCATACCTATAGTTGTCAACATTAACAACGCTTTAATAAAGTATTATATTGATCCGAAAACCGTTAGAGAAAGAATATATTACAACACTGTACGTTAAAATGATTCCTAGTCGAAGTCAAAATATTTATAATGGAAAATTACGCTAATTTGTAGGAAACATTTTGCTATAAAACGATTATAAATTAGTGAAATTATTATTGCGGCAAGGCGAAACGCATATGCAGACAGGGGCCAAAAATTTGTGTCTATTCATTGATATTGTCTACCAGTATTATATTATTTTACAAGAATCAGTCTGCGAAATTTAATCTATAAAGGCAGGTGAAGATGTGCTCAGGCCATGATGAGCCATCTGCCAGTAAATCCGTTTGTCCGTAGTACACTCCCAATGGCACCCACCCCATCCAGATAACATAAAGTCGAATAGATCAGGGGCGCGCAAGATCGTAAACTTTTTTAGAACGTCTCCCAACAAAACGCGAATCGTAAAAGTAATTGGAGCCCATTCATATTAATAGACATTTACGAGGTCTCCATCATAAAATAGAGATTGTCGTCGCTCTTTCGCAATATCGGCGGCTGCAGGCAATCTGTGATTTCTATATTAATTCGTTTTGTAATTCTATAATACAATTTTTATTACGGATAAATTATACAAACGTTGAGTTTTATGGTCTTGTTTGGACAAAGAATTCTTCATTAGCACACTTAGACGTTTAAGTTAATCCGTTAACTACACATCATACTAAATATAGTAGAACAGTACTGCATCTGTTTAAGAAAGACTAAACAAAAGAAGATAATATTGTGGAATACATATATAAAGGAACAAAAATATATTATAACATTTTTAATCCGTTATAATGACAAATATATCTGCAATATTTTAGCATACTTTATAAAGTGTAAACACATTAAAAGGATTATCAAATATTGGACATCTGTCGTACTTGCGATACTCTCAACACGCCTTATTGATTGCAAGTAGAATACAATGTGACTTATCTATCTATATATTGCCTTCAAAATGACAGATAAATGGAAGGGGCATTACGTAGCACAGATGTCGCCTCCACACCTCCTCCGGGATGCGAGCAATTTTCCAACCCTTAGCTTGATTCGATTCCCGAAAAGTTTTCCCGAGGATATTTATTATTATATCTTTATTAACGTCACGTACCGTTTGTTGCGAGTTACATTCGCCGTTTCTCTAACGCTAGTGACAGCTTAATGGATTTATTTTACAAAAGCTAATATGGTATGCGCATAATTACATAAAATAAATATACCGTTTTAAATATTTTGCAAAATTATGGATTTATGTACGATTAATAAAAATGTTACATATTTAAGCTACAGTGAGTCAGAGATATGTTTAGAAACTCTATATCTGTGCGAAAAGCAAGCTGTAGATAGTGTTACTTTTATTAGTGCAATTTCAAGTCATGATATATACAAGAGCGGAGGTGAACTAAATAGAACCAGTTGTGTTTATCTATATATATTTTTTGTTATATATATATATATATATATACAACTTGTATGTATTGACTTATAAATAATACAAATTTTGTTGTTTTTCTTAACTATTATACATTATTTATTTATGTTTATTCTAAGGATATATAAGCTGGGAATCTAAGGATATAGAGCTATGGAATGTTGTAACCTTTTTTCATAAATAAAACGGTTGTTTTTTTTTTATTTATATTCCTTTTAGTTTTTTAGTTGAATTATTGAACGTAACAACTTAACAAGGGATAAAATACTTTATTAGCTTCCATTAAATTTGCCACAATTTCTGTCATATTGGTTAAATTTTGTAATCTATCCATATCTAACCCCCTGCCTCTGTTTATGTCCGTAATATTTTAAAGCCTAACGCAATATCGTAACGTAATTTAAAACGAATTAGTCCCCCCTCCTGAATTTCAAATTGGTACACTCTCGCGCCCGTTCTTAATGCACCTATATTTCAAAAAACAAAGGGTGCTACGTGTACTATTTTATAATTTCGCCCCTCCTTCCCCCTAATTTCTCTTTTGTGCAAATGTTACTGAACAAACCCTCTATGGAACGGTAGAGAGCTTCCCCGTAAAAATGGCGGCTTTATTTTGGCTAAAACGCCGTGTATTTACTTTTAAGTTAGCTTATATTTATTTTACCTAGTAGTATTTAAAAGTATCAAATTAAACTTAAACAGATAAAATTAATTTTATTGACATTGGATGGTATTATAGTTTGTGTTAAACAGTATTAGTGATATATTTCAAGAGAAATAATTATTACATTTAACAAGTAAATGGCCTCAGTAAAGAGTTTCTATCGTAAATCATCACGTAATAAATTACGTAAGGCGGTGTTTAGAAATTCCTATTACAAATAATAATTTAGCCGGAACACATTGAGTGGTTCCTATATACATAATGCATCGCCTAATCTCGAAAACGGGTGCAGATGACATTACTTTCCCCTTCCCGCCAATACGTGAGTTGACCAACATGGCGTCCGCTTTGGGGTTGCAAGCTATAATTGCTGGACTTTTATTTTGTGTTGAATAAATGGATAAGTAACTTATAAGATAAAATAGAAAACAAGCTTAGATTTTTAAATTTATTTGACAATTTTAAATTTGCTAAATTTCGTTATACAATTTAATATTTGAGTCAATTTAATGTTTTTATAAAGTTCTAATTCTTAATCACGTTCCTGACAAAGAGCAATATTGATATTAATTAAAAAGGGTTTAGTAAAATTTTGCTAAATGTTTATTAAAACACCTAAAAGAAGCTATAAATTTTAATCTACATTATTGTATTAAAATTAGTAAAAGTATATAGTTATAAAATCAGTTGCTTAGAAATCCACCGAACCTTTTTTAAATAACTACTCGTTAGTACCTCGCTTACAAGCTGTTTTGCTGTTTTGGAACTAATAAGCTTCATAATAGCAACTATCTAATACGATGGAGATAAATGATAGGGATTCTTTAGGAGAAAGTAGCAATTTTTTAAATAAATAAAACATATCTTATAACTATCTGACTAAATTAGCGAATGATTATAGGAAGCACGCTGTAGTTACACTCTGGATAAAATTATTGACCTTTTTATAATGGAATTTTGGTATATAGAACTGGTGTAAAATAGAAATATATTGTGAAGTGATTCGTGTTGAGAAACCGAACCCAAACTCAGTTTATAAAGGGAAATATGCATTTACATCTTGATTTCTATCCGAAGAACTACGTATATATTTCTTTTGTCACCCTAAATTTCATAAAATAGTTACTGTACGATATATTTATAGATACATTATCTGCTAGAATCCCTACGAAGGTTTACTAACCACTTGACGCGGCGTGGCATCGGTGGCAGGGGTTGTATGCAAATTAATAGCGCTATGCAGGCGGTGGCCTCCGACAGCGCTTGTTAGCTGCACTATTCTGCACTTATTAATTCAACTATATAATTTATGACGGTCGAACGCTGCATCGGCTCGGACGCATAAATTGTCTTAATTGAAACTTAATGCGGGCCGACGGATTTAGGTACTCGCCGGGAATGCAACTACCTACCTACAGATGAAATGGTTTATTGACGCGAGGCAGTTAGAAATTATGGGTATTGTTATAGGGTGACGATAATTGGAAATTCTGTCAGGGCTACAAATTTGAGTTTAATTCGAGTTTTATGGTTGTGCCAGCTGATTGAGTATAGTACTATGGTAGTGTCACGTTACGGTTTGTTTCAGCTCCAGCCGGAGTGTTTTGTTCGACCGGGAAAAGACCACGCACTCATAGTATACCCACATTAAATAGCAGCATAACGCACGCATCTTTCGTTTGTTGAGTGTAGAAAGAAAGTCGAGTCCAGAAACCTAGAAACGGGATGCGAGGCATTTCATCTCGTTCCTCATGAGTGACAATGCATATGAATCTTGAATCTTTGTTGAGGTTCGTAGGTGATCTGCTGTCATAATTTACCTATCAGATGATTGACAGATGAATTTAGTGATACAGAAAATAAAATATGTAGAAAATTTTCACCGCCTAATCAGCAAATAACCAATATTAAGTTTGAATGCTATGCAAAGTAACTACGCTCAATAATGCACTATACTCAAATCCTCAAAAATGCTTTTAAGTAAACTTTATGGAGAGGTCAGGATGGGAAACCTTTTAATACATGCAGTAATTAAGATACTGGAATAATTTAAATGCTGAAATACGCTGCGAGTGAAAAAGATCGAAGAGAATTTATTAAATTCCATCATGTCCAAAGTAAAACATCACTTAAATTTCCAGTTCAACTTAATATTCTAGATTCATTCATGCTTGAAAATCGAACTAAATTTAGTTTTTCCCTAATTTCAGTCAAAAGTATCAGTCTGTATAGGAAAATTTTATCACATTGAATTTTCCGGCCGTAATAGAGTTAAATTTGAATGACTTCCCAAAGTGAATATAGATAAAAGATGTACGTACTTACTTGATATTAAAGTGTTGCACATTGCTTAATAAGCGACATACACAGACAACGTAATCGTCAACTCGGCGCGCTTTAATTACTCGGTCTCTATTCTAGGGGTGTGATGCTCCCTTAAGTGGCGGCCGGCGACTCGTGTTATAATGCGCCTGTTAAACTGTACTGTCGTTTTATACTGGCGGTAGTCGTTAGTGATTATGAGTTGTTTCAATATTGGTCTCAGTTTCCGAAGTTGTCAATGTGTTTACTGTCTACTGTTGACGGTGTGAACGTCACCGTGAAAGACTTTGATTGTCCATTATACTACCAATGGCAACCCTCTGAACACTAGCCTATGTTCAGAGGTTTACCATTCCTCCTATAGATTGCCGTAAAACACCTGAGCCACTAAAATCCATCGACTTCCCGCAAACTTGTAGGTCTGTATGGAATCTAAATTTAATGTTTATATTAAGTATAATTGTTGCTGGTTTGGGCTGATTATTAATTGCTTTCTAAAAATTAGTTCGTTTACTGTATTTTTAAGATCAACTTGGTTTTTTTTTATGTAAGGTTCTATTTTAATGCAAGTTAATAAAGTTATTGGAAAATTATAAATCGTACAAAGTTATGGGAAAATTATAAATTGGACATTACGAGTGTATAAATAAAAATAATCGAACGTGTTATTTTGATATAAATTGAGTGTACATATTTTTTTATGATTTTTTTTTGAAAATACTAGTAGTGCTATATAGTATATGACTGACATTGCGGTTAACCACCCATCACTTGATAAGTGACGTCTGCGGTGCATAAACACCTACATCCTTCCTCCACAAAGATTCAATGGCGTTAGCTGAAATGCATCTCTACAGTAACTGGGTCTACATACCTCTCCACTCACCAAACTATACGCAACAGCGTCATGTTGCTATTTGACGTTGGTATTAGGTGAGGGCGTGGTCCTTCCCCGGTCCCTGCCACTGTTTATACGTATACTGAACCTGTTCAAAATAATCTCAAATATTTTCCAATATATAATGATTAAAAGGATAGTGTATATAAATTAGTCTGCTACCAAAATTTGAGTCGTCATCAAAATTCAAATTTAGTCGACATAAATTATAATAAAATAGAAAATATCCCGGCGCAATTAAGGCGCCCTTATAATTCGAGAATGCGCGTTACATTCCTCCACTCCCCCAAACCCTCGTTAAAGTCCAGTGATTAAATATCACGCATTCAGGCCGCATCTTCGTTAAGCATCTGCCATTTGCCACTGAGCAATAATAATTAAAAATTAATCCGACCAGGAAAGTTTCATAATGTTGACTCACGAATACTCTAATTTTTTGCCCAATAATTTTACGTAGAATATCTTCTATATACGCAAATAAATAAAAAACTTAGTGTTGTTGATTAAAAGCTAAAACTCATTTAGATGTATGAGTAAGGTAACTCTTCACCATCCCTTGTAATGTCAGCTCAAAGTCAGAACATAAATTAGGCCACGATAGCCACAAGAAATCGATTTAAAGTAATTCACGTGGATAAAAACTCGGAAAAAGGATCAGATAGACTTCCCATTTCATCCAGTTTATTATTTAGATGTATTCGAAAAGTTAAACGGTGAGTTGCTCAATATATATCGGTATGCTAATACGCTTTTCTTACCGGTCCAAAAAAAAGGTAAAATTGCAAATTGGTTGCCAAAAATTTATGATAGCCGCGAAGTCATGTACCTCGTTGGCTGAGGGGTGAAATAAGCCTATTGATGTTTAGGCGAGGCTCTTCTTGCCACATTCGTTGTCGGTCGAAATGACCCTAAACATTTTATTTGCTAGCATCGCTGTTCCCGTAACGCGGTAAAATAGCGCCGACTAATCTTGAGCGGCCATTTAAGGGGTGTTTCGCGCCCGTACTCCTATAAACATAGTCGAACAGCTTCGCATGGTTTGAATACAACATTCTAGAACTTGTTTCCTCGCGTTGCCAACCCTAGCATACATGTCTTCCGTATATTTCCCCACGCTCCGTGAATATTTATAGACGTAACGTATAAGTTCGCAAATGTAACGAATCCCAATTTATTGGCAATCGATTAGCACCCTTGCGTACCCTCTGCTGCTTTATTTAATTGAAGCGTTCCCGTGATTGGATTCGTAGATTGACGCAACCAATATAAGCCGAAAACGTAATTATTGAGAAAGCTCTGACCAGTAAAGCGTATTTATTAGTGATACTTTAACATATAAGATTTCACTTTAACATATAGGCTTTTTTATAAAATAAGTTGGCGAATGACAGTCAGGTCGTATACAGTGTTACAAAAAAGCTTTAAAGGTAATTACTAAGTGCCTATGTACCTGTATTCCCACGTCGGCTTCTTTCCGCATGTAAATATGACACCCCATAAACTGAATGTTTTATAGACCTCCACTACCATTCCAATTTATTCTGGACACTTTTTGTCTACTTGGAGGGTGTTCGATTTTTAGGGGTGAATTTATGTCTTTTATTATCTCTCTTTCGGGTGCTAATAGCAATATCACCTTTAAATGCCATCAAAGACAAAATATTATAAATATACCATTCCGTCTGACTATTAATATAATGTATAAAAGTATCTTAGTCTTGCGCATATATATAATAAACGATAACTTTGTTTCCTATACTTGGACATATAGGCATACGAGGCCAAAGTGGCAGATAACGCTGTAAATTAGGCGTCGAATGCCACGTAAACTCGATAAATTTGAGCAGAATTTGCAATTTATCAAGCACGCACAGATCGATATCGGGCGGGAGCCGCCTTCCCGCATCGTAATCCGTTGTTTGGGACGCGATATCGAGCGAACTAACAAAATATTCTGATCTCGTAGCAATGTAACGCCCTCTGCCGCCAGCCCCGCTATTTATACCTCTGTTATTGGCACTTCTTCAATGTCAGACGCACCCTGCGACTATCCCCTGATCCTCTTAGCCCCACGGTTGCCCCCTGGTATCCCTAAACATACATTACGAACACCGTTCGAATACTAAGGGTGAAAATGGCTAACATAAAATTATATCAATTGCTTGGATTTTATTCGCGAATTATAATTTCGGATTTAACACCTCCTTACAAACAAACGGTTCATTGAACTTTGGAAGTTCTAAATTGTAAGGAAATCTATTTATTAAACGAAAGCTTGTTTAAACGTAAAAACAAGTTCAAATTATGTTAATAATATTACGCTTTTTATAGCATTGAAGTAATACGCTCGGCGAATACCATGCGTAAAGCGGAATTTTAAAAAAGTCGTATGTTAGTTGTATCGTGCGGTTTTAATTACTGGCCGGGTTTTTTGTTTGATGGCACATGCGTACGTTGGAGCTCCATTCATATTTTAAACTGTTTATTGTGATTATAGTTAATACGATTGTAATTGTTGTGAGTAAACGTATTATGTATTTTATAATTAGTGAACATTAAATAAAGTTAAATATATATATATATATATATATATATATATACATTCAATTTCCCTGCTATTGATTATTAATCATACGCTGAGTAACATATATCGTTCATAGATGATGTGATAAGCTTTTACAAGTTCACTAAAAAAAACAATGAGAAGTAAAAATTGTGTGGACGCATCCCACCAGCGCTGTGTAAACACAAAATATAAATATATTTAAGTCGTGAGAGTCCCGAATTCCAATTAACTTAATAAACGTTTTAATGTTTCGATTCAAGTCACGAAAAAAAAAACAGAAATTAAATACTTCCCATGGTAAATAGCATCGTACTGTTAAAAGCAAGTTAATTTACTTCGTTGCAATAGCGCAGCATTTGTAAATAAATACGGATCCAATGACGCTATGGGTGGTTAGAGCGGCAATTAAACAGTTCTTGATTATAATTTCCCAACGGTTGATTTCCATAAAACCTATGCATTATGAGCAAAGCCTGAATAAAATTCATAATTCATGCATGCAAAGTTGAGACAACTGTGTAATGATATTGCAAAGGCCGTTTAGATAAAGCCATTAAGTAAACTTAATATTATTATCGGTTTAAAAAAGCATTCGTGCGTCGAAAGGAACGCAGTCGGCCACTTTCAAAAGGAAAACGCGTCAAATATTCTCGGATCGTACAATTAAACTTCTCTACAATAAAATCACATTTTAATTTCTCATTGAAGGCGATTAAATAACATAAACGTCGTTTTAATTGGACCCAAGACGTTATTGTACGGTTTTTCGAGAGAATGAAAGAACAAAACAGTTTTTATAAGTTTATTTAAATCTCTTCCATACACAGTGTGAGTGGGCGAGTGTAAATTTCTGCGTCACACGAAACTCTGTTAATTATGGCACCGTTTGTAATTACAATGGGCGAGCTTGGGGGCCATAAAACAACAAGGAATTGTTAAAAAATGCTGTTTTACATTTTAATAGGAATACCGCGTCGTTTTAGGAAGTGAATATTGAAATTATTCTTTGTACGCACCTTTTAATTCACTTTTTTTCGCCTAATAAATGAGCTCGTAGTTTTGTTTTAATGGCATTTAAACTATTTAAGTAATTTAAGTGGCAATCAAATTGCTATTAGAGGTGCTATAAGATATTTGATTCCCATGGGGAATTTACAGAAGATATATTCATTAAATATTATTGAATGAATATATCTTCAATAGAATTTTAATATTTTTAATGTCGAAGGCGACGACTTTGAAGTTTGAAGTTTACGGGAATCGTTCTTCAATGCATTATATAAATCGCGAACTAGAAAGGTTACCTTCTTATGGCACTAATTAACTTCATAACCACATAATGCATACGACAACGTATGGTGGTCCTGATTTTTGTTGAGGATAGATAAAGGTGTTTACGAGCTACGTACTATCTTACTATCACTTACTATCAGGTAAACTGTGTGTTTGTTTGTCATCTTTACTTTCATAACGAAAACTCAAATGTCTAACTAACATGGAGCTTTCGTAACTAAGCGGAATCACTTAACTGATTAGCAAATCTTATGGTTTGGCTCGCCATGAGTATTTTAAACTATACGGAAATACTAACGTCCTTTCTGAAGGATTCTTCAAAACAATAACAATGTAACAAAGTGTAGGTAAAGCACAATATTTTCCTTTTAAACATTTATTGTCCAAGTGTATGTCATTCCATTCCGCAAATGTTGTACTCCAGGTGAAAACGTCCCCCACTGGTTATATATCAAGATGTGTATCTCAGATTTACGCGGCGAGGTTGTTCGCGATTGTATCTCTCAGATTAATGCACACGAGTCGCATAGAGCGCCTACCACGGCCCGTAATATAATTCCATCCCTTTATCTTGTAATTTATTCACCTTAAGGACGAGCTGACTTTATTTTTTATTGTTTTACGTTTGATTGGAGTGTCTGTATAAAGTAAGCGAGATTTTCAACGTTTATCTCTGGTAACATTTTCAAATATCTTGCCCACTGTTTAATGAGTTTACAGTCTCTTTTTGCCGCTTTAAGTGGTCTCTAGCTATCAAAAGGTGTCTTTTATAGAGCACACAAGGAGATAACAGCCTACATAGAAGGAAGCGACATATTTCGAAGGTTACGAAAACGTATATCACTTCGATAATGTATATATTATGTAATAGGGCTTAAGAGTTGCAATAAAGTAAATGGTTGCGCATGCGCTGAAATGTTGCAGTTAAGTTGCAAGTGTCATAGTTCAACGAGCCTTTATTTTCTTTATGGCCCACATTGCAAGTTACTCGAAAGGCCGTAAATCACCTTCGAGCCTGTCGCCCGGCTTCCTCGAACGTGTGTAAGTGCCCAACTCTGGTCAGCGAGCCAATTTGTTTTTATTGAGACTACCCTCCAGTTATGCAAACTGGTAGGAAACGCTGAGCACGCTGTAAACAAACTCGCATGCGTCCAGCCATCGTTGACCTGCGAATGTGTAACCCTAAGACTCGTCAGTTTCTAAAGCTCACTTACAACATTACTGGGTCTGAATAAAATGGTCATTACAGCCACGTCCACCTTTAATCTCGACGCGAATGTTTTCACAAGCGCCTGCGTTCGGCCTCCAAGCCGTGATCAGACGCGTGTAAACAATACTTAATGTTAATAGAGATATAAATTGTACACATTTCATTTAATCCCTTTGAGAGGAATCGACACCTAATATATTACGAGATTCTGCGCTATCGGCCCGAGCACGCGTCAATTTACAGAAATTGCGTACTTTCGTACTTTGCCCATCATACTGTTTGTGTCTTAGCATTAGATTAAACTTCACAAACAGCGATCCTAAGCTAACGTTACCACGATCTATGATCAACCTAATAAATTTAGCTGTTTATACGTTTTCTTGGAACATTTTAGCTAATGTAGCGTTGAATTTCATATAATAAACTGTCTAGAGCGTAGCATTAGAATTAGTGTACCTACGATTCAACTCGTGATAGACTAATAAAATAAATTCGAAGTGGCGCTTTGGCAGACAACATGGTGGTAGTGGAATTAACATAACGTAGTCGGCGTAAGCGGAGTTAACTGAACAGAGCTTTCAAAGTTCGTCGGACTATTGAACAATGCCTCCGTTCACATTCAAAAAGCAATTGAGTCACATCGCAGAGGACATTATATGGAACAATATAAACATAAAGTTACGAAGCGAGCGCCAAGCAAATATACGTATAAGAAATTTTTCAATCAACTGTAAGATTTTGCAACTTATTGCCAATCTAGCGAGATCCGACTGAGAATATTCAATTGCTTTTTATTTTGGGTCAAAGTAACCAGCGACAGTCCCTTTCAATATTCATGTTATTCGATAACTTCTTACACGATCGGTGTTGGCTTTTAGAATTGTAATACAATTCATAATTTAATTAACAAATTTACAAAATCAAAATTATAAATAGTTTGTATACAATTATAATTAATATATTAGATAATTCTGCGTTGTTAGGGCTAACGTGCCGGCGTTTAAAATTCATAGTATACAAAAATAATTACATATGAGTTTGATCCGTGATGCGGGCTATAGTGAAATTGTTAATAGAAATTTCGAATATCAATTTATTTATTTATTTTTATTTATTTACTCTTTATTGCATTAACCTTAACAAACTTAAAAGTTCACAAAGGGTGACTTAATGCCAAAGGCATTCTCTACCAGTCAACCCGAGGTGTGGTGAGATATGAGTATGATAGGTGAGCAATAAACTAATAAATATATGTATATATATATATATAAATATATATAATATATATGTATATATATATATATATATATATATATTAATAATAAAAAGAAGAAAAAAAAACTAAAGATAAATAATACATGTATAAATACAATATATATACATACATACACCACATACACATATAAATATATATATATATATATACATACACAATAGTATACAATACAATAACGGTAGCTACCAATAAATACCATTTGTGTAAGATAAATTTAAAATAAAATAATTTAAAGATAAATAACTTTGTATCATCTTTTCTCACTAGTGCGTGCGGGAAGTCGATGGATGCATGTTTCATGGCAATCTTTTTATTTTGTGAGTATTACTGTTGGTCCAGTGACCTTAACAGCTTTATCTAATAACTCATGGCAATCTATGGTGAAGATTGTTTAGCAGTATTATTAATTAGCTGTGGAGAAGATGATGTTAAAGCCGGGTTGATGATTTACTATAAAGCTATCACAATAAATAATATTTAGAAGTACACAACAAAACATAACAGTAAAAATATACTCCTACCTTTGTTTTTTACAATGTTGCATGAAGCGATGAATGACAAATTTTGGGTTTAAACATTGAATGATTCACGACGACCTTTGGGCCGAAGCCAATTTCATCTACGTTTTATTCATTTGCGAGTTCACTTTGCTTAAGTCTTTTTGTCAAACGTGACGTAAGTCAGTCTTATAATGTTTTATACACAAATTTGTTAATCGGGAAATTATTTCTTTTTGAAGACATTCGTCCTGCTTAGACTTTATACGCCCATTACGTGCAATATATGTGACTCTTCAAAACGTAAGAATAAACATTTATGTATAACAAATATACATAAATGTTTATTCTTAATAACTTTATAACATGTATTATTAACAAGTTCATAAATGCTATAAGAATAACAATATACATCAACATTTGAATTCTCCGGTAAATTTATTCTCTAAGGTATCAAAAGATTTGCATACTAACTTTTCTAAGGAAAACACGTTTAATGCAATCGAATAAATCACTTTCGATTTATGTATCAATCATTTTATTTTTACTAAGAAACGTATGTATCACTTTATTGTTCTGCCTCGTATAAGAGCTAATCCCGTCATGTAAATTCCATACGCATTGACCATTCAAGTCAAACGCGTTTGTACAATTTACTGTATACCGCCGTTTGTAGGAAATTATGTTGGAACAAATGATTGGCTATACAAAACAGTATGTAAATCTAGTAGTCGGCGCATTAAAATATTGATGTATTCATAGTACAAGGCGACAAAAACAGCATTTCAAATAAAGGTGAACAGAAAGGAGGACTCCTGACTGCATGGGTGCAGTTAATGAAAATAAATGCCTCAAATAAACATTTGGTGATTCCAGTTGAAAACTATAGAAAACTGTCTAAACAATCCAAAGACATGCGCTCCTGATTTGAGATCGCGATTTGTGGTTTACCACGGCAATATTTTTTCGGTTATCACCAGATTACATTGACTGTGAGTATTAAACATAGATAGATACACCCGTCATCCCCTTTGCCGTTATATGAAAGAATGGGTACGCAATGAAATTAAAGAGAGGTTTAGATGCTGAAGTTGGGGCTGGTACCGAGTATCAGCCTAGAAAAATTAATTTTGCACCAAGCATTGCGATGCAGCAGCCACGTAATCAAACACTACGCCACGCGGCCGGCTAGCCAAACCTCTATCACCATATACGAAGAATATAAAACAAATATACAATAAATATAGGAAATGATTATTCGCCTGCTTATCTGCTATACCACTGAATAGATTTAATTTAGGTTTTCACTAATATATATTATGTATAATTTACAAATTTTACATTTGCATTTGTAGATGACAATATTTTAATGTCGTAAACTTGTTCTGGCGAAATATATACCGTTTGAAATAACTCTTGTAACAACTGCATAATACGATATTTGAGGCAAATAAAGTATTTATCATGTTCACTATTATTATTATAAATATGAGCAAAGCGGGATTTAGGAGCCGGTTTACCATAAATGACAAAATTATAATCATAATAAATAATATAAAAAATCTAAATCGTTACAATGGACACGATTTCAACATTAGTTTACCATAAGAGATCTAATCAACGTTTAGATGCCAGGGGTAACAAGAAAATAAAAAAAAAAAACTGTTCAGATATCAATGACATAATAAAATTAAATTTTAGTTAATTAAAATTACATAAAAATGAATTTCCATACCGTAATCTTGAATTTGATTGATTTTACGGCTTTTTTTTGTTAATTATGTATATGTAACTGACATATACATATTTAAATATAATAATATAATAAAATCATATTAAATAATTACCGTGTTGTAGAAAACATAAATGAACGTATGAAAGTATATTTTAAATATGGTTACGATTTTGTTAAAATTATTTTTTATCAATTGTTTTGGAAAATACATGGAATGAATTACTAATTCACTTCGTCTTTCATTCATTCTTATATTAAAAAAAAGATTATATAGAAAAGTTGAGGAGCAAGTACGAAAAAATCCAAGGTGAAATTAAACAACACTTGCTATCCTGATCTATACCTTTTAGGATATAAATGTAAAAATATAAACTAAGGGAGAGTAATAGTTCAAGATTAATTGTAGCGAATAAGACATTAGAAAGAAATATAACAGTAGCCGTAACACCAGTGGTTTAGAATTATGTGTTAGAGTTACGCCACAGTTATGAACTAGCTGTAGTACCAAAAATCTGCTTTACTGAGGATGCGGTTTCCGGGACACCATCGTATCATTGCCATCGAGCCTTAGCTTGGACCGATAACCTGTTCCACTAGAGCCTCTGACTCCAGGGCGCCTGAGAGGGCCGAACCTCGGCTCGGTCAGTTGCTACTGACTAAGAATTATCTACATTAATATCACTATTATTATTGGCTAACTGTACCACCATTTCAAATGCGTGAGCGCTGAAAAGAAGTGGCGGTATTGACACCCCGTACTTATATAAATTCTCGTAATATGCATTTAGGTTTTACCCTTGCGGACTAAGATGAAATGCCTTCACGGTAGACTCAGGCTTTCACTCATCAGACGAAACAGCAACTCTGGTATTCTATGCCATTCTGTGAAATCGTTTTCCTTCGGTTGGGACGACCTATTCATATCACCGTTTGCTCTATAACGTTTAAATTATTTTTATTTTATGGAATAAAGTAACATTGATGATTCGCTTTGTAGGCAGATTAAGTTAAATTGTTCCATTTTCTCTTCTCTCAGCTTAAAAAATATATCAATTGAATATATACCCAGATATATGCATTATTTTAATTAAACCTTTTGTAAACTCCAAAGTAATCAAGTGTTACAAACACTGTGAATGGCATTAAGGAAATCAAAATATATAAGAACAAACTATTGTCATGTGTAATTTTAATTATGTCATTACTGAGACTAAACATGTCTGTAGAAGTATCTTTTCATAGGTTGCAACTTGTTAATTAGAATTTATTACAGGCAAATATTATACAATAGTATTATTTTCATTATAACCATGTAGATTTGAGCCTAGCTGAGCTTAAGACAAAGTTAGCTTAGATTTTCACTGCGTTAAGCGAATCTGATTTTGTATTCATATCTTCTTTGATTCTATACATGTAATATTAGATAATAATTCTGTCATAGCTTCAATAGTGTGCGTTATTGGCATTGTCTTTTCTTTAATGCATAACGTATCAAGTGGAAATGTACGGTTTGTACGGACTTTACAGAATACAAAACGATATTTCATGTTCATCGTCAGGTAATAAAGTTTAGCTTTTATGTCAACAGGATATTAATTAATTAAAATTGCAAAACGTAGTTTCACCTGCTGAGTATTTTTCCACAGTTTTTCTTAATATATTGTCATAATTTTCCCATCAACCTGCTTATTTGATGCCTTTAATGAACTATGTTTATTTCTCTTTTTGTTTCCGATGGAAAACAGTTTTTTTTTCATTTATTTTATTTATTATTTATATCAAAAATTTATTCAAGTTACATATTGTAATATACCATTAGTTCATGTATTTTAAGATTTAATATAAATGACATTTGGTGTGTTTAAAAAATACTACTTAAACCTAATTTAATATAACGTTTACACAAATTAGGAAAGAAGGTCAAAAATGTAAAGAATTGTTGTATTTGCTATGTAAGTACTTGTTTAATATAGTAAAATTCCTTTTACAAAAATATTTCACGTGGCCGAAATTGAGAAAAAAATATATTTATAATTTTGTTTATTTTGATTTACTGATGTTCTCCTGGTCGATTTCGACCGCGGCGACGTCTTCTGGTTATTACCGAATGACATCAACTAAGCGGTACAGCTACACTGCAGTTTCTCTGGCTGCAGAATGAATGGGTCAGCTTGACCACCCCCTCAATAGAACACCAGCGTAAAATAACATCATATTGTCCCTTTGTTTCATCTAGTGAGTGTAGGGATCCGGAGACCTTTATTATTAGTGACGAGGCATCCATCTCAGTTCCCAAGGGTGACAACGCGTCTGCATTGTGATTCCTTGTCAAGGATGAGTGTAGACGTCATGGGCCGCTGGATTCACTTGCTATCAGGCGAACTGTGTGCTGGTTTGTAACTCTTAGTGTAATAAAACAAACTCAGTGAAATAAATGTATCTTTATCATCAAGTGTTGATTCGCAGATAAGTTTTCAAAAAAGAATAAAAAAGTTAGAGTTCAATTTAAAAAAAAAATCATAATTCTACTTATGATACTACATCATAACAATTTCAACAAACATGAAAAACAAATCTACTATTTTTAATTTCAGATTACGTGCCAAACGCATACGCTACGGATATTATAAGAGTTGGCGGTCCAAATTGCATTACAAATAACAAATGCACGTATTGCGAACAAAACGTCAAAGATGAGATCACTTCATGAATCATGTTTCTCTCCACGCTCTCACTTACAAGCAATCAAATAATATGTTGTATATTTCATAGTAAAGTACTCTAAACTCGGTAATGTGTTTTTTAAGACATATATTAATTTAACGAGTTCCGACTTAAAAAGAGCCGCATTTAATGTACTAGTTACGGGAGGATATGTGTAAGTGTTTTACACAGAACCACGTGGATTTAATGCGAAAGACTTACAAGTTCAACAGTTAATCACTAGAACAAGATTTTTCATTGCACGCTATAAAAAAAACAACCGTATCTACGTAGCCTTCTCTAGGAATTCACAGGAAGCGGCGAAACGAACAGATTAAATAAATTGCTGTAACGAATTTATGCTCGTGTCTGGATATAGTGATTTGTAATTAACTGAAACGAGTGGACTCGTTTAAGTTTCAAAGACAATATTAATAACGTAGGATCAAGTCAATATTATGGCGCCGTGAAATGCCACACGAGGATGAAAAGAAAGATATTTAAATAACTGAATTTCAGTTAATTAATTGAACATTCAATTTAATCTAATTAATTTGAAAACAATGCTAGAAGTGCTATTAAAATTACTAACTAGATTTACTACTCAAACAAATAGTCCAACGCCGAATGCGAACCTACAACCTTAAATTTGACCGACCGTACCCTAAGCCAGTAGGTTATGGACGCAAAAATTATTATCAATTAATAATTATAAAGTAATAATATACAAAATGTAATTCTAAAATCTATAAATCTACCATATTATTTAAAAAATAACCTAACTTCGAACGTGTTAGCAATATTGTCAATTCAAGACATACGCATACCAGATTATCTACTCGTGCGCAGGCCGATGAACCTAATGCACATTTTCGTCGTGAAGCTAAAAATAGCACATTGCGTAACACGCTAAATAGCAACAATTGTGGCCTTGAACGACAAAAATGCGTGACGTAATTGGCGCCATAGTACATACTTCCTGATGGGCGGACGTGCGGTACAAAGCTTACACATGTGCTACGAGAACACATGACATTGACATTTCTTTTGATAGCGAAAGCAAATATTCTATTCACGGCCACAATTGTTATCGCTAAACTCGGTTGCATATTATGTAAAAATAATGAACGAACTTAAACTCTACTTTTTGGTGCCACTTTACATACTTCAATGTTTAAAGTTATATCTTATCTCTGAGAACCTTTCCTGACAGAGATTATCGTTAATATATTGTTAACATTAAAAATGGATAAAAGGTTTAACTTACAAATCGTTGGCTTATTTGTAACCTAGATGATCATATTAAGTTATCTTAGTATTATAAATATCAGCATTTGTGTATTAAAAATAATATAAACCATTATAACTTCAAAAGATATAAAATTTTCTTTTTACTTTTAAATGTAACGATTTAAAATTGTGTTTGGCGCCAACTAAAACAGATGTCGAGGCGGCTTCTCTATGACGGTCACGTCCAAAAATCTGGCACTCTGTTTATACAACACTATGCCACGGGCTTGACTCGTTAAATTTTTATTGCCGCAAGGTCGCCACTTTATGGTCAATTCTCAACTGTTATTGTTCGCGGGCGGAGTGTTTTTTTTCTTTCACTAGCGTCAAACGCCTTATAACGGTGAAGTTACGATTGACAGCGATTAGGTCATAATTGTTATGGACCTATTAAATGATTTTTATACGCTGTTAAAGTATAATCTGTTTTATTTTCTCGATTATCGAAATATATTGATGATAAAGGTGTATTAATGCGACAGTATACGGTTGCGTGTATTGCGGCTATAAATTTGCGCGCGTGACTGTTTTATAACGCGAATTTATCTAAAATACTGTGTGAATACGACTTCAGCTTTTGTGACTACTGAGAGATAAAAACGAGCTATCTCAGCTATCTAACAAAAATTTGTTGGGTAATATATTTTTCTTAGGCTCACCAGATTTCAAGTAATTATCTCCACCCATTGCTCTCAGCTGCATCAGGGTCGTTACTCTGCTTTAAGAAAGACGTAGGCTGATAGTAATGCTATGTTTTGACTGGCAATTCGGCGATATCAAATTTTGCAAAACGACCGCACGTCGTTGGGTAATAAAGCAATTTGCGAGACTGCCAACAAAACAATGGGGCCCGTTCTAAGTTTGTTTTAACAGCTTTCGACACCGTGATTTAAAACCCTTTGACTTATACCTTATTTGTAAACATCTTGTTAGCACAAAGGAAGGCAGTTTTCAACAATAAGAGAATTTGCACAACCCTATTGCCGTGAACTCTTTGTTGTCCTTTTTTTATCAAAATCCGGTGAAAGTCGAAAATATGAGTTTAAAATAAAGGGCTACCTTTGGATTTTTAAAACAATGAAGCATTTATATAGGTAGAATAGTTGCTTCATTATTTTAAAAAATAGAATTGATAAAATAAAATCCTTCAACTTATAATAAATACTTATTAAAAGTTAAAACATTTTATTTTATTTAATAATGCTTCATTAATAAAATAAAAAAACCGTCTCCTATTTCTAAGAACTTCAAGTTTATTACCAATACAATGGCAGAATTTGTAAGCTCATATCAAAAAACGTGCAACGTCTTTCAGCAACACACGGAAACCCCATGTCATTGACGATATAGCGCAATTGTTACCTAGGCGAAAAGTTCTACATATATAATTTTACTGAAAATATTTTTAAAATGCCTGTATAGGTACGCTGTGGGTGTGTATTAGCCGCAGCAATAATGAGTCAAGCTCTCATTGAATACATACGTGTTGTATCAGCACAATGCTGCTGTGTTTTTATGGTGAGTGTAGGGAACCGAAGTCCCAATCACTTGTGACGAGGCATTCCATCCCAGCCCTCAGCCCTCAGGAAAACGCAACGTAGGCAAGGCTGCACAGTCTTTACTTACCATCAGGTGAACTGTATACGCGTTTGTCATTCTATGTATCATAAAAAAAAACTTCCAACACTTTCCAAATAGTGCAGCTACTGTATTCAGTAATAAAATTGTGATACTTCTTAAACCATTTCTTTTTAATACTTAGGTATTGTCTATGGAGAAAGTTTCTATTCATAGCTACCTTAATAAACCCTTTATTTGCTTTTTGCGTATTTTTTCCTCAAAAAGGTTCCAATCGTTGCTTTTGTATACAGGTTTTTGTTACAAAGAATAAAAATGGAGCTACGTACAAAATAGCGAAACATTTTATTGAGTAGTTTTAATTTTTATAGTGATTCAGTAACAATTTAAGAATTCCTGCCGCAACGATTGTTGTTTTTTTACGATCAATGCTGATAATTTAATAATATTGTTATTCAAGTCTTGGTTCAGATTAAAACTCAAAGCAATACTTTTATGCATAGCTTAAATAAAATATTGCATTAAGTATTATATATTTCATAAATTTTGAATAAAGTAGCACAAAGCTTAATATTTAAAAGTTGCCATAATCTTTGTAAACACGTAGATATCATTATAATTGCTTTGCAGACATATTGGCAACATTATTTCCGATCTCTACGACGCCTAAGTAACAAAACAACAAGACGAGTTTATTATATGCATTAATAAGGTCTAATACGAAAGAAAAGACGAGTAAGTAATCCAAACATTCTTGGATATTTTTTTCTTACACATATTTATAATTATATAGATAATTAGAGGTTTAATTTAAGTTCCGCAATCATGATGGGAAGCTAATTGCAATGATTCAACTAAGCCATGTCAAATGAATAATTGCAACAAAATATTACGGAAGGCATGGATGAAGGTTTTATCGGCTATTACACATGAGCTTTAAATTTCTCTATAAATACACGTTAATTTATAAGTTCGTTCACGTTAAGAAGTTCACGTCTTAATCATTATATTCGAAATTTAAATTTCGATCGCCATGAGTTTTTAAAGTTTCCGAGAATGGTACGATAAAAGAGGTTGTATGTAGAATATTTATGAGACGAGTATATCTTTAGAATTTTGTAGGCCTTTGAAAATGTAATTTACATAACATTTTTTTAATTCAATATTCATCATGAGGGGAGATTTTTTAAAAATATTAATATATACAGGACCTTAAAGTAGCGAGTAAAAATAAAGCTCGCAAATTATAATTTAGATATTAAAACGAGAAAATAATTATTTCACGTAAATAATTATAGTATAGTGGTAATAGGCACAATAGAAAACCTTAAAGAGAACAAATCTGATTCAATCTCATAAAACATTCCCATAGATTCGATAGCTGCTCTCAAGTGAACTAGATTTGTATTTCAAATAGCCTAAACACAATTTACAGTTGACGATAAAGATGCCTTGTACTGTTGTTTATGCGTTGATAACTTCAAATAAACCTGGGTGGTCCCTTTGTAATGTAAAAGTCATCTATTAAACTAACGTGAACGAACTGTTAAAGTTACGAAAGCGAATGTGTAAAGGCCTTTATATCTATATACATAAGACTTAAAACTAAAAGAAAATAAAATTGAAACGATAAATACCATTGAACTCACCGCAGACCACGCGGTCGAAGGGGCTCATCCAATCTGGAAATGGAAAATCTATTATCAATCGTATTGAATGTTCATTGTTCCGGCACAGTCGCATGCACAACATTAACAAAAACGGTATTAGCTGGCTTCATCTAAACATGATATTAACACACAAATAAAACACATTTAAAAATCGTAAAGCTGTTTAACATTACCAAATAAAAAATAATAACGTAACGGCTAAAGCACACACATTTACTTGTATGAATAAATCATTTATTATCGACGAATATGGAATAGTATATAATAATATAATTAATAAATATTTAAAAATAGGACAAGGTGATGTTTAGTTGTCATACGTGCTAAGATTTTTATAAACCTTTTTTTGATTATTAGTATAGTAATTCCAATTGAAATAAAGTAGAATAACCAAAAAAACATATTTAATATGAAAATATAAATATTAAGAAAGAAAAAGATATATATAGACATAGATAGATATTAGTATAAGCATAAAAATACTAGATATATATTTACCTTGAACAAAAAAAAAACTTGTTAATTCAATATATAAAGATAGGTATTACTCGTACGCAAACATACAATAAGGAAGTGAGAAAATAAAAAGAAAACTTAGTTTAATTTCAAGTTATGGCGAAATAAAAGTATGCAAAAATAAATGAAAACTTCATACTTTTCTCAGTACCCAAAACAAACATTTTGTGTTAGGTTATTTACTCAAACCTTTACCGGTTAATAAAAGAAATTTCATTTTCCAATTGAGATAGTAGGTATTAAAAATCCACAATACGTATATGAACATACAAGTTAACATTAAAATGATACGATTTGAACTCATTTAATATAAGTTTCCAAGAATTAGATGAGATACTTGCATGGTCATGTAACCGCAAAGGAGTAATATAAAACTTTTAAAAGGAAAGTTAAAGATAACTTTTCAACGCGGAAGATCTAAATGCATTTTACATAAAATTATGGATATATTAAAAATTAAAACACAATCTACATCATTTGTCGGAAATATTTCAAAAGGCTATATAATTGTCAGGTAATAGCAATTATTGTTACCTATATTTTATTTTAGACATCAATGTATTTAACATGAAGGTTGATATGGAACCATCACGGTTGTTGAGTAGGGTTTTAAATGTGGTGAATTGTTTGAGATTTTTTTTTATTTACTTCTAAATAAACCTAAGCAAAATTAAAGGTTCTCGATGGGTGGAATTATTGCTACTAGACAACTTAAGATGTGATAATATGTTGTGATATGGAATAGCGGCTTATAATTAATAAAATATATGACTTAAATAGTTAATATGAAAAATATAAAAAAACAATGATGCATATATTGTATACATATATATAGATACATATATAATCATACATATACACGTAAAACAATGATAGCTATCAATTATATTGCAAGGGGATATGTTTATGTACTTTAAAGAACACATATTTATTTCTAAGGACTGGAAATAACAATACAGATATAATATTATAGAGAGTAATAAATTACCCAAACTAGATATGTAACACAGGAGGAATGTTCTCCTATTTATCTTTTTTTTCTGCATATACTTTTCAATTCAATCACAAATAGAATAATAAAATGACTCAAAAGTCAAATAAGGCTGATAAAATGGTGCAACGAGTCTCCAAAAAGCCAAGCATAAGCAATAGTGAAGGTTATATTATATAGTCCTTACATTTTTATTATAAATATATAAAAGTGTGATACAGTTCTGAATATATGTTCGAGTGCTCATATTTTTAGACTTTGCAGAAGGTTCGCGTCGTCACGTACACGAACGCCAATAATTTCGATGTCCGTATAACAATATTCCAGATTTAGATTCAAACATTGATTAAACCACTTATTTATCGAACAATAAAATAAAATAAATAATTAATATAAATGCATTTAAAATCATTCATCTACAGTTATCGGAAATATTCTGAAAAATGCCACAACAATAATTCACCGTCGCGATCCTTTGTCGCGACAACGCGCCTAGAATTATTTCCCGATAATGTAGGTGGGACATAACTATTTTTGTATTTGATAAATAATGGCACAGTAAAATTTGTTTGGGAAAATTTATTAAGATTTATATGATTATTTTGTAAGAGAAAAATTATAATACATATAAGTACAAATTTAGTATCAATTGGTAAAATAAAATTGTTGTAAATTTAAATTGAGGTACATATTTAGGTATTTTTTAAAATACAAAAGAGTTTGTAGGTACTTAGTACTTAGCGTATATTTTATAGTCTTTCTTATTTTTTTTTCTGGCTGATGGCCGCTGTTTGCCCGGGGGATTTATCAGATTCATCGGGTTGAGAGGTGACCGAGCGCTTATGGCGCTCAGTCGACGTTTGTATTCAATCTTTAACAATTATTTCCATTCCTATAAGGATATAATATATACGTAACCATATTTTATGGATTAGTTTATTAGTTATAGTTATATAGTTAGTTTATATACAATACTTAATAAAATAAACCTACAAAATAGGTGGTATTTTGTAGGTTTGCGAGATTTAAAGTCGAAGATTATCGTAAGCGTTACCAAGTACATGATCATAATAATGTTAACATACGTAACGAAATAGTGACTTTGAAAACGACTTTGAAAAAAAATTAATTATCCCTTATCAAATCGTGACAGTATTTAAGTATTACGGAACAATTATGCAGGTTTTAATTAAGGACGGAGTCAGTCAGGTTCCACCGCGGTTAATTTAGAGCTGCTCCACTATCGATCGGAAACATAAAGTGTTGTCATCGAATACAATCGTTAATTGCCTTTAAGTGCATACAAAGTTCGATTATTCGTAAGCGATACATCGATATTGCACATGAATAATTCACCGGTAACGATAACAGCTGTCCTTTTGGATGAAATTCTTTACCATCATCCTTTTAAGGTGGCAACTCTAAAATATTTTGATAGGTAGTACGTAATGGTAGATATTTCAAGAGGAAAAACAATAAAGTAATAATATTAATAACATTTTCAAAACTAAAGACATTACGATACATGTGAATAGCAGGTGGGCAGTTTAAATATATTCTTGGTCTAGCATTTTAATTAGCGTCGCTATAAATCGTTCATATCAATTAAGAACGATCAATAATTACTAATTTTGTTTATAATTCTTCCTTTATTTTGAGCGTTTGATACATTTATATGTTTTCAATTTCATTTTTAATAACTTCTACAGTATTGAAGCAAGTACTTAATTACATACACTCCTGACCCTAGTTCAAAAACTAAATCTAAACATGAATGATTAATTTTAAAAATATCGAAAAAAAAAGAAAATTGTATTGATTAATTGAATGATGATTTCCAAACTTGTTTTTATAAAATAAGGGTGAATTCATTACCTTGTTAGTTTGCAAGTTATGAACCTGTTTTTAGGTACTAGAATTGATAGATAATAAACGATATCATTAATTAAAAAAAAAAACAAGAAAATTAACAAGTTTATACATATTAGGTTTGGTTTTTTGAATTAGGGCCGTATGCATAACAATAAAGTATATATGTATGTAAAAAAATAATTATAGTTCTTGAATTGACTTAAAAGACATTGCAATATTTCCTTATTTCCTTACAATAGTTATAGTATATAGTGTATTACATTCATTGTTAATATAGAAATTTATGTATTTTTTATTTTTTATAGGTAAGGGTCCAATTTTATATAACATTTTAATATTAGTGAATGCAAAGAAAACGACGTAGAGTAAAAGGCGTGAATCGCTTATTAAATTATTTTTATGCTTATTATTATGTTGTTATAATAACAGAGTTTCACAATATTTTAATCCGCTCATAGTGTAAGTACAAAGTAAAAAATCCGTTCGGGTATACACAGAATACATAGCGTTAGCAGAGTAATTAATAGCAATCAATAGCATGCAGGGCATTATCGCGCGGGTTCGGGTGCAGTGCGATTGGTCGGAGGCGGCCATATTGGCTCGGCGCATGCGTCCCACGCGCGGGCACACATGTGACTGGCTGCTTGCACACCGATAGGATACTCGCCGCAACATAGCCATTGTTATTCCGAAATTTGTTCATTTTGAAGTATGATTTTAAGATTTAATACATATTTATTGTTACAGTTCTTGTATTATCAACTTATATATATTAAGACTGCTTTTCAAGAATCGTTTCTATTAAATGTCGTAATTGGATAACAATTATTATATGTATATATGGGCATTAATGTTTTTATTAGGTGTAAAAAGGTTATGTGATTATTTAACTAGTGTAATAAAAATTGTTCAAAAGAAGAAAAATCTGCTTGATTAGTAATAATAAAAAATGCTGTACTGCATGTACTTTGGTGCATATACCAAAGTAATACCCATTTTAAAAATTATTAGGTAGATATTTTCTTGCTTTAATGCGTATAATATAATTTTCATGTCATTTTAATGACTTATATAAAATGAGTAATATAAAGGAAAAGGAAAGGAAATCTTTACATGCGTAAAAAAAAAGCCATAGTACCTATTTTAAAATAATATCTCAAGTACACAATTTATAATACACGTATTATCATTTTTAATTTAAACGGGCATTAAATTCAACCGATAAATTTAATTAAAACGCAAATAAAAAAGCCAATTGAAAATTACGTATTTTACAACTGGCAACACCAGTCACCGCTTACGTATCCGCCATCTTATTTTTGAGCACGTGGCGTCGCTAGCACCTGCTGCAGTATTTTCGTCTGGCATTCGTGTGAGACGGATACGCCGTCGCATCTCTCTGGTCATTTTTATAATCTAACATTAGCAACAAATCACATAAATAGTCGTTTAAGAAACAAAAACAAGTGGGTTATGGACCATTCCAAATAATTCCACTGAGCTACGAGGCAATTACGATGGCACATCGGCTTTGATTATGAGGTTCTTTACGTGTCGTATTATTGACGAGCGACATATGCCAGGAAGGTCGGCTCGATGCGGACGCAAAAATGTTTATGATTCACCCGTTGCTATAAAGTGAGGAAATAGTTATTTTTACTCATAATTCATCAGCTCTCAACTTTCTCTATATGTTATCCTCTGAATGATTGTGTTTATTTAACAAAAAATATACGGTTTGTACCACACATAAGGGTATATACAAATATAATTCCGGCGGTCTAGTAAGACTCAATATCTATCACCCGCCAGACGAAACACAGCAAATGTGATACTTTTATAAATGGAATATCCATGATTTTTTGTTTATATACAATTTCTATTTTTTTTCTTTGTTTAAATTTTTATTCTCGTATTAAGATACTGTATTAATATTGTATAAAATACCATTTTAATTTATTTTACATACTTCCAATAAAAGTTACTTTTCAATATGCTTATGCCATAAAGCTTTGCATTTCCGAAATTATATACATTGACAAGGTTCTCAATGTGACATTCATTAGTCTACGAATAAAAAAGAAAAATATATGCGTAATTATGTTAATAATGAATTTGTCACTTAATTACATTCTTTAACATGTTAATAGATATGAATTTATTACATATATGTTTTGCTGCCACTTGGGTACTTTTGAGGTACATAATTTTTTTTTTCTTTATAGAACAGGGGATAATCGAGCAAGCGGCGATTCTGATGGTATTCCTAAATGATCATGAATATAGTTTTACGTATCACTTTTTATTTAAGACAAAATAATTTATACTTTAAACCATGGTTTGAAATTTATTATTTAAATAAAAATGGCTCCAATAAATAGTATTTTGTTATTGTCTTCAAAAAATTCTATAAAATAAAAAGTACATTTTAAGGGAAAGCTAATATTAGCAAAAGTGAATATATAATCATTATACAAAACTATATTTTTTAATGTAACATTAGGAAAGACAAACGAGCACATAGTTCAGCAAATAATAAGAGTTGAATGCGACCCATGATATATATATATATATATATATATATATATATATATGGGCATTAATGTTTTTATTAGGTGTAAAAGGTTATGTGATTATTTAACTAGTGTAATAAAAATTGTTCAAAAGAAGAAAAATCTGCTTGATTAGTAATAATAAAAAATGCTGTACTGCATATATGCACCAAAGTAATACCCATTTTAAAAATTATTAGGTAGATATTTTCTTGCTTTAATGCGTATTATATAATTTTCATGTCATTTTAATGACTAATATAAAATGAGTAATATAAAGGAAAAGGCAAGGAAATCTTTACATGCGTAAAAAAAAAAGCCATAGTACCTTTTTTAAAATAATATCTCAAGTACACAATTTATAATACACGTATTATCATTTTTAATTTAAACGGGCATTAAATTCAACCGATAAATTTAATTAAAACGCAAATAAAAAAGCCAATTGAAAATTACGTATTTTACAACTGGCAACACCAGTCACCGCTTACGTATCCGCCATCTTATTTTTGAGCACGTGGCGTCGCTAGCACCTGCTGCAGTATTTTCGTCTGGCATTCGTGTGAGACGGATACGCCGTCGCATCTCTCTGGTCATTTTTATAATCTAACATTAGCAACAAATCACATAAATAGTCGTTTAAGAAACAAAAACAAGTGGGTTATGGACCATTCCAAATAATTCCACTGAGCTACGAGGCAATTACGATGGCACATCGGCTTTGATTATGAGGTTCTTTACGTGTCGTATTATTGACGAGCGACATATGCCAGGAAGGTCGGCTCGATGCGGACGCAAAAATGTTTATGATTCACACGTTGCTATAAAGTGAGGAAATAGTTATTTTTACTCATAATTCATCAGCTCTCAACTTTCTCTATATGTTATCCTCTGAATGATTGTGTTTATTTAACAAAAAATATACGGTTTGTACCACACATAAGGGTATATACAAATATAATTCAGGCGGTCTAGTAAGACTCAATATCTATCACCCGCCAGACGAAACACAGCAAATGTGATACTTTTATAAATGGAATATCCATGATTTTTTGTTTATATACAATTTCTATTTTTTTTCTTTGTTTAAATTTTTATTCTCGTATTAAAATACTGTATTAATATTGTATAAAATACCATTTTAATTTATTTTACATACTTCCAATAAAAGATACTTTTCAATATGCTTATGCCATAAAGCTTTGCATTTCCGAAATTATATACATTGACAAGGTTCTCAATGTGACATTCATTAGTCTACGAATAAAAAGAAAAATATATGCGTAATTATGTTAATAATGAATTTGTCACTTAATTACATTCTTTAACATGTTAATAGATATGAATTTATTACATATATGTTTTGCTGCCACTTGGGTACTTTTGAGGTACATAATTTTTTTTTCTTTATAGAACAGGGGATAATCGAGCAAGCGGCGATTCTGATGGTATTCCTAAATGATCATGAATATAGTTTTATGTATTACTTTTTAATTAAGACAAAATAATTTTTACTTTAAGCCATGATTTTAAATTTATTATTTAAATAAAAATGGCTCCAATAAATAGTATTTTGTTATTGTCTTCAAAAAATTCTATAAAATAAAAAGTACATTTTAAGGGAAAGCTAATCTTAGCAAAAGTGAATATATAATCATTATACAAAACTATATTTTTTAATGTAATATTAGGAAAGACAAACGAGCACATAGTTCAGCAAATAATAAGAGTTGAATGCGACCCATGATATATAAATATATATATATATATATCCATCCTCAATAAAGATTCAAGGTGCGTTGTCACCCATGTGGACTGAAATAAAATGCTAGGAGGCACTTGTAATTGGGTATCTGGATCACAATTCAAACGAAACACAGAATCGTTATGATGCTATTATGCACTGATATTATGTGAGGACGTTGTTTCCGGATGAGCCGACCCATTCATATTGTATCTAGAAACGAACTGCAAGCATTACCATTATTTTTATTTTTTAAACAATCATGCTGTTTTAAATTATAATCATATTTTACAATACATCAGCTACAATACAGAAACGCATCAGTTGGAACTCTGCCTTCATGACACCTTGTTCTCGCGCGCGTCGGTCGACATAAGAATTCTGATTACCGCGTCTTTGAAGTGGCGATTCTGACCGACAAGATTAAAACCACAGCGACATGACACAAATGTGATAAAATCAAATATTAATATAATTTTTGTATGATCAAACCGTAGAGTGTAGTTAGAGAATATTTAGGTCGGATCAGCCGAAGAAAAACGAAACCCTGATATCACAGTACGTCCGACGAGTTAAATAAACCAGACACAAAATCCTGACGGAGCCAGTCTTGGTCTTCGGAGATGACAACGCATCTGTTTTATGATACATTAACGAGTCTAAGTAAATTATTATGTGAACTGGGTGCGCTTTTGTCGCATAATATTGAAAAAAAAAACTTCCACGTTCTAGAAATAGTTTATGCACGTCCTAGAATTACGATACCGATAATAAAACCACGAATAAAAATAATTACGCCATTGTATTCAAAGCATACAGGCAGTTAAGTACAGTAATGGGCGGCCGTTTTTGTGTACAAAGTGGACCCCACATGTATGCGACATGCAGTGCAGTTATTCTTCGCCTAAAGAGTGTAGTCGCTGTCCTAGGTTAGTTTTGTTTGCTTATAGACTAGGTCAAAAGATAATGCGACGTAACGGCGAATGTTTTAAAATTCGTTCTTTATCATTATTTTAATTGCGTTTATTCAAGAACGAAATTTTAAAAACAATAATATTATATATCATACAATATTACTCATATTATTATTCAATAGGGAACAAATAAGTCATTGAAATCGTAGCATCGAAATAAACGCTGATATGTAATAGAGAGTTTATTAACACGCCTTTATTAGCTTTATCGGTTAACGATATATGATTTTTTAAAATGCAGTTTACACCCACTTTCGGACGTCTGAATAATTTTGCAATAAGAACCGATTTATAATAATTTCATGACTATTATTAAAAACATTATTTTAAATATAAATATACAAGTATTTATCAATTGGATCGTCTTAAGAAGCTTTCGTGTTAATAAATTCCGTTAAGACAAGATCTTTTCTACGACTGGGAAATCCAAAGCTACTCATGTTAATAAATTAAAGTAATATATATATCTTGCTCTAGCCGTTGTTAAACAAGGTGTAGACTTTTTAAACAATAGTTTTAATAACGAATACATAAGAATAATAGGGTTGAGTAAAACTCTTTTATATAATTAATAAGATACAAGAGGCTTTATATAAAAATAAATATTATGTACATAATATATTTATCGAAAGAACAGTGCTGAGTTGTTAGTATTAACAAAAACACTATATATACAAGCAGATCGAATTCCGACGTATCGACGCTACCATCGTATATATGAACGGCATTAAAACGGTGAAAGTCACCCCAATTTATGTCGTCCACCACTAATTCTAGCCGCTACGATTGTCTCGTATCAATCAAAATGTAAAATGAATAATAATTATATGAAATATTCAAAATGCTATTATCCAATTCAATAAGATATTTAATGAATTGACATCCTCGAATTGTTTATATGATGATTTATAGATCATTTGAAGATCTTCCGGCTGTTACCGGATGGCAACAACTGCGCAGAATACGTCATAGTAAACAGTAGTGAGCATTTGCGCAAACGCAGAGGCACTCGCTCTTTGTACCTGTTCGGTATGAGTATGAGTAACAAGATCGAAGTTTCAGATGTAATATCTCAGTATAGTTTAAATTCAATTGACGGTATTGTATTACATTTTTACGCCTTTGAACTTGTTCGCAAACATTAAAAAAAATATCTAAAAGATATAGAGCTTTACTTAAATTCAAATTTAAATTGGAACTTAATATAAGAAAATGAGTGTTATTACTTGGAGCTTTGTTAGTATAATTTATAATGTCACTATCGATTACTTTAGCAATCATTATTTTGTATAAATTGACCAACGTTAATTTTTATATGGAACTAACAATTGACGGTATTGTATTACATTTTTACGCCTTTGAACTTGTTCGCAAACATAAAAAAAAAAAAACCTAAAAGATTTAGAGCTTTACTTAAATTCAAATTTAAATTGGAACTTAATATTAGAAAATGAGTGTTATTACTTGGAGCTTTGTTAGTATAATTTATAATGTCACTATCGATTACTTTAGCAATCTTTATTTTGTATAAATTGACCAACGTTAATTTTTATATGGAACTAGCAATTGACGGTATTGTATTACATTTATACGCCTTTGAACTTGTTCGCAAACATAAAAAAAAATATCTAAAAGATTTAGAGCTTTACTTAAATTCAAATTTAAATTGGAACTTAATATAAGAAAATGAGTGTTATTACTTGGGCTTTGTTAGTATAATTTATAATGTCACTATCGATTACTTTAGCAATCATTATTTTGTATAAATTGACCAACGTTAATTTTTATATGGAACTAACAATTGACGGTATTGTATTACATTTTTACGCCTTTGAACTTGTTCGCAAACATAAAAAAAATATCTAAAAGATTTAGAGCTTTACTTAAATTCAAATTTAAATTGGAACTTAATATTAGAAAATGAGTGTTATTACTTGGAGCTTTGTTAGTATAATTTATAATGTCACTATCGATTACTTTAGCAATCTTTATTTTGTATAAATTGACCAACGTTAATTTTTATATGGAACTAGCAATTGACGGTATTGTATTACATTTATACGCCTTTGAACTTGTTCGCAAACATAAAAAAAAATATCTAAAAGATTTAGAGCTTTACTTAAATTCAAATTTAAATTGGAACTTAATATAAGAAAATGAGTGTTATTACTTGGAGCTTTGTTAGTATAATTTATAATGTCACTATCGATTACTTTAGCATCATTATTTTGTATAAATTGACCAACGTTAATTTGTAAATGGAACTAACATCAATTTTATTGATTCGTATTGATATTTATTAACTTAATAACAGTTCTAGTTTAATTGCACAATTTTCTGTAGCTTTGGTTATAACAACTTGTTTACTATAAGGAACTTTTATTTTAAGGCCGTGGTAGCAGCATTTTAGCTAATGTTACTTTTAATTCTTGGTACGCGAACAAATCGAATTTTATTCCCGCCAATGAAATTCTTTATTACAATTTTATTTGCTTAATTGGGACATGCTCGGCGGTGAAGGTAAATATCATGAGGAAACCTGTATGTCTAAGAAATAAAATGAAAAAATATATTTCAAAGACATGAGAAAACTAAACTCTCCAGGGTGGAGGATTAAGCTCAGTAGTGAGATTTATATATATATATACTGGTTAATATACTTAAATAGCAAATAAATAGGTAATTATATAATTAAATGTCTTATTGGTTTTCATATTGTTTATATAAAACAAAATGGCTTACGTTAAATAGATAGTATCTTTATTTATTATGTATTAAGATATATATATATATATACTGGTTAATATACTTAAATAGCAAATAAATAGGTAATTATATAATTAAATGTCTTATTGGTTTTCATATTGTTTATATAAAACAAAATGGCTTACGTTAAATAGATAGTATCTTTATTTATTATGTATTAAGATATATATATATATATATATATATATATATATATATATATATATATATATATATATATATATATATATATATATACTGGTTAATATACTTAAATAGCAAATAAATAGGTAATTATATAATTAAATGTCTTATTGGTTTTCATATTGTTTATATAAAACAAAATGGCTTACGTTAAATAGATAGTATCTTTATTTATTATGTATTAAGATATATATATATATATATATATATATATATATACTGGTTAATATACTTAAATAGCAAATAAATAGGTAATTATATAATTAAATGTCTTATTGGTTTTCATATTGTTTATATAAAACAAAATGGCTTACGTTAAATAGATAGTATCTTTATTTATTATGTATTAAGATATATATATATATATATATATATATATATATATATATATATATATATATACTGGTTAATATACTTAAATAGCAAATAAATAGGTAATTATATAATTAAATGTCTTATTGGTTTTCATATTGTTTATATAAAACAAAATGGCTTACGTTAAATAGATAGTATCTTTATTTATTATGTATTAAGATATATATATATACTGGTTAATATACTTAAATAGCAAATAAATAGGTAATTATATAATTAAATGTCTTATTGGTTTTCATATTGTTTATATAAAACAAAATGGCTTACGTTAAATAGATAGTATCTTTATTTATTATGTATTAAGATATATATATATACTGGTTAATATACTTAAATAGCAAATAAATAGGTAATTATATAATTAAATGTCTTATTGGTTTTCATATTGTTTATATAAAACAAAATGGCTTACGTTAAATAGATAGTATCTTTATTTATTATGTATTAAGATATATATATATATATATATATATATATATATATATATACTGGTTAATATACTTAAATAGCAAATAAATAGGTAATTATATAATTAAATGTCTTATTGGTTTTCATATTGTTTATATAAAACAAAATGGCTTACGTTAAATAGATAGTATCTTTATTTATTATGTATTAAGATATATATATATAATGTTCATGAGCTTTACGACTTTCTTTATTAAGATGTGAGCAAAATCGAAAAATATATAGCCTTTCGATTGCTAAATGTTATGTTGATTATTTTAAATGATAAATAATAAACTTTAATCTACTAATGAAGTGATTCAAAAGCGTGGTGCTACGTATACTTTAGTCCAGTAGTGGGCTATCACAGGAAGTTGACAATTAATTTTTATGTACTTAATTTGATTAGTTAACTATACCTTTTTATTGCCTAAGCAATCTTTTAAAAAATTTAAGTAATTGTTATATTTATTTAATTTAACTTTTAAATATAATAAAGTTAATTGTAATGTTATATTTTAATCTATAATATAACTGTTATATAATTGATATAGGTTATGTATAAGGTTATATATACCTGTGCCTGAATTTAAATACACAAATGATATGTATTATGCAAAGAAGTTAAATAAATAACGTGTACATTTGCAACTTGTTTACCTACTTTTGAAATAGATCTGAATTACCTTCATGAGTACTCAACTCTTATTAGCGCGTATATGATGGAACTGTTCAACTCTAAGCAGACGCGGGAAAATAACTGACAACTGTTTTTTTTTTTAATTTGCTTATAACTATTGCAAGTCAGTACGGATATTTCAATATAAATAATTATTAATGAGAATTTAATCTTGTAATTTAAAGTTAAGTTATTATAACAAACGAATACAAAAATAAGATATTTAATGGGAAAACGTTGTTAAATAGATTTGTACTATCGCAAATTTAATTAGATATGCGGGAGCGTTTGTTTTAATAGATTAAAATCTTAACAATAAGCATTTTAATAATGTAATTATAATTAAATAAATGGTGAAATAATGTTCTCGTGTACACCGCCGACGGCGCGAAAATATTTCCATGTTGATACTGACCTCACCTGTACGAAGAACGAACGAAACCATGCAATATGCTTATCTACGTATTTAATTACAAACTAAAGTAATTTAACGGGCAATTAAAGCATCAATAAACGACGCTTAGTCTAGATATATTTTGCCCCGCATTAAAATTACTATAAAAATAATAGCTAACGGTCAATTTTATTGCATTTATATTAGTTTTACTTTTATATATATATATATATATATATATATATATATATACTGGTTAATATACTTAAATAGCAAATAAATAGGTAATTATATAATTAAATGTCTTATTGGTTTTCATATTGTTTATATAAAACAAAATGGCTTACGTTAAATAGATAGTATCTTTATTTATTATGTATTAAGATATATATATATAATGTTCATGAGCTTTACGACTTTCTTTATTAAGATGTGAGCAAAATCGAAAAATATATAGCCTTTCGATTGCTAAATGTTATGTTGATTATTTTAAATGATAAATAATAAGCTTTCCGACATTAATCTAAGCAGACGATAGTAAAGCACATTTAGAAGATAAGCGATTAAAATAAATTGAAATGAAATTAATGATTCATTGAAAATTCTCGAACAGTAATTGTTTTGAAGTTTACATTGAATATCAATTTTACCACCAAAACTACTGCCGACAGCAGATAAAGATATTGACGCATTAAAAAAACAAACTAACTACAATGGAAACTAACTAACTAATTACTCACAATAACTAAACTAAATATTTGATTGTCTACAGAAAACGTGGAGTCATGCAAGAAAGTGAACATACCAGTGATAGACATCCATGGATAGCGCGGTATATCGGGTAGCGGCTGAGCAGAGGGCTGAGCACAGGTGGCACCCATGGCGTCCACAGAAGCTGCAGAAGCGGCGGAAGCAGCCGAAGCAGCCGCCTGATGGTAGAACTGTGCCGCCGCGGCCATGCTCGCCGAAGCAGCCGACACTGCAGCGCCACCATTGTGTTGCCCCAGCGCGTAGTTCATCATAGGATCAGCGCCCACAGCTGCCGGATACCGACAGCTCTTATCATCGGCCCCAACACCAGTGAAGGGCACCGAACCGCCGAACTGCTGGTGATGCGACACGTAAGGATACATCCTCGTCGGAGCGCCGGGCGAGGCCGACGACGACGACGACGACCGCTGCGGGCTGCCAGCACCAGGAGAACCGGCCCCCAGTGCCGCCGCACCGGACAGCGACGACGACAACGACGACGACAGCGACGATGACAACGACGACGACAACGACGACGAAAGCGACGCCTCTATAGGCGACGCCCCCGCACCCGCGAACAAGTTCTGGTGATGGAACTGTTGGTGGTACTTCGGGAGCATGCTATCGATGATGAACTTGGAACTCATCGCTCGGCGGCGACGCGCGCGACGTACGCCTCGCGGGAGGATGCGTTTATCGCCGGCGATTCGGATCGATTCGCGCGCGTGCACCTCTACTATGGCCGCGGATCGTTTATGACCCGCGTATGAGGCTCTACGACTCTGAATTCCCCGTCGCGGCGAGCGTTACCGTAGCCGCGCGCTGCGAGCGAGACGGCGAACCGACCACCATCCGAGCAAAAGAGATGCACGATTGGAACGCGCCGTCTTGGAAACCTCTCCGTCTCATTAATCCCTACCTGCGTTGCTTATATTAGAAAGAGATAAAAGCTATTCGCTAACGAGTTCCTCGCCGGCCATTGTTGGTAATGGTGTGCTCCCCCCCTCAGCCCGTGTCCCCCGCCACCGCGCCAATAGTACCCCGCTGCAGAACATTCGCCGCCAATCACAAACCATTCCGGCACTTCTAGCTGTCAAAATGAACGGCTTTAAGCGAAACGGAACCAACATTACATCCAATTTTTTCTTTGAATGGAAATTTAATAACTTATATAAAGTAGGTTTTAATAAATGTTGGTAGATAAAAAGTGGGATCTGTATAAAATTTTAAATTATATCGTATAAATATAAACAAAAATAATAATAAATTATGTCCCGCCTAGCACTTGGATATATTTCTGTATACCAATATATATGAATGTAAACATATACATAATTCTAGTAGTATTAGTTATTTACTTATTATTTAATTCGTATATCTGTGGTATGTGAAAATAGAAAATAAGAAATATAAAAAAATATAAACGCACATAAATTAATTTCGTTTCTGAAACAGTTAAATAAATAGAAAAAAAAGCCATAATGTTTTAATATATTTAATACTTAATTTATTAAACTATATAAAATACAAAATACTAAATACCGTATTTTGAATTTTATAATTAAGTTATAAAGAATTACAAAGAAGTTATTAGCAATTTTTGTGTATTGTATAATTATTATAAATTTCATATAAGAAATTTAATTCTATACGAAAATCGTTGCACCGATGATCTAACAAAGCAAATCAATATATTAGAATTTATCAATTACTATCAGAATATTTTTTCCAATATTAGTAGAAGGGAAGACAGGACGTTATATAGTATTGGCATTTAAAAAATTTGTTATGTACGAAGAAAAATATATAAACATCTACAATTTCTAATAAGAAATTTATCTTACAAATATACTTTTTGTTTTCAAAAAAAGAATTGCACGAAGTTGTGTTACGCCAGCCACGTGGTCGAACCGGTATCCTCTGTCTCTCTCTAACGCGCACGCCGTCTTCCTCGTACGTTTCATTCATACCCGCAAGTCGTAACTGCACCAAGCACGTGCGCAATAACAAACTTAATGGATATTTAAATAAAACCGTTTATTGCGTGAGAAATTTATTTATTTACAGCATTTTCGTTTGTTAACCGCGTTTAGTGCATGGTTTTTATGGGCTTAAGTTGGCTTTTCAGCTTTTATCAGGTCGCTGGTACGGCTGTGAGGCAGTAGAACATTGCATAAGTATAGGGTTTATGTTGTTATTGTGATCTTTATGCCACAAATATATAGGGAGCAATAATATGGTCAGTTAGGGTCATTCGTTTAGCGATAGGTGCAATTTTTTATAGTCGTTTAATTGTTTTAAATTGTAAATATGGAGGTTAACGTCTATTTACATCGTTATCTATTGTTTATTGTTTAGGAGTATGATTTTTATTGGTTCATCACAAAGTTACTATCGTAATTAAAGTTAACCTTTAGTATTCTTTATAACGCCAATGTATTGCAATATAGCATGATAAAGCTCTTAATATAATTATTTATTTAAATAAATTGTCTTCAAATATAAACATTAAATTCCATTAACCTAAAATGGCATATTGAACTAATTAAAATTCATTATAAGTAAAATAAAAATGGTCGATTGTCATCGTTTTAATGTTTTATGACATAAATTTTGGATGAATGTTTATAAAAAATATGTTTACTTTTTAAATATCAAATACATCATCTCGACTGACTAAGGATATATACTCTAGAGGAATATCAGAGCGTAAAATACAAATACTGCATTTGGCTGTTCCGCGTCATGAATGAGAGAACGGGGTATCCAATTGATGGTCATCCCAGGTTCAAAACCGTCGTGGACATAAGACGTGACAATGCAAAGCTGAAGATGTAAAAAACCATGACGTATACCCGTTGTCTTCACCAACAGAAGGGAATAAAATTCCTCGATATTGCCGTTAATCAATGATTTATTATTTACCTCTTAATCTATTTATGGTAAACATGATAGAGTCACGTCACAGTTATGATCTTATTGTAGCATGAATAGGTTGGCTCGACCTTGGCGTAATACGCTTTCCTTAGGCAATGATGTTACTACGGCCCAAGTAATGGATTAAAAATATTCATCTGACGAAAACAAAATCGTAACTTATTGTCATGTCGACACTGGTAGAGCGACACTGCAGTTTGTTTCTAGCTGGCCGGGGTAAGACCAGGCCCTCACAGAACACCAGAGTAAAAGAGCAGCATAATGCTGCTGTGCTACTCTGTTCGTCTGAAGAGTTTAGGATTCGGGGACCTTTATCACTGGTGACAAGGCATTCCATTTCAATATCCTCAAGGGTAACAATGCATCTGTATTATGATTCCTTAGCAAGGACTTATGTATGTAGACGTCATTGGCCGCAGAAATCACTAGCCATCAGGTGAACTGTGTGCTCGTTTTATACTCTCAATGTAATTTTTTTAAAAAAAAATATTTATCCTTTCCACAACCGCACCCTTACTTGAGCCTTCAAGCCTGATAACTGCCGCCAGCAAGCAGATGATTCTATTGTGTGAGGTTCGATCTTACGATAAAAAGAAATGTCTAGCCTAACCTTATTTAAAATATAACGCTTATGCTATCGTCCAATGATTAATGTTCCATTACGATTTTTATGTCGAGGATAAATGGTCACCCTATTGGTGTGCAGGAATCGCTTAACAACAGGTGAACCTTGTCAGTAATAACTGATCATAAACAATCTTATTAGTATGTGCTAGTTTGGAGACAGAAAACGTAGTGGTCCTCCATTCACGTTATTAGATATTTTGAGATTATAAATTTCTGTGACAGTTTTTCACTTACCTTTCTCGGCATAAACTAACAAACTTTATTTCATATGGACTTTTTAAAAAAAAATACTTTTTGACAGATTAAATAAAAATCAAATCATATCGTCAAAAATTATATGTCAATCATTCTTTCCAAAAAAGGTAATCTTGCGACCAATAACACCTAGATTTATCGTCGATAAGGAATCATAATGTAGATGCGTTGTTATCCTAGACAAAGATGGATAACCTCGTCACCGGTAATAAGGGTGTGTCACCCGATGAACCACCTGGCGTTCTGTATGGTAATTTTTTTTTAAATTATTTAAAAAAGATTGATAGCAGTGCTATTAACATCAATAATCTTGCAAAAATTCCCATAAACCATTCCTCAGTTTAAATGCTTGTCTTTAATAATCACTTAAATTAAAATAACGTATGAATGCTGCTTTATTTTCTTGATTTTTTGTTGTTGTTGTAGTATTGTATTTATTGTCCTTTATATATTTTTATACCTCGTAAGCCTTCCTATTTCTGGTATCCAATAGTGAGCCACTGATGCCGGAAGTCAAGAAATTTAGGCATTGATTGGCAGGGCTCATTTTATCTTAACGATTAAATGGACATTAAGGCATTTAAACGACAGTTTACTTACTTTATTACCTACCGTTGCTCACTCACTTACGTTTATTCTTCTCATTTACTTGCAAAAATAGACTGAACACATTAAAACAAACCTCAATACAACAGAACCGACAGCTTCCGAAATTTAACTAACACTAAACTGAAAAGACTTACAGGAATCTTACAAGAAAAAAATTATCATTCAACGATAGAATGGTATCTGCTTGGCATAGTATGAGCGACAGAAATGCATGCAATTAGAAATCGTTGGTTCTCAATAGGAACTTTATATATAAGAAACAAAACAATGCTGTCATCGAAAAGACCAAGTGTTAAGTTCTTTGACTGTTGTATATACGGTACTATTGGCGTTTTATTTATTACCGTATGATATCTTATCAGAGGCTTTGATGAAACGGGGCCGTCATAAATACGAAGTTCGTTATGATCAGAGTTATACGAACACAGGCCTCCAAAGAATCGGTAAGAGAGTTGTTCAAGGGTATAAAAATATTAATTACTCAGTGTTTTTTTTTATAGAATGGGTCGCAAACGAGTAAACCCACCCGATGGTAAGTGATCATCGCCGTCCATGAACACCACTGGAGTCGCAAGTATATATATATATATATATATATATATATATAATATACATGATGTTAATGTCTGTAACTTCCCACATAGGTATATGTATTTGTTCAACTTACAAACGTTCCAAAAGTTCCATTGTTTATCGTTCTTAAGTACTTGCTTTAGAAATTCATGGCATATATTAGCATGCCTGTGAGATTGGCTGTTTCATAATGAATGGCTCAGATAGAATAAAAGCTAGAAGCAGTTCAGATCTTCTCAGATAGAGTTAATATCTTACATATTTTATAAGAGTTTATTAAAATACGGCAGGTATAAACCCATAGTTAGTGGAACTACTTATTAGACGCATAGTTGTAAAAGGAAACCCGTGGAAAGTACTGGCGTTGATGATTCGAAGCGCTTTAACATCTCAATAACATTAAAAAGTTTACAGGCCCATAGCAATACATATTTCGCTCATATATATTTTACGATGCACAATAGTGGATCGGCGTGTACGACAATATAATCGCATAACACGTAAAATGTAACTAAAGTCGAGTGCACACTTTTGACCAAAGAGACCGGTGTACCATCACGCCCCGTTTTATGGGGGATCGATGGGAAAGAGGCCATCGGCGGAGCCGCAAAATCCCAGGTGGGTGGGGCGCACGTCCATCGTAAAAGTTCTCGACTCCTGAGAATATTTACAACTATCGGCCCGCGAGATTTAACGACCAGTTTATAGATCCGACTGTTTTCATTTCGATATAAAGTTGCCCTGTCACTGACGCCCATCTGTATGCGTATACGAGACAGGTATTGCTCAACGGCTATCACCTTCGAGTTGTATACACGATATGTTTCCGACTAAGATATGTTTAATGTGGTGATACAATAACAATTTGTTTGCTGACAGCTGAATTTTGTGAAAATATGGGACGTGGGATTTTTTAAAAAAAATACGTCGTATAATTTACGTGATTTATTTTGTTTCAGACACTCCAATTAGAATTTCAATTAATAGTTTACTCATCGGTTAGAAATATAAAATAATGTTTATGTATATTAAATTTATTTAGATATTTTACTGTATATATGTTAGCTTTTATATTATATTTCTAATGTAGGTTTTCTGAACTCACCAAATGATCAGCATCAAAACCTGTAACAAAGGAAATATATCATTGATCAAAGATAAGTTATTGTAATGAAAATTTAAGCAATTTATGGGCGATTGATAAGCATGAGACCAATTCTCTCAATATCTATCAAAATCTCAATGAAGTTATATCCCAGGTGGCTGGTCCTATTATAGTTTGATATTACATACAGCAACTAAAATCTAATAAGATTTTGAGATTCTAAAATAGAAATTAAGATTTAAGATGATTTATCATGGATGAAAAATTATAATCACTTCATCGATAACTGTATCTCTATCCTAATGTTGAATTAGAAAGCAGATTTGTATAAACTAAATAAAAACTGACTGAAAGTAGTAAAATTAAAAATAATGGGTCAGCTGTTCTTCACGTCTTTATGCAGCGAATTGATTGAAAATTGTAAAAAATAAAATAGAATAAATAAAAGATGTTCACAGTGATGATATACTCGTAGTACCTTTCCCGGATCTGATGAATGCATATGCAATAAGACCAGGGGAAGGCTCAAACGGTATTATACTTTGCATTTTAAACCGAATTAACCATGGGGAGTGTTCTGAGGAAATGTTCGGATTAATTCCAGCCGATGAGTTTAAACATCGTACATCACCACAGAATTCAAAATTTCATCCTCATCATCTTGTTGGTTAACAATACACCACTGTGCGCTTCACGCGAAATTTCCTGCCACGCACAACTACTCTGTGGAATCGGCTGTCGCCAGCGATGTTTCCGAACCGATACGACTTAGGGACCTTCAAGAAAAGAGCCTACACCTTCCTTAAAGGCAGGCAACACATTTGTGGCTCCTCTGGTGTTGCGTATGCTCATAGGCAGTGGTGATCACTTCCCATCAGGTGGGCTGCAAGTTCCTTTGCCACCTATACTATTAAAAAAAATGATTCAATAGGCTCATCGGTGTTAGTATACTGGATAGTGAGTATCATAACTTAATGTCTCAATCTTTTATGACCGCATAACTTATGCTACACTTGGTTTATACCACATATTTCATAATTTGATGTACCTAATTATTATCGTTATTTGATTTTGATGATTGACGTGATTAATATTGATCGAGTATTTTTTATAAGTATGACAAAACAACACACAATTCAGCCAATGATAAGTAATCACTGCAATACATTAGCACCTTGATAAATCTTCAATGAAGTTTCAAGAAGTGGAATGACCACCCCGAACGGAGATGGAATGCCTCGTCACGGGTCTCTGGATGCGTACTCTGATCATACGAAACAAACCTGTGTGATGCTGCTATTTCACGCTGATATTTTGTGGGAGCGTTGTCTTCTCCGGCCGAGCCAACCCATTCTTACTTAACGTTAAATCCGCCCTCATCGACGAGCGTAAAGAACCTAGACCAACGGCAGTAGGTAGGTAGGATATTTATTAAGCCATTACAGCCGTGTACAAGCCGGAGGGTAAGTAGAAAATTTTAATTTCACGTCTAGAGGCGGCCGGGGCACGGAAATTTGTGTGGCATAATAAGTGAGATTGTTGCGAAATTCGCTACAAGAAAAAGAAAGAGGGCTAGCAACGCACTAGCGAGATAGCATATTGTGGACCTGGCGTATGATAATATTTATGGCTTAGTAATAAAGCCACATATATAACTGTTTCATCACTGTGAAATCTTTACAGAACTATATTTATGAATCTTAATTTGTGAGAGAATACAATTAATATTTTTATTATTTGAGGATATTTAATATTCCTATCTTCGCATGGTTGATTAATCAATAAATAAAATAATCAACAAACAATAAATAAATGAAATACTATAAACTTTAATATTAATAATAATTGTTATTATATACACTTAGATATTTGGATGAATCTATAATTGAGATCAACCCGTTCTTGTTGTTGTTTCATATTGCCAGTAAAAGAGTAAAAAGGTAACAAATTTCAAGCATAAAGAGATGGTGAAGGTGGATTATCTTAGTCCTTAGTGATGACAATACTTTCGACTTGAGTCGTCTTTGAAGATAAGTCAGTAAGTATCTATGGCTGTGACCATTACTCATTTATTCACACATGACATTCTAATGTCCGTATAAAAACACACACGTTATGGCTTAATTTGCTACAAATAAACATTAATGAATTGTTATACGAAAGATATCGTTATGTCTGAGGGAAGACCACACCTTTATAAAATATCTTAAAATATCCAAACTAGGAACCAAGATATTTCATCTTATTCCTGTTAAGGGACAGCAAATCTGAAAGTTCTTGGATATATGTTCATTTCACAAGGTCATTAGCCATTAAATGAACTGTATGCTCGTCTTTGAACCCAACCAAAAACCAATTAAAACGAGTTATATTTTATTATGTGCAAATTCTAAATTCGAGCAAATAATAACGATTGACATTTATGTAAACATATTCCTAGCTAATATTAAACTATTTGTGTAGTAAGTACTAGAAGATACACTAAAAACAAAAATAAATTTAAAAATATTTTAACATAAGGTTTTTTCATAACAAACCTTTTAAAAGAAAACGGATCGAATTTATTTCAGAAATTAAAAGCTTTTCACTGATATAATACCAATAAAAAACTACGTCATCTCTGAAGTACATCCATACTAAGCGAACGCGAGTCAGCGGGCGCACGTGTAAGTGGCAGCTTCAATATTTATGTGCAATTTTTCGAGCTCCGCCCGCCCCGCCGCCCTGGCCCGAAGCGTCCTCCATAAAGGATGCAGCGCTCCATCTTCCCTGTTCAAGCACGCCTAAATTGCCCATAGATGAGCCCAGTTATGAATATACGTTGCAATTATTAATAACCTATCTGCTGCTATCTTGAAAAAGTTTCAACGGCATAAATAATTGTTTGTTACGTTGTTAAAATGGACTTTGTTGGTTCGAGTATGCCGTTATAAATTATAATTTGTTATTCGAAAATACTAAAGTTTTTATTTATTATTTTATTTATATACTTAAGTAAATATACTTTCGACTTTATGTTATTAGTGAACTTATCAATTAAAAAAAATGGTTGTAATTGTAAATCAAATAAAAGTTGTACTAATATCATGTGACTAATTAAAATTATTATAATTATTATAATCAATAGTTAATGACAGTAGTTCTATCGTGTCAAAACACAAAATAGTATGTTTTGTTTCTTTCTATGATACTAAGGGTCACCCTTTACGCACACAGTAAGTAAAGTAAAAAACAACTAAATATATCCTGAAAATTGATTAAACATGTGTTTAATCTATTTTCAGGATTCCTTTAGGGTTAAAACGCAAGATTCGTTACTAGTATTTCAATTTCTATCTAAAATCATCACACCAAACATAGTAGAGTTATGATGCAAATTCATGGCAATATTTTATTCACCCATTAGACGCACTAGACCCCGTAGACAGCCGCAGTGTCCATATTTCTTTTTAATATTTTTATTTTCATTGTATATAGATTAGAATGTTTTAAAAGAAAGTTCTTGATTAGAATTTTGAAAAATATTTTAAACACTCATTACTAAACGATACATTAACTCATAAGCTAAATATGATATGGAACTCTTGAAACAACGATATCAATTACCTTGAATGTAGGTTATTTTATCTGGTACTTGACTACCATACCGCCATGATAAGTGGCAATGCAATCGCATGCATTAAACGTAAGCAAATTAATATTGAAGAACGAAACATGTAATATAACATTCTATAAATGGTAAATCAATATACCACATGATGTAGATGGTAAGTTGAAACTGCGGCGTATAAACACTTGCATCAAATTTGAAAACGATTCAAGATACATACATATACGTTGTTATCCCTGAGGACTGAAATGCTTCGCTTCCAATAGTCTTCGGGTCCCTACGCTCACCAAACGAAACGTCGCAGTATTATGCTGCTAATGTACTATGTTATTTTATGACGACGTAACCCTTCCAAATTCGAGAGGATCCATACACGTTGAAGCTAGAAAAACACTGCACCGTGGCTCTATCATTGGAAACGTCGTCCTAAAGATGATGTCTATTAGGAAAGGGTGGAAACCCATAATCTAGGTTCTCCTCACTTTATTGCACACTCCAAAATACTGAGAGGCTAGACACCTTACGCCTTTGACCGAGGGTCGATTAGCTTAATATTATAATTCTTGGCAATATGTTATTAATAATTATAACAATTTGCCTACGTTAGTCTTTCCGTCTTAGTATAATTTGTGTGTCTTTAAGAGAAGAGTTTATAGGAATTTACTGAGATAGTGCCCCTACCATCAACGTCTGTATCATCACTTGCAAGACAAGCACTGGTTTCAGTTAAAAAAGAAGCAGATAACCTACGCTTAAAATGCTCTAAATCTAATCGTAAACGCTACATGTATTATATAAGACGTCTTAACACTATTTTCCCATAAAAAGGTAATATCGCAAGCTAAGGTATTAACGATATTAAGCCTGCGACGTTGTGTACTCAAAATATTGCGAAGGCGTGTTCTGGCTACCGATTAGAAGGATATTCTGCGTAACTGTACACAATTTAACCCCGTATTCATATAAACAGGCGCGAGACGATATGACCTATACAAACAACTTAAATATATACAAGAACAACTAGCTTAGCACCCATATACTGCGAAAGGAAATATTGTAGCATCTAGTATGTGGAATTTATTGATTAAAATGCTTTAAATAATCGAACTTTTTTTTTACAGTCGTTGAGTCAAGCTGTAACTAGTTTCCGGCTGAAATATAATTGTTGCTGAGAGGGATGAACCACGTTCTCACAAAATACTAATGTGATTTTTCACATAACGCTACTGCGCGTATGGTGTGTGTAGTGTAATTGAGACCATGGGGGAACCTGAGAGCTCAATGATACATAATGAGGCCTTCCTTCTCAGTCTCCGGAGCTGACAGCTTTGTTGAAAATGAATGTAGATGTGACTTGGGCAGAAGTCACCAGTTACCATGCGATAAGCACAGTGCCACCCCTAATGTTTTTTAAAAATACATATATATCAACATAAAAAAGTCCCTCTAAACGTACTACTAGTAAATATAAGTTTCCTTAATTGTTTCACATAATAAATTGAATAAAATACATTCTTACCTATGTACTCAGTAATATTTTTTAGATATTTTTCTAATAAATAATTTTAAAGTAACTATAGTAAGATGAAACGTCATATGGATTATTAAAATCTAGTTATTGCGAAAGGAAGAATATTTTACAGGTTTAAGGGTGACAAAATGGTTGGTAAGGATCATGTCACTGGCGCTCATCCATTCTCTATAGGCGCTGATCCGATCTTCTAGGAATAAGATGAATTTTAGCATTAATTTAGGTTTGTCGTTCTGTTTATTAACATCTGTTATCTTGAAACGACTTTAAAAAAGAAGATTTTATATTCGACGCATATGCTAATTTTAGATTTAATGTTTGATTTATTTTAATTATTCTAGATTTCAATAGAAGATCAATACAACTTATTGCCTATTGCCCTGACATTCATAAACTACGGCAACTATTCTCACGAGAGAATAATTTTCTCAAAAACTTGTTTAACCATGGACTATTTTTTTTTGTTTTAAACTTTCTAAGCAAGTGCTTGACCACGATCCCACCTGATGTTAAGTGGAAATGCAGTCCTGGATGGTAAGGCGTACTAGCTCAGTAAATGCCTATTCACTCTACTCTTGGAAACACCCACATTGTAATCGGAGAGAAAGACAGACGCGGGCAAACTATTTCAGTCTTTGCTGTACGAATAATGAAAGACCAAGCAAAGCGCTTCATTCGGATTTGAGGGATGTTCACAACAATAGGATGAAATCCAGCAGTGCGTCGTGAGGTCCAACGGGAGGAATTAGATCATGTGAAATAAAAACAACACAAAAGGAATAAAAAGGTAAAGTTACAGCCAATATATACTACATATATACCATTATTTTAAGGAAGTCATTTTGTCTGCTGACCCTTATTACTGGTGAAGAGGCACTCCATCTTAGTCCTCAGGAATGACATTATGATTCCTTAATGAAGATGAATGTTGAAAAAATCTGCCACGTGCTATAGCATGACATTATTCTAATTAAAAACTTCGAATACTGAGTTCTTACATAAACCTATCTCAAATAAATACGTTTCTTTTTATATAATTACACATTACAAATTAATTAATGAAAATTTTCAATTACTTCCATATGAGTAAGGTAGACATATAAAAATAAAATGATAATCAAATTTTACACGTAAGATTATAAATCTTCATCAAATTCAAGCGTAAAAAAATAACAGTAGCGGAATAATTCCATAACTATCATTTCTCAATCTACACAGCGACCGCTGAAGTAATATTATTCAAATAAAAACAATTTCAATTTGTTCCCAAATTGAAACAGAGAGCAGGCGGCGTGTTATTACATTTTGGGCGGAGGTTAGCGGCGGCAGAGCGTGTAAAGTGCCGATAGAGTCCCCTCCCGGCCCTCTCATTGCCTATAACACAAGCTCCGGGCTTTCGGGCTTTCCTCAAAAGCCTCCGAGAACGCCTCAAATTTAGCGACTTTTCGCTCTCGATACTTTCACGCGACATTTAGACGTTATATGCGGTGTAGTGTCATACCTCTGTGACACGAGTTTTGTAAAGAATGTGGTTTTTGATGGCCAACCCTCTAACACGTTTATACAGCGATCGCTGGTACAGGTGATACAATAAGTTAAATATTTCTTATTTTTCCGAAACTATGCTGAACCGATACATGAAAAGTTTTAGAAAAAAGAGGTTTGTATATGTGATACAGCGGTCGAGCCACACTGCAGTTTGTTTCTAGCTGCAGAATGAATTGGTCAGCTCGTATCGGGAAGACCACGCCCTCACAGAACACCAGCGTAAAATAGCAGCATAATATTGCCGTGTTTCGTCTGGTGTGTGCAGAGATCCGAGATCTTTATAACGTGTGACGAGGCATTGCATCTCAGTCTTCAAGGGTGACAACGTATCTGCATTATGATTAATTGTCAAGGAAGAATATAGATGTCATGGACCGCAGGAATCTCTACCCATCGTGATTCGTGCTCGTTTGTTAATATTAATATAATAAAAAAATAAAAAATAAAAATCAATTGTTATGAACAATATACAAGACGTAGTATGTTAAACAAGGTATTAAAATTTTACTTTTCCATCTTTTCTCAAACATTTCTATTTACGAACGGAAACGTTTTATACTGCTATAGGTCATTTGAATATAAAAGCAAAAAGATAAAAAGTTATATATCATATATAACAATTAATGTTACAATAAATAATTTCGTATATAACCGTAACCTTTGAGGCTAGCACGAAAGTGACAGAACTCGATATAGCTTCGGAATCCTGAACCAGTTTATGCTTCCAGTTTAAAATTATTCTTTGGTGCATCTGAAAGGCACTAGATGAATCTTATCTGATTTTTTTAAACCCTGGACATGAGCATGATGCATTACAGAGCATATAATTTAATGTAATTGGTAAAAAGATACACAATATTTTAATATTTTTTACACATAGGTTTTGTTTCTTTTTCCATAAACGTAATACTTCTGCGTTTATCATTGTTTATTTAGTATCGTTTAGGTCCTATGATGTCCAACGAAACCATATATATTTTATCTTATTTTACTCTAACATAGGATTGTCTTCCTAGTTTCTCTTATCTTGAAACAAAATCAGACATTAAAGAGATCGACACTCGTTAAATAGAAGCTAAAACATGAATTGCCATTCATAAATTATAAACTGTATATTTCTGTGGCCTATATATATGTATAACTAGATCACAATTTATAGGACTACACAGTTTTAACTTTTAAACATACCTATATGTTTACATTTTATTCGAACTAGGCAATAGCCTAGTTGGTAATGTAAATGGTAATCCCATTAACATCACTGGTATAGCAAATCAATCGTTGTTGCATTGGATAATCAATACTTAAGATATTAGCGCTCTTCTAGAGTCAGATTTATAAAAGTCAATGACCTTATTTTTGAAAAAGAAAACGAAAACAATCGTTATACTTTTGATTTGGTATACAGGAGTTTAATATTACTACTGACCTGACCGGTTTTGTTTAAAAAGGTTTAAAATGGGACGCTGGTAAAATTTACAATAACACTAAGCGTCTAGAATAATAAGTGATTTTTTTATTATTATTATTACATTGAGGTTGACAGATTCACCTGGTTAGTAATTCCTAAGGCCCAGGCCCATGACACTTCCATTCAGTCTCGATATCAATCATAAAGCAGATGAATTGTTACTTTATGATATTTTTGTCGATGGATACCTGCACTCATGAAACGAAACACTACAGCGTCGTGATGATATTTTACGCTAGTATTCTGTGAAGGCGTTGCCATTCCTCGGTCTAGCCTGCCCATTTATACAACAGCTGTATAACACAACCTGATGAGTCGGTCTACTTCTATCATAAAAATATTCCACCGGGAATTACACTGAGACACAATCAGTAATGGTTAGTTTTAGTTAACTTATTTATTTTAAACATGATTTACTTGAAATATAGGTTCCTTAACTAAATTTTAGACTGAATATTTTTAAAATGTAACAATAACCAACTATTTTGTTTTAAGGATGCTGTGAGTAGCCGTAGAGCCATCTGTGTTCCAATGTTCAGACTAGAGATGGTCTCTCTATCTTACTCCCCACATACATAAAATCTCGCCAACGAAAGCGAGTTACGTAAAGAACATATTTTCAAAAATATTCAAATACTATACTATTTTTTATAAATAATAATTATTTTATAAATTGTTAAAATGGTGAATGATTCGCTAAGTAGTTTATGTTTAAAAGAGAATTCATAGCGCCATCTCTGGGGTGGCTATAGAACTACTCTCTCAGTCTATTCACCTAAAGATGCATTGCATTTTGCAAGTGCATGTTGCGCCCTCACCCTTACTGTCATTGGATCAATAATTTTGAAATAAAAGTTTTAACAAGAACTCAAAAAGTATTTATATACCAAATTTATAATAGGTACGTCTATACATTTTGTTTATCAAAGTAATTTTTTTTAAAGGTAATTTAATAAATTATATGACAATTTCAAATAATTTATTTAATTTAATAATATATTTTCTCATGTGCCAGGCAATGTTATTAGATGTCATCAAACTACTGTAAAAATTTGCATATCTCTTTTTTAATCGGACTCAAAACATTTCTGGTTTTTGAAAAGAGTGATAGGCGTATTTTTATTAAAGTGTAAATTCATGAATATTTTATAACATCAAGGGGGAAAATGGATCATTGAAAGGCGAGGCCTTACGTAACATCAATGAAGACGGTGACATTTCCTTGAGACATTAATGCACGCTCGCGTTGTTTATTGACTTAAACTTTCCGGTATGAGGAAAGAAACGTTTTTCTTATACTTTTCGGCGTGGAAAAATAGGATACTATTTAATATTTTGAAAATGATAATACACATGTAATAAATATGATATATTGTGAATAACTAAATACTGTACTCATATAACGTTACGAAGTAAATAAATAATGTGATAATACTATTGCTATTAAATTATATTTTATAATACTTAATTATCGAAATTCGCTTATATAAATAATAAAGAATATATGAAGCTTAAAATCAAATAAAACACAATGCCAATTATTATCATATACCTAATTAACGTAATTAAAATAACATAAATGTAATAACTTACATTAAACCTATGGTATTAATAGAATGCAGGCTTTAAAGTATTTCGTATTTGGTAAATTGTGTAATGTTAAACTGGAAAATTCTTAGGCAGCATGCGAATCTGGTTAATATCTATCTTATTAAAGCTATTAGAGATTTATCGATCTTATCCCTTATCATGTATGATATAAATTTGGTACTGCTAAATATGGCTTCTATGTTTCCTTTTAACCTTATATTATATATCCTCGACTATATAGCTTCGTAATCAGAATTGTTACATAGTTGTATATCCTGTTAGATTCCTACAACAGCAATATACAAAATATTAAAGGAAATTTATTAATTATTATTAATTTATCCTTAAATGTATTTGAATGAATGCTAGTTGTTCTTTCTAACCGAAGCTTTCTTTTCACTTTACAATGTATAATCATATTGTGTTCAGAGATTGTTTGAGTTTCATGATGAATTTAAATGTTTTTGTTTTCAAGGTACACGAGTAAACCAAATCGACACCTGGTGTCGGAACTAATATAATGGTTGATTGTAATTTTAAATGTTGATTTGACTTACTCGACGGAATTATCGGAAGTGGACCGGCATATAAATAAATAAATAAAATAATGCGAAGACGTAAATTCCTCCAATCCACATTAGAGCAGTGGACAATACTGTAATACTGGGATCTATATATAAAGGCTGTTATTATTTTATCTATTTATACTATTACTAAAAACTACGAGCTGAAGGAATGTATATGTTATCTCGATCTAAGACAGACTTCGTTTTCTTGGATTATTAGCTGTAAACAACAGACATCTTGCTTATGTTAGGTAAGTAAAAAGGACCTTAGAAGGTTGGTATTTAGACACTTTGATGACCTGAAAAGGTTCTTAGTCCGGTTCTTAGTTCCGGTATTAACAGATAACATCATCTGCCCAGCTTATATTTCAGTTCACAGTAAGGATTTGCGCAAACACTTCTCTAGTCCTATGTCATGCTACTACAAATTCAGTCAGCTAAGATGATAGCCTTTGTTAACACTAGTATATATTATAATTAATCAGATTACCGGAAAATTTAAATTTAACTTGAGATTCGTTATTGTTATTGTAGAAAAATAAAAGCTATGTTTATTTTTATTTATTTTATGTCATGCATGTGCTATATGATCGAAGTAAGGCAAATGCAGTTTCAAAGAGAAGGCCTACATACCATAGACCGAGGCCTGAAAGCCAACAATTTGTCATACACAAATATTCTTCCACGGTTGGGTTTCGAACCACTACGCCAATCGGATGTCCGGTCGGCCAATAAAGCGTTACCAGAGATCGATGCCGAAATACCATCTGTGCTATTATATTTTACTTGACAAACTAAATTAGTCCTTTCCATCATCTCAATTTAATCAGATTCGCAGAGGTATTAAACTTTTATATGGCCGACGTGCTTGGATGCATACGAAGCATTTGAGATCGTGGACCTTAACATGAATGAAACTTTATGTATGTTGTTCTTTCCAGGCCAATACAATGGGTTTCCTTTTCATATGACTTGATAGTTTAATTAATCCACAACATTAATTAGTAACGAATCAGTTGTAAGTCTTGTTATCTTATATTTTGTTGTTTTATAAAAGAAATAATTACATATGTCTATTATGAAACTTAATCTACCACTGCTAATAAAAAATATATATATTTCAAAGATATGTGAAGTCCGCAAAGTAGAGCAACCTGGTGGACAATCTCAAACATCCTCTCCAACCTAAGAGAAACATAACAATACACCACTGTGCGCTTCACGCGAAATTTCCTGCCACACACAACTACTCTGTGGAATCGGCTGTCGCCAGCGATGTTTCCGAACCGATACGACTTAGGGACCTTCAAGAAAAGAGCCTACACCTTCCTTAAAGGCAGGCAACACATTTGTGGCTCCTCTGGTGTTGCGTATGCTCATAGGCAGTGGTGATCACTTCCCATCAGGTGGGCTGCAAGTTCCTTTGCCACCTATACTATTAAAAAAAATGATTCAATAGGCTCATCGGTGTTAGTATACTGGATAGTGAGTATCATAACTTAATGTCTCAATCTTTTATGACCGCATAACTTATGCTACACTTGGTTTATACCACATATTTCATAATTTGATGTACCTAATTATTATCGTTATTTGATTTTGATGATTGACGTGATTAATATTGATCGAGTATTTTTTTTATAAGTATGACAAAACAACACACAATTCAGCCAATGATAAGTAATCACTGCAATACATTAGCACCTTGATAAATCTTCAATGAAGTTTCAAGAAGTGGAATGACCACCCCGAACGGAGATGGAATGCCTCGTCACGGGTCTCTGGATGCGTACTCTGATCATACGAAACAAACCTGTGTGATGCTGCTATTTCACGCTGATATTTTGTGGGAGCGTTGTCTTCTCCGGCCGAGCCAACCCATTCTTACTTAACGTTAAATCCGCCCTCATCGACGAGCGTAAAGAACCTAGACCAACGGCAGTAGGTAGGTAGGATATTTATTAAGCCATTACAGCCGTGTACAAGCCGGAGGGTAAGTAGAAAATTTTAATTTCACGTCTAGAGGCGGCCGGGGGCACGGAAATTTGTGTGGCATAATAAGTGAGATTGTTGCGAAATTCGCTACAAGAAAAAGAAAGAGGGCTAGCAACGCACTAGCGAGATAGCATATTGTGGACCTGGCGTATGATAATATTTATGGCTTAGTAATAAAGCCACATATATAACTGTTTCATCACTGTGAAATCTTTACAGAACTATATTTATGAATCTTAATTTGTGAGAGAATACAATTAATATTTTTATTATTTGAGGATATTTAATATTCCTATCTTCGCATGGTTGATTAATCAATAAATAAAATAATCAACAAACAATAAATAAATGAAATACTATAAACTTTAATATTAATAATAATTGTTATTATATACACTTAGATATTTGGATGAATCTATAATTGAGATCAACCCGTTCTTGTTGTTGTTTCATATTGCCAGTAAAAGAGTAAAAGGTAACAAATTTCAAGCATAAAGAGATGGTGAAGGTGGATTATCTTAGTCCTTAGTGATGACAATACTTTCGACTTGAGTCGTCTTTGAAGATAAGTCAGTAAGTATCTATGGCTGTGACCATTACTCATTTATTCACACATGACATTCTAATGTCCGTATAAAAACACACACGTTATGGCTTAATTTGCTACAAATAAACATTAATGAATTGTTATACGAAAGATATCGTTATGTCTGAGGGAAGACCACACCTTTATAAAATATCTTAAAATATCCAAACTAGGAACCAAGATATTTCATCTTATTCCTGTTAAGGGACAGCAAATCTGAAAGTTCTTGGATATATGTTCATTTCACAAGGTCATTAGCCATTAAATGAACTGTATGCTCGTCTTTGAACCCAACCAAAAACCAATTAAAACGAGTTATATTTTATTATGTGCAAATTCTAAATTCGAGCAAATAATAACGATTGACATTTATGTAAACATATTCCTAGCTAATATTAAACTATTTGTGTAGTAAGTACTAGAAGATACACTAAAAACAAAAATAAATTTAAAAATATTTTAACATAAGGTTTTTCATAACAAACCTTTTAAAGAAAACGGATCGAATTTATTTCAGAAATTAAAAGCTTTTCACTGATATAATACCAATAAAACTACGTCATCTCTGAAGTACATCCATACTAAGCGAACGCGAGTCAGCGGGCGCACGTGTAAGTGGCAGCTTCAATATTTATGTGCAATTTTCGAGCTCCGCCCGCCCGCCGCCCTGGCCCGAAGCGTCCTCCATAAAGGATGCAGCGCTCCATCTTCCCTGTTCAAGCACGCCTAAATTGCCCATAGATGAGCCCAGTTATGAATATACGTTGCAATTATTAATAACCTATCTGCTGCTATCTTGAAAAAGTTTCAACGGCATAAATAATTGTTTGTTACGTTGTTAAAATGGACTTTGTTGGTTCGAGTATGCCGTTATAAATTATAATTTGTTATTCGAAAATACTAAAGTTTTTATTTATTATTTTATTTATATACTTAAGTAAATATACTTTCGACTTTATGTTATAAGTGAACGTATTAATTAAAAAAAATGGTTATAATTGTAAATCAAATAAAAGTTGTACTAATATCATGTGACTAATTAAAATTATTATAATCAATAGTTAATGACAGTAGTTCTATCGTGTCAAAACACAAAATAGTATGTTTTGTTTCTTTCTATGATACTAAGGGTCACCCTTTACGCACACAGTAAGTAAAGTAAAAAACAACTAAATATATCCTGAAAATTGATTAAACATGTGTTTAATCTATTTTCAGGATTCCTTTAGGGTTAAAACGCAAGATTCGTTACTAGTATTTCAATTTCTATCTAAAATCATCACACCAAACATATTAGAGTTATGATGCAAATTCATGGCAATATTTTATTCACCCATTAGACGCACTAGACCCCGTAGACAGCCGCAGTGTCCATATTTCTTTTTAATTTTTTTATTTTCATTGTATATAGATTAGAATGTTTTAAAAGAAAGTTCTTGATTAGAATTTTGAAAAATATTTTAAACACCCATTACTAAACGATACATTCACTCATAAGCTAAATATGAAACGGAACTCTTGAAACAACGATATCAATTACCTTGAATGTAGGTTATTTTATCTGGTACTTGACTACCATACCGCCATGATAAGTGGCAATGCAATCGCATGCATTAAACGTAAGCAAATTACTATTGAAGAACGAAACATGTAATATTACATTATATAAATGGTAAATCAATATACCACATGATGTAGATGGTAAGTTGGAACTGCGGCGTATAAACACTTGCATCAAATTTGAAAACGATTCAAGATACATACATATACGTTGTTATCCCTGAGGACTGAAATGCTTCGCTTCCAATAGTCTTAGGGTCCCTTCGCTCACCAAACGAAACGTCGCAGTATTATGCTGCTAATGTACTATGTTATTTTATGACGACGTAACCCTTCCAAATTCGAGAGGATCCATACACGTTGAAGCTAGAAAAACACTGCACCGTGGCTCTATCATTGGAAACGTCGTCCTAAAGATGATGTCTATTAGGAAAGGGTGGAAACCCATAATCTAGGTTCTCCTCACTTTATTGCACACTCCAAAATACTGAGAGGCTAGACACCTTACGCCTTTGACCGAGGGTCGATTAGCTTAATATTATAATTCTTGGCAATATGTTATTAATAATTATAACAATTTGCCTACGTTAGTCTTTCCGTCTTAGTATAATTTGTGTGTCTTTAAGAGAAGAGTTTATAGGAATTTACTGAGATAGTGCCCCCCTACCATCAACGTCTGTATCATCACTTGCAAGACAAGCACTGGTTTCAGTTAAAAAAGAAGCAGATAACCTACGCTTAAAATGCTCTAAATCTAATCGTAAACGCTACATGTATTATATAAGACGTCTTAACACTATTTTCCCATAAAAAGGTAATATCGCAAGCTAAGGTATTAACGATATTAAGCCTGCGACGTTGTGTACTCAAAATATTGCGAAGGCGTGTTCTGGCTACCGATTAGAAGGATATTCTGCGTAACTGTACACAATTTAACCCCGTATTCATATAAACAGGCGCGAGACGATATGACCTATACAAACAACTTAAATATATACAAGAACAACTAGCTTAGCACCCATATACTGCGAAAGGAAATATTGTAGCATCTAGTATGTGGAATTTATTGATTAAAATGCTTTAAATAATTGAACTTTTTTTACAGTCGTTGAGTTAAGCTGTAACTAGTTTCCGGCTGAAATATAATTGTTGCTGAGAGGGATGAACCACGTTCTCACAGAATACTAATGTGAAAAAAGAGACATAACGCTGCTGCGCGTATGGTGTGTGTAGTGTAATTGAGACCATGGGGGAACCTGAGAGCTCAATGATACATAATGAGGCCTTCCTTCTCAGTCTCCGGAGCTGACAGCTTTGTTGAAGATGAATGTAGATGTGACTTGGGCAGAAGTCACCAGTTACCATGCGATAAGCACAGTGCCACCCCTAATGTTTTTTAAAAATACATATATATCAACATAAAAAAGTCCCTCTAAACGTACTACTAGTAAATATAAGTTTCCTTAATTGTTTCACATAATAAATTGAATAAAATACATTCTTACCTATGTACTCAGTAATATTTTTTAGATATTTTTCTAATAAATAATTTTAAAGTAACTATAGTAAGATGAAACGTCATATGGATTATTAAAATCTAGTTATTGCGAAAGGAAGAATATTTTACAGGTTTAAGGGTGACAAAATGGTTGGTAAGGATCATGTCACTGGCGCTCATCCATTCTCTATAGGCGCTGATCCGATCTTCTAGGAATAAGATGAATTTTAGCATTAATTTAGGTTTGTCGTTCTGTTTATTAACATCTGTTATCTTGAAACGACTTTAAAAAAAGAAGATTTTATGTTCGACGCATATGCTAATTTTAGATTTAATGTTTGATTTATTTTAATTATTCTAGATTTCAATAGAAGATCAATACAACTTATTGCCTATTGCCCTGACATTCATAAACTACGGCAACTATTCTCACGAGAGAATAATTTTCTCAAAAACTTGTTTAACCATGGACTATTTTTTTTTGTTTTAAACTTTCTAAGCAAGTGCTTGACCACGATCCCACCTGATGTTAAGTGGAAATGCAGTCCTGGATGGTAAGGCGTACTAGCTCAGTAAATGCCTATTCACTCTACTCTTGGAAACACCCACATTGTAATCGGAGAGAAAGACAGACGCGGGCAAACTATTTCAGTCTTTTGCTGTACGAATAATGAAAGACCAAGCAAAGCGCTTCATTCGGATTTGAGGGATGTTCACAACAATAGGATGAAATCCAGCAGTGCGTCGTGAGGTCCAACGGGAGGAATTAGATCATGTGAAATAAAAACAACACAAAAGGAATAAAAAGGTAAAGTTACAGCCAATATATACTACATATATACCATTATTTTAAGGAAGTCATTTTTGTCTGCTGACCCTTATTACTGGTGAAGAGGCACTCCATCTTAGTCCTCAGGAATGACATTATGATTCCTTAATGAAGATGAATGTTGAAAAAATCTGCCACGTGCTATAGCATGACATTATTCTAATTAAAAACTTCGAATACTGAGTTCTTACATAAACCTATCTCAAATAAATACGTTTCTTTTTATATAATTACACATTACAAATTAATTAATGAAAATTTTCAATTACTTCCATATGAGTAAGGTAGACATATAAAAATAAAATGATAATCAAATTTTACACGTAAGATTATAAATCTTCATCAAATTCAAGCGTAAAAAAATAACAGTAGCGGAATAATTCCATAACTATCATTTCTCAATCTACACAGCGACCGCTGAAGTAATATTATTCAAATAAAACAATTTCAATTTGTTCCCAAATTGAAACAGAGAGCAGGCGGCGTGTTATTACATTTTGGGCGGAGGTTAGCGGCGGCAGAGCGTGTAAAGTGCCGATAGAGTCCCCTCCCGGCCCTCTCATTGCCTATAACACAAGCTCCGGGCTTTCGGGCTTTCCTCAAAAGCCTCCGAGAACGCCTCAAATTTAGCGACTTTTCGCTCTCGATACTTTCACGCGACATTTAGACGTTATATGCGGTGTAGTGTCATACCTCTGTGACACGAGTTTTGTAAAGAATGTGGTTTTTGATGGCCAACCCTCTAACACGTTTATACAGCGATCGCTGGTACAGGTGATACAATAAGTTAAATATTTCTTATTTTTCCGAAACTATGCTGAACCGATACATGAAAAGTTTTAGAAAAAAGAGGTTTGTATATGTGATACAGCGGTCGAGCCACACTGCAGTTTGTTTCTAGCTGCAGAATGAATTGGTCAGCTCGTATCGGGAAGACCACGCCCTCACAGAACACCAGCGTAAAATAGCAGCATAATATTGCCGTGTTTCGTCTGGTGTGTGCAGAGATCCGGAGATCTTTATAACGTGTGACGAGGCATTGCATCTCAGTCTTCAAGGGTGACAACGTATCTGCATTATGATTAATTGTCAAGGAAGAATATAGATGTCATGGACCGCAGGAATCTCTACCCATCGTGATTCGTGCTCGTTTGTTAATATTAATATAATAAAAAAATAAAAAATAAAAATCAATTGTTATGAACAATATACAAGACGTAGTATGTTAAACAAGGTATTAAAATTTTACTTTTCCATCTTTTCTCAAACATTTCTATTTACGAACGGAAACGTTTTATACTGCTATAGGTCATTTGAATATAAAAGCAAAAAGATAAAAAGTTATATATCATATATAACAATTAATGTTACAATAAATAATTTCGTATATAACCGTAACCTTTGAGGCTAGCACGAAAGTGACAGAACTCGATATAGCTTCGGAATCCTGAACCAGTTTATGCTTCCAGTTTAAAATTATTCTTTGGTGCATCTGAAGGCACTAGATGAATCTTATCTGATTTTTTTAAACCCTGGACATGAGCATGATGCATTACAGAGCATATAATTTAATGTAATTGGTAAAAAGATACACAATATTTTAATATTTTTTACACATAGGTTTTGTTTCTTTTTCCATAAACGTAATACTTCTGCGTTTATCATTGTTTATTTAGTATCGTTTAGGTCCTATGATGTCCAACGAAACCATATATATTTTATCTTATTTTACTCTAACATAGGATTGTCTTCCTAGTTTCTCTTATCTTGAAACAAAAATCAGACATTAAAGAGATCGACACTCGTTAAATAGAAGCTAAAACATGAATTGCAATTCATAAATTATAAACTGTATATTTCTGTGGCCTATATATATGTATAACTAGATCACAATTTATAGGACTACACAGTTTTAACTTTTAAACATACCTATATGTTTACATTTTATTCGAACTAGGCAATAGCCTAGTTGGTAATGTAAATGGTAATCCCATTAACATCACTGGTATAGCAAATCAATCGTTGTTGCATTGGATAATCAATACTTAAGATATTAGCGCTCTTCTAGAGTCAGATTTATAAAAGTCAATGACCTTATTTTTGAAAAAGAAAACGAAAACAATCGTTATACTTTTGATTTGGTATACAGGAGTTTAATATTACTACTGACCTGACCGGTTTTGTTTAAAAAGGTTTAAAATGCGAGGCTGGTAAAATTTACAATAACACTAAGCGTCTAGAATAATAAGTGATTTTTTTATTATTATTATTACATTGAGGTTGACAGATTCACCTGGTTAGTCATTCCTAATGACACTTCCATTCAGTCTCGATATCAATCATAAAGCAGATGAATTGTTACCCGTTAGGACGAAGATTGAATGTTGACATTAGGAATGGTCGATGGATACCTGCACTCATGAAACGAAACACTACAGCGTCGTGATGATATTTTACGCTAGTATTCTGTGAAGGCGTTGCCATTCCTCGGTCTAGCCTGCCCATTTATACAACAGCTGTATAACACAACCTGATGAGTCGGTCTACTTCTATCATAAAAATATTCCACCGGGAATTACACTGAGACACAATCAGTAATGGTTAGTTTTAGTTAACTTATTTATTTTAAACATGATTTACTTGAAATATAGGTTCCTTAACTAAATTTTAGACTGAATATTTTAAAATGTAACAATAACCAACTATTTTGTTTTAAGGATGCTGTGAGTAGCCGTAGAGCCATCTGTGTTCCAATGTTCAGACTAGAGATGGTCTCTATCTTACTCCCCACATACATAAAATCTCGCCAACGAAAGCGAGTTACGTAAAGAACATATTTTCAAAATATTCAAATACTATACTATTTTTTATAAATAATAATTATTTTATAAATTGTTAAAATGGTGAATGATTCGCTAAGTAGTTTATGTTTAAAAGAGAATTCATAGCGCCATCTCTGGGGTGGCTATAGAACTACTCTCTCAGTCTATTCACCTAAAGATGCATTGCATTTTGCAAGTGCATGTTGCGCCCTCACCCTTACTGTCATTGGATCAATAATTTTGAAATAAAAGTTTTAACAAGAACTCAAAAAGTATTTATATACCAAATTTATAATAGGTACGTCTATACATTTTGTTTATCAAAGTAATTTTTTTTAAAGGTAATTTAATAAATTATATGACAATTTCAAATAATTTATTTAATTTAATAATATATTTTCTCATGTGCCAGGCAATGTTATTAGATGTCATCAAACTACTGTAAAATTTGCATATCTCTTTTTAATCGGACTCAAAACATTTCTGGTTTTGAAAGAGTGATAGGCGTATTTTTATTAAAGTGTAAATTCATGAATATTTTATAACATCAAGGGGGAAAATGGATCATTGAAAGGCGAGGCCTTACGTAACATCAATGAAGACGGTGACATTTCCTTGAGACATTAATGCACGCTCGCGTTGTTTATTGACTTAAACTTTCCGGTATGAGGAAAGAAACGTTTTTCTTATACTTTTCGGCGTGGAAAAATAGGATACTATTTAATATTTTGAAAATGATAATACACATGTAATAAATATGATATATTGTGAATAACTAAATACTGTACTCATATAACGTTACGAAGTAAATAAATAATGTGATAATACTATTGCTATTAAATTATATTTTTATAATACTTAATTATCGAAATTCGCTTAAATAAATAATAAAGAATATATGAAGCTTAAAATCAAATAAAACACAATGCCAATTATTATCATATACCTAATTAACGTAATTAAAATAACATAAATGTAATAACTTACATTAAACCTATGGTATTAATAGAATGCAGGCTTTAAAGTATTTCGTATTTGGTAAATTGTGTAATGTTAAACTGGAAAATTCTTAGGCAGCATGCGAATCTGGTTAATATCTATCTTATTTAAGCTATTAGAGATTTATCGATCTTATCCCTTATCATGTATGATATAAATTTGGTACTGCTAAATATGGCTTCTATGTTTCCTTTTAACCTTATATTATATATCCTCGACTATATAGCTTCGTAATCAGAATTGTTACATAGTTGTATATCCTGTTAGATTCCCTACAACAGCAATATACAAAATATTAAAGGAAATTTATTAATTATTATTAATTTATCCTTAAATGTATTTGAATGAATGCTAGTTGTTCTTTCTAACCGAAGCTTTCTTTTCACTTTACAATGTATAATCATATTGTGTTCAGAGATTGTTTGAGTTTCATGATGAATTTAAATGTTTTTGTTTTCAAGGTACACGAGTAAACCAAATCGACACCTGGTGTCGGAACTAATATAATGGTTGATTGTAATTTTAAATGTTGATTTGACTTACTCGACGGAATTATCGGAAGTGGACCGGCATATAAATAAATAAATAAAATAATGCGAAGACGTAAATTCCTCCAATCCGCATTAGAGCAGTGGACAATACTGTAATACTGGGATCTATATATAAAGGCTGTTATTATTTTATCTATTTATACTATTACTAAAAACTACGAGCTGAAGGAATGTATATGTTATCTCGATCTAAGACAGACTTCGTTTTCTTGGATTATTAGCTGTAAACAACAGACATCTTGCTTATGTTAGGTAAGTAAAAAGGACCTTAGAAGGTTGGTATTTAGACACTTTGATGACCTGAAAAGGTTCTTAGTCCAAACTTCCTTTAAAATTGGGCAGTTGTTGTCATATAATGTAAAACGGAAGAAAGTGATATCCACTTTGTTGATTACGACCACGGCGACAGGTTACGGTATTAACAGATAACATCATCTGCCCAGCATATATTTCAGCACAGTAAGGATTTGCGCAAACACTTCTCTAGTCCTATGTCATGCTACTACAAATTCAGTCAGCTAAGATGATAGCCTTTGTTAACACTAGTATATATTATAATTAATCAGATTACCGGAAAATTTAAATTTAACTTGAGATTCGTTATTGTTATTGTAGAAAAATAAAAGCTATGTTTATTTTTATTTATTTTATGTCATGCATGTGCTATATGATCGAAGTAAGGCAAATGCAGTTTCAAAGAGAAGGCCTACATACCATAGACCGAGGCCTGAAAGCCAACAATTTGTCATACACAAATATTCTTCCACGGTTGGGTTTCGAACCACTACGCCAATCGGATGTCCGGTCAGCCAATAAAGCGTTACCAGAGATCGATGCCGAAATACCATCTGTGCTATTATATTTTCCTTGACAAACTAAATTAGTCCTTTCCATCATCTCAATTTAATCAGATTCGCAGAGGTATTAAACTTTTATATGGCCGACGTGCTTGGATGCGTACGAAGCATTTGAGATCGTGGACCTTAACATGAATGAAACTTTATGTATGTTGTTCTTTCCAGGCCAATACAATGGGTTTCCTTTTCATATGACTTGATAGTTCAATTAATCCACAACATTAATTAGTAACGAATCAGTTGTAAGTCTTGTTATCTTATATTTTGTTGTTTTATAAAAGAAATAATTACATATGTCTATTATAAAACTTAATCTACCACTGCTAATAAAAAATATATATATTTCAAAGATATGTGAAGTCCGCAAAGTAGAGCAACCTGGTGGACAATCTCAAACATCCTCTCCAGAGTATACTATATATATACACTGTTAATTTACTTTTTACTACTACAAAAAGAAACTTTTAATAATTAGTATCAATAATAACGTAATTATCACATCCGAGCAAAAAGAGAATCTTAACTAACATACGCATATTTTCAAAGTTGCCTTAATAACGTTTAACGTTCTTTCCTTATGCTAAGTTAAAGATGAAACGTGCATTTCAGGCAACTTTTCCACCTACCCCCACCCACGGGGGCGTGATCTCTTGGCTGGCTATGCCGCACATATCGCACATTGTCTAAATAATGAATCCATCCGCACGTTCGACGCTGATTTACAACCGCACACAAAACCGCTATAAGACTACGTAATGACACCTACCGCAGCCACTTTATTTTTGGACCTTATACATTTTTTTTTTCACACACGACTATTTTGAATTTTTATCACGTAAATTTCCCACTCGAAAGGGAAACCCCTATTGTCATTCCATACACAACGGCTGTTTCCTCGCGAACACGTGTTCGATGTTTATGTAGTACATATATGTAGAGAGACTGAAGTTATTTCAGTCACGCAATTTCGGTTTTGGCCGAGGTTTGAATTTCCGAGTTCATAGAAGCTGTTCTGAGTCAGAAGTGGTACAATTAAAAGCTATTTATTTCTTATTGACACGAAAATGCTGCCGGTTATTATTATCTTTATGTCCTCATACTATTTTACGATATATGAGGGTGGCAAACGAGTACAAAATTCAGCTGACGGTAAGAAAAACCCGTGATACCCACGTCCCCTTATACAAAATCATAATATAGATACGTTTTCAGCCCTGATTACTGAAGACCTAAGATTTTTTACACAGCAACGCTACATTAAAATTTTCTGCAGGTTTCATGTCTGAAAAGGTTGTCCTTGCCCGATGAGCTGATCTTTTTTTATAACATTGAGAGTAACAAACGAGCACACAGTCTACCTGATGGTAAGTGATTCATGATGGCCCATGACATCTACATTCATCCTTGTCAAGAAATCATAATCCAGATGCGTTGTCACCCTTAAGGACTGAGATAGAATGCCTCGTCACCAGTAATAAAGGTATCCGGATCCCTATACTCACCAGACTAAAAACAGCACCATTATGCTGCTATTTTACGCTGGTATTTTGTGAGGGCGTGGTCTTACCCCGGTCAAGCTGACCCATTCATTCTGCAGCTAGAAACAAACTGCAGCGTAGCTCTTCCACCGATAATTGCGTATGCTTTAATTTGCATTGCTTGAACTGATAGTTGATCCATGATCGCTTTCCTTCCGGGACAGCTGTAAAAGTCCGTGAAAGTCAGTTAAGTCAGTGTTTATGAAAATTGATGGTATAAAGCAAATTTTACGGATTGTCTATTTTAACTTATTTAACAAATAATTAAAAAACTTCAAAAGTAACGTGATAAAATGTTCTAAATTGTTTTTTTTAAATGTATAAGTATTCACATTTACATAAGAAATGATTATGAAAATTGCAGTTTTGCTTCTTGGAATTTGATAGGTTAAATTGGATTAAAGGTTCTTTCGTAATGAAAATTTACATTTACACGTCACTTACAATCCCATCTTGAATATCTACTCCATCATATACATAACAGCATCCGAAGGAGACCGAGGCACGCCCACTACGACCCTGACGACGCATCCGCCAGGGTACAAGCCTTGATCAACACACAACACTCGAACTCTGCATCAATCTACCGCCTCCGCCGACGGCGAGGGTGTCGCAATCAACAAAATTATTGGCGACACCGCCACGTTTCAGGCCGGTTTTCACGAACGATCACAGATAGAAGCATCGCTGTAGTTTCTTGCGCCACTTCTACTCCAGCGCCGACGCGTTCCAAAGTGGTGGTACAAATCTTTAATAATAATATTGATATTAATTTAGATAATCCGTCAGAAGCAAGTGACCAGGTTCGGCTCTTTCGGGTACCCTCAAGTCAGTAGCTCTCGTACGTAGGGATCCTTGTGTGCAGTTGTATTTCTTTGGTCCGTTTTAGTTCACTGCAGCTCACGGGCACGCTTTTCAATAACTAACGCAAGTAAAATGATTCATAAGACATTGATTTGAAATAGATAGAAAATTGATAGAAAATTGTTTTTTTTCGATCAAACGATCACAGCTCATCTAAGTGATTCATTCACACATTCCTGTTTATTAAGGAATCATAATGCAAATACATTATCACCACTGCGGACTGCGGTGGAATGCCTCGTCACCAGTAATAAAGGTATCCGGATCCCTATACTCACCAGACTAAAAACAGCACCATTATGCTGCTATTTTACGCTGGTATTTTGTGAGGGCGTGGTCTTACCCCGGTCAAGCTGACCCATTCATTCTGCAGCTAGAAACAAACTGCAGCGTAGCTCTTCCACCGATAATTGCGTATGCTTTAATTTGCATTGCTTGAACTGATAGTTGATCCATGATCGCTTTCCTTCCGGGACAGCTGTAAAAGTCCGTGAAAGTCAGTTAAGTCAGTGTTTATGAAAATTGATGGTGTAAAGCAAATTTTACGGATTGTCTATTTTAACTTATTTAACAAATAATTAAAAAAACTTCAAAAGTAACGTGATAAAATGTTCTAAACTGTTTTTTTTTAAATGTATAAGTATTCACATTTACATAAGAAATTATTATGAAAATTGCAGATTTGCTTCTTGGAATTTGATAGGTTAAATTGGATTAAAGGTTCTTTCGTAATGAATTTACATTTACACGTCACTTACAATCCCATCTCGAATATCTACTCCATCATATACATATCAGCGTCCGAAGGAGACCGAGGCACGCCCACTACCACGACCCTGACGACGCGTCCGCCAGGGTCCAAGCCTTGATCAACATACAACACTCGAACACTGCATCAATCTACCGCCTCCGCCGACGGCGAGGGTGTCGCAATCAACAAAATTATTGGACATGTTTCAGGCCGGTTTTCCCGAACGATCACAGATAGAAGCATCGCTGTAGTTTCTTGCGCCACTTCTACTCCAGCGCCGACGCGTTCCGAAGTGGTGGTACAAATCTTTAATAATAATATTGATATTAATTTAGATAATCCGTCAGAAGGAAGTGACCAGGTTCGGCTCTTTCGGTTACCCTCAAGTCAGTAGCTCTCTTACGTAGGGATCCTTGTGTGCAGTTGTATTTCTTTGGTCCGTTTTAGTTCACTGCAGCTCACGGGCACGCTTTTCAATAACTAACGCAAGTAAAATGATTCATAAGACATTGATTTGAAATAGATAGAAAATTGATAGAAAATTGTTTTTTTTCGATCAAACGATCACAGCTCATCTAAGTGATTCATTCACACATTCCTGTTTATTAAGGAATCATAATGCAAATACATTATCACCACTGCGGACTGCGGTGGAATGCCTCGTCACCAATAATATGGGTATTTAATAATAAAAGAGAAAATATTATTGTTCTCTCGTTCAAGATTAGCTGACCCGTTCTAAAATATTGAAATGAAAGCTATGTACAGATTTCAGTGTCGGTAAATAACATTTTGTAACATTGAACTCTTGATAATGTATTATAAAAATGTTTTATATTTTATACGTACATATAATAATATATGTACGTATAAAATATATTATACGTATATATATTATTATATATATTCTATTTCTTAACGCTTGATAACTTAAAATAATTGTTACAAATAAAGCAATTTTATAACGTTAATGATCGATGAGGAATTTTGTAGTGCTCTTTTTTTTAAAAGAAATTTAGGTATGCTATTTAACATTTGCAATAAACATTTAGCAATATTCCGGGTAACCACTCCAACTAAGCCATAAATGCTTGTGCTAGGCGATGGTTCATGCCAATAGATGAATGGCGGATTCGAACCTACAACCTTAAGTTTCGCAGTCCATACCCTAAACCATTAGGCTGTTTGTATCTCACTAAGATATTGTAATATGATTAATAAGTTATATAATTATAAGCTATAATAGTGAAAGGAAGGCTATATTAAATTTTAAGCTTAATTTTCGATTATTAGTAATAAATTTATATTTATCACCGATTTGCAGGCTTTTATTATTTATCGGCAAAATTAAAATCGACAAGCGTTGTTGCTTCTCACGTAATGCTGACACGAATACCTTAAAGGACACTACAATATATCGTTTATGTATTAAATTTAATTAAACGCAGCTGCGGTTAAATATATACAATATTCCAGCCGCTCGAGGAGTCGTTTCTTCGAGAATTTATAATTAAACGCGTATCTTTCGATAAGAAAACCTATTTTAGTGCATGTTAAGGGAATAGATTTATTCTATTCCTTTTCTGCAATCTGCAATGTACGGTTTAGAAAATAAAGTCTTTATTTCATTGGCAAATCATTATGGAGAAATGTTTTAGTTTTTTTTTTAAATATATTCCTATCGAGGTCACATCACCGGATGTGGTCAATGCATAGCAATTTGTATGAGTAATTCAGAGCATTGCAATTATTGCCGTACGTAACTTGAATCAATGTTGGGAGCAATCAAGAGTTTTATGGCAAAATTTAAATTTGATCAAATTAAATGATAAAGCTGGTAAAAAATAAATACAATGAGATAGCATATATCATTACATACGCTATAACTTGGGGCTTCAATGTAATGTTGCTATAAGTTTGCTGTTTACTTTTGTATGTTTTAAGTAACAATCTATAAACATTGTTTAGGGCACATGAAGAATATTATTTTGACACGTTATTTGAGCTTTGATCGGCTGTAAAGTAAATAGTTGTGGCTATTCCTGAACTGCTGAATAATAGAAGTTTTAAAATATTATCACTTATATCGCACTCGGCTACATTATTAATCACTGCACCTTCTTGGCGATTTTTAAAATACAAATATTAAGCCACGGCTACCGTGTCAGGAGAGTGTGAGATTGGTTGCGTACTCTTCTTAAATTTTGTATTTAGTAATTACTAAGTCCAACTTGGCTTGTACTCTGGTGACAGATGTAAAATGAGACTGGTATTTTAAAGGAGTAGAATTGACCTAAGGAATAGTTGGGGTAATATTTTCATTCATAGCTCCAATTAAGATTAAATCATTTGACTAGGCTAGGATGGTTCAGGACAATAGTCGAATGGCGGATTCGAACCTACAACCTTAAGTTTCGCAGTCCATACCCTAAACCATTAGGCTGTTTGTATCTCACTAAGATATTGTAATATGATTAATAAGTTATATAATTATAAGCTATAATAGTGAAAGGAAGGCTATATTAAATTTTAAGCTTAATTTTCGATTATTAGTAATAAATTTATATTTATCACCGATTTGCAGGCTTTTATTATTTATCGGCAAAATTAAAATCGACAAGCGTTGTTGCTTCTCACGTAATGCTGACACGAATACCTTAAAGGACACTACAATATATCGTTTATGTATTAAATTTAATTAAACGCAGCTGCGGTTAAATATATACAATATTCCAGCCGCTCGAGGAGTCGTTTCTTCGAGAATTTATAATTAAACGCGTATCTTTCGATAAGAAAACCTATTTTAGTGCATGTTAAGGGAATAGATTTATTCTATTCCTTTTCTGCAATCTGCAATGTACGGTTTAGAAAATAAAGTCTTTATTTCATTGGCAAATCATTATGGAGAAATGTTTTAGTTTTTTTTTTAAATATATTCCTATCGAGGTCACATCACCGGATGTGGTCAATGCATAGCAATTTGTATGAGTAATTCAGAGCATTGCAATTATTGCCGTACGTAACTTGAATCAATGTTGGGAGCAATCAAGAGTTTTATGGCAAAATTTAAATTTGATCAAATTAAATGATAAAGCTGGTAAAAAATAAATACAATGAGATAGCATATATCATTACATACGCTATAACTTAGGGCTTCAATGTAATGTTGCTATAAGTTTGCTGTTTACTTTTGTATGTTTTAAGTAACAATCTATAAACATTGTTTAGGGCACATGAAGAATATTATTTTGACACGTTCTTTGAGCTTTGATCGGCTGTAAAGTAAATAGTTGTGGCTATTCCTGAACTGCTGAATAATAGAAGTTTTAAAATATTATCACTTATATCGCACTCGGCTACATTATTAATCACTGCACCTTCTTGGCGATTTTTAAAATACAAATATTAAGCCACGGCTACCGTGTCAGGAGAGTGTGAGATTGGTTGCGTACTCTTCTTAAATTTTGTATTTAGGAATTACTAAGTCCAACTTGGCTTGTACTCTGGTGACAGATGTAAAATGAGACTGGTATTTTAAAGGAGTAGAATTGACCTAAGGAATAGTTGGGGTAATATTTTCATTCATAGCTCCAATTAAGATTAAATCATTTGACTAGGCTAGGATGGTTCAGGACAATAGTCGAATGGCGGATTCGAACCTACAACCTTAAGTTTCGCAGTCCATACCCTAAACCATTAGGCTGTTTGTATCTCACTAAGATATTGTAATATGATTAATAAGTTATATAATTATAAGCTATAATAGTGAAAGGAAGGCTATATTAAATTTTAAGCTTAATTTTCGATTATTAGTAATAAATTTATATTTATCACCGATTTGCAGGCTTTTATTATTTATCGGCAAAATTAAAATCGACAAGCGTTGTTGCTTCTCACGTAATGCTGACACGAATACCTTAAAGGACACTACAATATATCGTTTATGTATTAAATTTAATTAAACGCAGCTGCGGTTAAATATATACAATATTCCAGCCGCTCGAGGAGTCGTTTCTTCGAGAATTTATAATTAAACGCGTATCTTTCGATAAGAAAACCTATTTTAGTGCATGTTAAGGGAATAGATTTATTCTATTCCTTTTCTGCAATCTGCAATGTACGGTTTAGAAAATAAAGTCTTTATTTCATTGGCAAATCATTATGGAGAAATGTTTTAGTTTTTTTTTTTAATATATTCCTATCGAGGTCACATCACCGGATGTGGTCAATGCATAGCAATTTGTATGAGTAATTCAGAGCATTGCAATTATTGCCGTACGTAACTTGAACCAATGTTGGGAGCAATCAAGAGTTTTATGGCAAAATTTAAATTTGATCAAATTAAATGATAAAGCTGGTAAAAAATAAATACAATGAGATAGCATATATCATTACATACGCTATAACTTAGGGCTTCAATGTAATGTTGCTATAAGTTTGCTGTTTACTTTTGTATGTTTTAAGTAACAATCTATAAACATTGTTTAGGGCACATGAAGAATATTATTTTGACACGTTCTTTGAGCTTTGATCGGCTGTAAAGTAAATAGTTGTGGCTATTCCTGAACTGCTGAATAATAGAAGTTTTAAAATATTATCACTTATATCGCACTCGGCTACATTATTAATCACTGCACCTTCTTGGCGATTTTTAAAATACAAATATTAAGCCACGGCTACCGTGTCAGGAGAGTGTGAGATTGGTTGCGTACTCTTCTTAAATTTTGTATTTAGGAATTACTAAGTCCAACTTGGCTTGTACTCTGGTGACAGATGTAAAATGAGACTTTGGTATTTTAAAGGAGTAGAATTGACCTAAGGAATAGTTGGGGTAATATTTTCGTTCATAGCTCCAATTAAGATTAAATCATTTGACTAGGCTAGGATGGTTCAGGACAATAGTCGAATGGCGGATTCGAATCTTTCGAATATAATTTTAGACTGCACTCTAATCTATCACGCCTTCAGGCGGACTCGTCGTGTTTTTGCGGCAGGTGTATTTCGCTAATACGCATAATTTATAGTAACAGCTCTACTGTAATGAAGAGATATTTAATGGATTTTTATACTGATATATTTATATGCATAGATTAAAAAAAATATTATTTGAAAGCCACGTAGGCAAATGATAAATTACGGCAATTGAAATTAATGTAGCTTACTTAAGTAAGGTTATGCTTCACCCTGTGGATAGCTATGAGCTGAGTCGCGCTGCACTAAATTCTTTACGCGAAATGCAACTGGCCTTTTCGTCCTTTTCCTTAGTTGCAATCTGCTATATATAAGAAATTTCTAAGGTCATTTATTTTAATGAATATTACTAGATATAAAAAATGTATTAATTATTAATTTATCGTGTAAATTCAATCCCATATTCGAACGTAAGACATTTGCTTTAACATCGGAGGAAGTTGCGGACGCAGTAATTAGTTTAGGAGAGTAGATACAACATAAATACACTAACATTCGTAAATCAATAATTTAAACGTTCGGATAAATGTTGGTAAACAAATACATTCCCTACAGCTGGAAATCAAACCTAGATTCTGTGACTTAGCAACGAAGTAATCTGAACATTCATTAAATTTTATACAAGGACCCTTTACCACTGTAGACAATCTTGAGCGGGTGAAGAAAATAATTATTGCTAAATAGGACTATGTCTATGTTAGTTAGCGTAGCGGAAGCAAATTGTAAGTACGACTCGTTAATCCTGTGCTAACAGAGATGACTGGGAAAGAATTAAATTCAAAATACGTACGTTCATAGCTCGAGGAAATTACTAAAGACTCGTATTACCAAAAGCAGTTTATGTAAGGAAAAATTACAATTGAAACAACTGAAATTAGCCTGCAATAGTGCATTTGCCGGAATATAACGTACTTATGTTACGTTGCGTTATTTCATGAAAATTAAATGTAATACGTTCTTAGTTTTATAAGAGAATATTTGTCACGTAGAACAAATATCATATACAAACAACTCTTAAAAAATAAAAAGAGCTGTTGATAGTTAACGAACGTAGCTAAAATATTCCTAGTTTTAGAAAAAGTTTTAAGAAAGGTAAGGCACAAGAAATAAATGCAGTCTTAAACACAATCCGAACATTTAATAAAACTTTTAGAATTAATTTTCTTCATTACTTTTTTTGTTTCTGCAAAACATAAATATGTATTAACACGCACGTCTATAAGGGTAATAACACACTACACTGGTGATTTTTTTTTTAAATTTAATCAAAATTTCTTCTTTTAGAATAAAAGTTTGTGTATGTGTCACAAACGCCTTAACACAAAGCGTCAATAGCCTAAGGGTTTAGAGTACGGCCTGCCAAACTTAGGGTCGTAGGTTCGAATGGCTGGAAATAATTGCTGGCATTAGACTATTATCGTGAACCAACACCGAGCACAAGCATTTAAGCTTAGTTGTAGTGGTTACGAGTCATGTTAGTAATTATAGCACTGTTTACTTTAAAAAAAAAATCTATCACGAATGTTGTAATCGTTAAGGAGTCAACGTTCAAATTTATTTCTATAAGCACTAAGATTACTAAATAATTTATCTAGATGTTATGATTAATCATAATGAATGTAGGAGTGATATTTCAAATCAAATATCGTCAGCAGTAACAAATTTTGTTTCCTAGCATTGGTTTATATCTAATGCATAAAGGTATTAGATATAATACTGAATTTTTCTTTGTTGGTTTGATTGATTCAATTTTAATAGTGAGAAAGGAAGGGCTTTTTATTTATTTCTTTATTTATTTTATATATTTACGCTTCAATGCCTCTCGCAGTCTTCAGAATCTATATCTATATATGAAATATCAAATCTAAGCTATAAAAGTAATGCCTTAGAAAACCTCACCGTGATATCACTCGTTTCGCATGAAAACGACTCAAGTCTAAATGCAACTTTCTGGACAGTACAACAAAGTCAATGAGAACAAAATCAAATATTGTGAGATGAATTGTGGCAATACCTTCGTATTCCTTTAAGGATATCACAGATTTATCTCTTTTGGTATAATTTTATATGCCTTATATTGTTTAAAAAAAAACATAACTTTTAATTATTTATAGTTCGATCTTTTCAGTTTTTAAGATGCGATATGACTAATATTTTGGTAGACGTATACTTAAGATTAAATCAATAAAATAGTATGTGCTACGATCATTTAATTTATTTAATAACAAGTACATATTTAACGATATAACTTTCTACCTAATTCACACGAAAATTAAAAAAAATAAACCAATAAACTAATAAAAACCACTGCTAGGTACAAAATTGAAATAGCAGTATTGAACAATATACAACCGCAGCAATGTGTAAGCACCCTTATTCATACTGTTTGTTACCCCTCTGATTGCGCGCAGGGTTGACAAGGGTTGGGCCAACGCTTTGCAAATAATGATAGTACCAACAGATGGTGCTACTGTATTTTGCACTATACAATCTAGTTCTGCTTTTGAAGTGCAGATGGAGCTTCAATGTTCGTGATAAGTAATCTTATTTAATATACTTACAAATAACATCTAGGCCCGAAAATTAAAAGCCAATATATAACACCTGTAAAACTATGGTTTAAATTATAAACATATGTGAAACGATTCTTTCCTGAACATTATCCTTTACTTAGGTAGAGCCATGCTGCAGCTAGGTTCTAGCTACAACATGTATTCACCTGTTGGTAGGTGATAACTGCCGCCCATGAGATCTACATCCATTATTAACAACTTATCAAGATGCAACACGTGTTGTTATCCCTGAGAATTGAAAAGCAATCCATCGTTTTCGGTAAATGCGTGGTCCTGCCATACGAAACACAGCAGCGATATGTAGGTATCAGCTGCCCCTCTTAAATTCTATTATAGTAGGTATTTGCGAATTTGCAAAGGCTTTTAACACGATCTCGTATTTATTGTCAACAAATCTATAAGAACATCGACAGTTCGAAGGATGATAACTTACGTATTGCACTTAATTTAGTTATTTTAGGCTAGGGCTTCCAGTTTGACATAATTGCTTAGTGAGCACATAATTGTCAATTCCCCTCTTCTACTTCCAATGTCCGCACTTAGTAATAATATATACATAGCTAAGGTATATATAATTTTCGACTATGCGACACTTTCACGTAACAACAAAATTTCCAAAAGTAGTTTTAATAAATAAATAATATAAATAAAAATTATTTTAATAAAAATATTTTTGTTCTTCGTCTAGGCAATAAGTTCTATATCTCTATCTAATACGCAATAGGCTTCGCTTCCCTTTTAGTAGGACTTTATTGTGATGGTTCCCCAAAAAATCTTCTATAATTCAGATCGTACTATTCTGGAACTCCTCACCCCAAATCATCTGCTAAGCATCTAGCAAGCTTTCCTTTGTTACGTATACACCTATATGTTAAAGATTTTTTTCTTTAGGCTGGAAATCGAATCCCCTATTTGTCTCCTCGCCCCAAATCGTCTAAGCATCTAACAAGCTTGTTACGTATACTCCTACGTGTTGAAAGAAGTTTTTCTTTAGGCTGGAAATCGAATCCCCTATTTGTCTCCTCGCCCCAAATCATCTAAGCATCTAGCAAGCTTGTTACGTATACTCCCATGTGTTGAAATATTTTTTTCTTTAGGCTGGAAATCGAATCCCCTATTTGTCTCCTCGCCCCAAATCGTCTAAGCATCTAGCAAGCTTGTTACGTATACTCCTACGTGTTGAATGAATTTTTCTTTAGGCTGGAAATCAGATCCCTATTTGTCTCCTCGCCCCAAATCATCTAAGCATCTAGCAAGCTTTCCTTTGTTACGTATACTCCTACGTGTTGAAAGAAGTTTTTCTTTGGGCTGGAAATCAGATCCCTATTTGTCTCCTCGCCCCAAATCATCTAAGCATCTAGCAAGCTTGTTACGTATACTCCTACGTGTTGAATGAATTTTTTCTTTAGGCTGGAAATCAGATCCCTATTTGTCTCCTCGCCCCAAATCATCTGCTAAGCATCTAGCAAGCTTGTTACGTATACTCCTGCGTGTTGAAATATTTTTTTTATTTAGGCTCGAAATCGAATCCCCTATTTGTCTCCTCGCCCCAAATCGTCTAAGCATCTAGCAAGCTTGTTACGTATTCTCCTACGTGTTAAAAGAAGTTTTTCTTTGGGCTGGTAATTATTTGTGTATATATTGTTTTTCTGGTCCGAGTGTATTGAGTGTGTTGTGAGGCTCGTGTCCTAATCTAAATCATCCTTCAATGTTATTGTACAAGGTTGGGTAAGATACGACGAATGTAAAAATGTTTACGAAAATATATACTGCGCAGTTGATATCATATACCAATTAACAGTAGATATGGCCGTGGTCGACGTCAACATTGATTTTCATCATATAGTACGAGTATATCATTTATAACATTAAAGGCGATGTAAAATGTTATATTTTGATATAAATGAAGGCACCAATTTAAGGAAATAACATTCAACTTTTTTTATAGAATAATTTGCTGAGGGAAGCAGTTCACCTGATTGTAAGCGGTTACCGCCGCCCACGGACATATAGCATAACCGCCGCAATACCAGATGAGTCGCAGATGCAATGCCTGCCATTAAGAAAGGTGTAGGATATTCTCTAGAAGGTCCCTAAGTCGCATCAGTTCGAATGTAGCGCTGGTGACTGCTGATTCTACAGTGTAGTTGTGCGTGGCAGAAAATCGAAAGTCGCATCGGTTCGAATGTACCGCTGGTGACTACTGATTCTACAGTGTAGTTGTGCGTAGCAGAAAATCAAAAGTCGCATCGGTACGAATGTACCGCTGGTGACTACTGATTCTACAGTGTAGTTGTGCGTGGCAGAAAATCAAAAGTCGCATCGGTTCGAATGTACCGCTGGTGACTACTGATTCTACAGTGTAGTTGTGCGTGGCAGAAAATCAAAAGTCGCATCGGTTCGAATGTACCGCTGGTGACTACTGATTCTACAGTGTAGTTGTGCGTGGCAGAAAATCAAAAGTCGCATCGGTTCGAATGTACCGCTGGTGACTACTGATTCTACAGTGTAGTTGTGCGTGGCAGAAAATCAAAAGTCGCATCGGTTCGAATGTACCGCTGGTGACTACTGATTCCACAGAGAGTACGTGGCAGAAAATCAGCTTCATAATATTCAAAACGTACCTAGGTTGAATGCGTTGATCGTTACGCTAGTTTCACGGTGTAGGAACGAAGTTTGGTTTATCTCAATAAATGTTAATGTAATTGGCATAACGGAATAATATTGAAGTAAAAATTGAGTTCGTTTATCTAGACTTTACGCGCGGTTGAAGTAAATATTAAAATATTTACTATAATTTACAAATGCCAATATTTATTTCTGTTATGTATTTATTTTATTGTTTATTTACTTTTTATTTATTAATAAATTGTTTATCAATACGTAATAAGTAGTATTAAATTATATAAAAATAAAATAATAATACATTTAATTTTAATTATACAATATCTGAAAATTGTATATATGTGTACACACATATCACACTCACGAAATGCCTTTACAAAAGTGGAAACTATGTACATGTACAATATGGTTATTTTGAACGTTACTTCCGTCAGGTAAAAAATACTTACTCGTTAATGTAAGTTTGCTTGTTTGTACAAAATAACCGTTGCACAAACAATTCAGTCTGGCGCTCTAAAGATGCCTCTTACGTGATTACCGCGGAAGGGTTGACGAAACAAAATGCGCATTGTCTGTGCTTTCCAACTATTTATTGACACTACGTTTAATTGTGAACCAAAACAAAGCTGTAGAACGGACGGGTGGATTTGATACTTTAGAATTTTTATCACAAGACTACATTAAAATAATTACAACACTACATATATTTTTTTTTATATCGTCTGTTAGCCATTACTGCGGTACCTTAAAACCTAGCAACCGGAGTCTGTGCAAAGGGGCACCGGTGTTTCCGTAGGACATCCCGGAGGGAGGGGAGGGCCTTGGGAGGGGTTCGATGCAATGAGGGTGGCCACCGAGGGGGTTATAGGCGGCAGACATCCCACATAACTCCAGTGTTCCTCCCAGAAGATGGGGTATATTTTGAATATTTCCCCACGATACAAAAAAAAAGCTTAGGTCTCTGACAGAACTAAGATGTCATTGCACTAAAATTATCCATTTGGACCTCATTAATGACCATACGAAAGACAGCAACGCTGTCCTATTATTTAATGTTGTTAATCTATTATTACTTTTTTTTATTTAAGTAAGGATAACAAACGAGCATAGAATTAACTTGATGCTAAGTGATAACTGCGGTCCATAAGCACGTACACTCCTTCAAGCAATCAAGCACGTGCTACGTCAATCCTGAGGATTGAGATGGATTGATGATTGAATGCCTTGCTACCAGAAACTGTTTCTCCGTGTCTATACATTTATCATATAAAACTAGTGCAAATAGCATACTAATGTACTTTGCTATTTGCCTATATTCTTATATGATATACATATAAGAATATATATATATATATATATATATATTTACCGTTGTTTAGCGGTATCTTTTATAATTCAAATGTGCATCCGGTAAATAATGCAACAACTATTAATTTATAGACCTAGAATGTACTTAATTCCAAAATACGATATTTTATTACTTCATTTTATACAATGTATCAGAAAACAAACACCTATCGGCTGGATATCCAGTTAACTTTATATAAACTTTACATAAATATTAATGTGTCATTATTTTAAATACGTTCGGCAATGTTTTATAAAAGACATTTAGTGTTGTTACAAACTTATGGTTTCTCAATTTATTAATGCGTTTATATTGCTTTCAACTAATAATTGTTATACATATTTATTACCTTGTTAGGTAATTGAATATATATTATTGTTACTATTTTAATACTAAGAGTGATATACTAATAGTAAGTGATGAAATTTACATACATTCTCAATAAAGATTCAAGATGTACATGCCTTGTCACCTCTGACGATTGAGATGGAATTCGTCACCACTAATTGGATCCCCAAGTCTCGCACATCAGACGAAACACGGCAACGTTATGCTGCTATTTCATGATGGTATTCTGCGCATTTATATATACATTTCTACAGTCGAGACGAACTCTTCATGTTGCATAGGAACCAACCGTGCAATGTAATTTTAATATTGTCAACATATCAAGGGACTTATAAAAACAAATGAAGTAGCCACAGGATAAAGGGTCCAAGCCGGGGTTCCCTGTCGCGATTCCTTGTGCTGGTTACTCACTAATAAAGGTCTTGACTGAGCGCCCTAAGCGCTCGCTCATCTTTCAATCCGGTGAAGCTGTAAAAACTCGGGCTAACAGTGGCTAGAAGCCCGAAAAAAACCGATATATCGTTAAGGATATATTCATATTAAAAATATAATTTTCAAACCCTCGATACTAGTTGGTTAGAAATAATAAAGCTAAGATTTCTAGCAGATCAATAAAACTATAATATGTTTTTAAACAATAATGTTTTAAGTATTAAAATTACCCTCGCACCGTTATTGATGGGAGTGTGGTCAGAATATACGCAACGAGGATATACAATGCAAGAAAATTGCACAACGAAAAACCATAAAACCATTACTCGATTACCCAACCCTTTGAGGTGTAATAAATATTGCTGTCACTGCCCGAGAAAATAATTTATTGAAAATTCAACCATATAACAAAGTGATACTGCTCCGAGTTGAAAATCAAGCACTCACAAAGATCCTTACCTTCGTAAAAAAATACTATAAAGGTAATTACTGAAGAAAGAATTTAAGTGTAGACAATAATCACAGGTATTAGGGTTCGAAAGCACGAAACTCTCTCAGTTCACATTTAGTTGCAAAACAGAACGTTTAACTGATGTTAGTGAATTTAATGTAATTTGTGATATCAATATTATTAACGTATTTAACAAATTCAATAATAATAAAATGATAATTTAATATGATAATATGTTTACTGCGTTTAGCAATCAGTGTAAAGTGGTCGCATAAATATATTCAAGCAGAAGTTTCAAATAGGGAGGCGTGTACTCGAATAATGCCGTTAATATAAAATAGTGACAATTAACATTTTGATAATACAATATGTAGGTAAGTTATATAATAAACGTGAATAACATATAGCCGTGCGAATTAACTTTAATTAATTAACCTCTCAGACATTGGATATTTGTAACTTGTAGGTAAAATCGAAGTCTCTCAGTTACTTATTCTATAGGATTATATATTATTATTACTATGATGTTTTATTTAAAATTTATGATTAAATAAGGAAGTGTTTTAAAGATTCTTTATTTATTTACTCTTTATCGCCATATTATATTAATCTTAACAAAATTAGAGGTTAACAAAGGGTGATTTTAATGCTAAAGGCATTCTCTGTCAATCAACCCAAGGTGTAGTGAGATATTGTGATTGCGAGCAATAAAATAATTAACAAAATTTGTTGTTAAATAAGGAAGTGTTTGAAAGATTCTTAATTTATTTACTCTTTATCGCCATATTATATTAATCTTAACAAAATTAGAGGTCAACAAAGGGTGATTTTAATGGTAAAGGCATTCTCTGTCAGTCAACCCAAGGGGTATTGAGATATTGTGATTGCGAGCAATAAACTAATTGATAAAATTTGTTGTTAAATAGGAAGTGTTTGAAGATTCTTAATTTATTTACTCTTTATCGCCATATTATGTTAATCTTAACAAAATTAGAGGTCAACAAGGGTGATTTTAATGGTAAAGGCATTCTCTGTCAGTCAACCCAAGGTATTGAGATATTGTGATTGCGAGCAATAAAATAATTAACAAAATTAGAGGTTAACAAGGGTGATTTCAATGCTAAAGGCATTCTCTGTCAGTCAACCCAAGGGGTATTGAGATATTGTGATTGCGAGCAATAAACTAATTGATAAAATTTGTTGTTAAATAAGGAAGTGTTTGAAAGATTCTTAATTTATTTACTCTTTATCGCCATATTATATTAATCTTAACAAAATTAGAGGTTAACAAAGGGTGATTTCAATGCTAAAGGCATTCTCTGTCAGTCAACCCAAGGGGTATTGAGATATTGTGATTGCGAGCAATAAAATAATTAACAAAATTTGTTGTTAAATAAGGAAGTGTTTTAAAGATTCTTTATTTATTTACTCTTTATCGCCATATTATATTAATCTTAACAAAATTAGAGGTTAACAAAGGGTGATTTTAATGCTAAAGGCATTCTCTGTCAGTCAACCCAAGGGGTATTGAGATATAGTGATTGCGAGCAATAAACTAATTGATAAAATTTGTTGTTAAATAAGGAAGTGTTTTAAAGATTCTTTATTTATTTACTCTTTATCGCCATATTATATTAATCTTAACAAAATTAGAGGTTAACAAAGGGTGATTTTAATGCTAAAGGCATTCTCTGTCAGTCAACCCAAGGGGTATTGAGATATTGTGATTGCGAGCAATAAACTAATTGATAAAATTTGTTGTTAAATAAGGAAGTGTTTGAAAGATTCTTAATTTATTTACTCTTTATCGCCATATTATATTAATGTTAACAAAATTAGAGGTCAACAAAGGGTGATTTCAATGCTAAAGGCATTCTCTGTCAGTCAACCCAAGGGGTATTGAGATATTGTGATTGCGAGCAATAAACTAATTGATAAAATTTGTTGTTAAATAAGGAAGTGTTTGAAAGATTCTTAATTTATTTACTCTTTATCGCCATATTATATTAATGTTAACAAAATTAGAGGTCAACAAAGGGTGATTTTAATGCTAAAGGCATTCTCTGTCAGTCAACCGAAGGTGTAGTGAGATATTGTGATTGCGAATATTAATATAACAATAAACTAATTAATAAAAAGAAGAGACTAAAAATACTTTATATAAAATTTACAAATAAACAATGATACATACAATAATAGATGTAGTTAACAAAAAATTCCATACAGGATGGAATTATCAAACTACAGGTATCTTAGTAATGCATGCAATGCAGCTTTTATTACAGAAAAAATTGTCCTATAATTAAATATATAAATACATGCGTGCATAACTCATGTCTTTTATCTCAGTCATGGATAGATAGAATTATATATAAATCATCTGGACTTTTAGTCTTTGTAGTGTATCATGCTGTAGTATGTACGTATAAGTTAGCTTAAAGAACCACGCCCTTACGGAATACCAGAGTGAAATAGCACTATAATACTGTTGCGTTTCATATGTTGAGTATAGGGATCCCGAGTTAGCATGGTTTTTTTTATTTACATTGAGAGTAAGAAACGAGCACACCGTTCACCTGATGGTAAGTGATTCCTGCCGTCCATGACATCTACAATCATCCTTAACATGGAATCATAATGAAAATGCGTTGTTGTCCTTGAGTACTGAGATGGAATGCCTCGTCACCAGTTATAAATAATCTCCGGATCCCTACCTTCATCAGACGAAACACAGCAGCATTATGCTGCTATTTAACGTTGGTATTCTGTGAGGGCATGTTTCCACCCCGGTCGAGCTGACCACTCATCCTGCAGTTAGAAATAAGCTGCAGCGTAGTTCTAGCACTGTCAATACCGGAGGGGACTGGGATGGAAAATTCCGTCTCTCTCAGGGTCATATCACGTATGTACATCTTCAATCTTCACTGAATATGATGTATTTATTCGTTGATGTCATCCACTAATAATTTACTATATACACCGTTATATAAATAACCTTAGTTTCATAAAAAAAACAAATTTAATATAACATTTAGTGAGTGCTGAATTATCATTGTAAATCGTGCTGTATATTATTATGATATGGTAATAGAATTCCAACTTGTGTCTACGAGATTACCAAGTGCGTCATATTAACTACTGAGAAACCCTCTACATACATTTATACACACATACATATGTTATTCGCGATCCCGCCATGTCACTGGCCGGTTCTCTCCAGTCCATACAGATAGAAGCGTCGCTGAAGTTCCTTGCGCCATTTCTTCTCCAGAGCCCACGCATTCCGAAGTGGTGGTACAGGTAGGTAATAATAATAGTGGTATTAATTTAGAAAATCCACTGTCAGAAGCAACTGACCGACCGACCTGAGGTTCGGCCCTCTCGGGCACCCTTGAGTCAGACGCTCTCGCGAAACAGGGTAACGGTCCAAGCCGAGGCTCCCTCTCGGGATCCCTTGTGTTAGTTATCCATATATAGAGGTCTCGACCAAGTGCTCGGTCACCTCTCAACCCGGTGAAACTATAAAAGCCCTCGGGCTAACGGCTGCCATCGGCCCGAAGAAAACAAAACATACGAATAAATATGTCGTTGCATAGATAAAAATAATTACAAGTACATATATACATATTTTTTTTTAATTAAACATTATAAAGTTCGTAACAAAACGACATTTCACACGATTTTTTTATAAGACGATCATTATAGTCATTTCGGCCTACCTTTGTAGAGCTTATCGAAAGATTAACTTGCATTAAATATTGAATAACGTAAATTCTAAATACACTCGACTACAAACAACATCCATTTTAATGTGGCGCTTAGATATCAATAAAAGCATTTCCGAGGTTTGAACGCCGTAAACTGTCCCATAAAACGGTTTATGGTCCATACGTACACACATTAAGGAGATAGGAACAATAATAAATCATTATAAATATCCGTTATAAACAAAACTCGCTGCAAGGGTTCGGGAGTAAATAATTTTATGACATTTACGACCTTGAGTTGTATCGCGAATTATTGATGTATTAAATCAGACATGATTTACGTTTCCCATCTATTTTCTACGTCAACAGTGTTGGTGTTTCATAATAAATTGTCTAGGCGGGGATGCAGAGGCGTCGTGGAAAACATTAGTTTCAATGTAACTATGTAGTTACATACTAAAGTAGTCACGGAGGTATGACAGAGATTGTAATGGTCCGATGCCGTGAGTTAGGCCAGTAAGCGGCGGTGCGCCGACGGAGGGAACGCTTTTATCTGCTTCTGCTAACTGTTTGGTGTACGCATTAGGCTTTCTTTCCTCCGTTAATGTTGGTGACTTGTATATTACTTCCGAGTTGCTTCTATACTAGAATGTTAATATTCACTATATATATATATATGTATATATATATATATATATATATATATATATATCTCTTAAACAGTTTTATTAACGTAATATTTAGAGTAACGAACGGAACCCTAAAATTACCATACGAAACACAAGAGTGTTATGATGATATTTGACGCTGGTACTCTGTGAGAGAGTGGTCTTTCCATGGACTAGCAGGATCGTGGCTACCGATGTATAAAATATCACTTAAATGAGAGAACCAATGAATGTCAACGGTCCTAGAAATATTTTATCTTAGTCTAATTTTGTTATGTTAATAAGGGTAATAAACTGGCATGTTATGTCATTGTAGTAGAGCTACACTGCAGTTTTTTTCTGGCAGTAGAATTAATGGATCATGGGTGTAGGGATCCGGGGACCTTTATTACTGGTGATGAGGCATCCCATCTAAGTCCTCAAGGTGCAATGCATCTGCATTAATCATATTGTCAAGGATGAATGTGATGTCATGGGCCGCAGGAATCACTTGCCATCAGGTGAACTGTGTGCTCGTGTTACTCTGGTGATGAATGGTGATTCCAGTGGCCTATGGCACCCAAATTCATATCTAATTAGGAATTATAATGCTTACACATTGTCATGCATTGATGATTAGGACGTAACGCCTATCAATGATGAGTAACACAGTTTAGTTCATTCGTTCGTCAGACGAAACACGTCCACTTACCTTACCTTTTATCCCTTCAAACTACGAAATTAACCATAATATTTGTTTTGTTATTCTGACTAAAGCATTCGACTACAAGCAATACCCTAAAAAAAATGTAATTTGAAAAGTTTTTAATATAATGGCTTTCTTTCATTACGTATAATCTTTTAATAACAATAAGGTTTATTGCCACCAAAAAAAAAAACAATATCAAAATCCATCAAAAAGAAAAAAAGATTTTATGTCTAACGCAAATGTTAATCGCAATTTTTTCATTTTTGATTATTGAGACTTCATTTTGTTATTAAACATTAAGGTTAAGAAACAGTATGGAAAATTAATATCAATTATAAAAGGAAAAGAAAATTTATCTATAAATATTAAAAAAATATAACTATTTAAAGTTTGAAATAGAAATATTAGAGTTCAACCACATGCTTAACTCGAATGTATACCATATCGTTGAGCTACGTTACCCGGGAATATCTAAAAAAAATTAAAGTGTTTATATATATATACATAGGTCCCACTGCTTGTCATGTTGGGGATTGGAGTAAGGTACACCACAATATCGTGGTAAATTTTTTAACATCTATAAAAGATAGCCGTGGTACGTAGTAACTTAATCGATCAAGTTACCATGACCTAAAGTTAAAGTAATCGTTTACATAGTTAACTAATTGACAACAAGCATCAGCTTAAAGCTTCGTTAACTGTTCAAAGCTGCCAAACATTTAAATACTCACAAATTATACAAATCTACATACTTACCTTATTGCTTATTAATGTCGGTAATAAAAAGAAGTCTGTACACATTACTACGATACCTGGCGACCATTCCGATTAAATTGAACATTGATGCAAGTAAATGATTCAATTATAACTTTAAAAACAAACAAGTTCGACGATTAAAAACACAAATTCACACAGAATTAATAAGATAATCGGTATATTTAAAATAGCTTAATTAATTTAAATAAATAAAACATGTTTGTCTACAAAAAATAATATGTTGATTTAAAATTGAAAAAAGAAAATGTGGTTTAATAGAACGTTATAAGTGCTTTTATATCAGATATTCTAATCATTGAAGTACCGCAAAAGCTTTGCCTTTCTGTATCTTTTCCTGGATATCTTAAGTCCTTGTAATAAAGAGGGTGGAGATGGGTTATGTCATTTCGATAATACCACTCACTGACTTTATCGCAAAGTCACTACAATTTTCGTTAAGATATCTAAATGAGCTTTTTAAAGTTCATTAAAAGTTATAATATATAAAAAATATAAACATTGTAATTACACGAAAAATAATATATTATGATACAGTCGAACTTGTTTGAAGTTTCTTCTCCAAGAATTGATTGATTAATATTAATTACAGAATACATGTAGAACACCTTAATACTGGTATTAGGTGGGCACAGGAGACCTAATTACTAGTAACAAAGTATTATATTTCTCCGGGCTATTAATTTCGTCTAGGTCATAGAGTGACTAGTACCATCATGAGTGATCTATGCTACTGGATTTATCTGGTTATAATAATTGAGCGTCGCCACAGCATGAATGGGTTGGCTCGTGGAAGGAAGATGCCGTTGCAAAATAATAGTATACAATAACAGTATAACTATGTTATGTTTCGTTCGGTGTAGGGATAAGGATATATTTACTGGTTAGCAAGGAGTTCTATCTCCCTCCACAAGGGTGATAACGCACCTGATCTCATTGTTAAGGCTGGACTTATGGATTGCAGTCATCACTTATCATCATGAACGTTGTGTTCGTTTGTCATCATTAGACCATAAAAAAGTAATAAACTAGACAATTCACCTGATGGTTATTTTTTAATCATAATTATGATAATAAAAAAACCACAATGACAACAAACCCTTGACATCACTTCCTTCCTCAACAAAGACCCAAGGTGCACATACGTTGCCTTGTTACTGTAATACATACGAAACAGAAAGGAGTTATGGTATTTCTTTTTGGTATTCTGCGTAGACCTTCCCCTTATCTGATTGAACTGATCCATTCGTGTGTCAGTTGGAAATTTGCTAGAGAAATGATGATGGTAGGTGATCCCAGCGGCCAATGATACCCAATGATATACATTCATTCTCGATAAGGAATTATAAGAGAGGCGGTTTGATCACAGTAACGCTATTTATATACATTTTATAATATAAACATTCCGGAATTCATATTCCTACCCTGATAGTGACCTAATGATTAGAATACCCGATCCTAGATTGGATTTCCAGCTGGAATATATATATAATTTTCGAGTCTGGCTTTCTTCGACCTATCATATTCATATTAAATAGATTATGATAGATACTACATATAATTTATTTTTTACATAGGAATAACGAAAGGGATCACGAGACTACGGCACTATAATATATCCTGCTTAGTTGATGTCATCTACTTAATAACTAGAAGATTTTGCTATGGTCGAAGTCGAACAACAAGACATCGATTTATAAATAGTAACAAAGTACTTAAACTTACGTGTTTTTAATACCGTGTAATATTTATAATATACGGTTATTCTACTAATAATATAAAATAAGAGAACTGCTAAACAAAGCATAGTATCTGCGAACAAGTAAACCCGTTGAGACCGGTACGTGTAGGTATCGTAGTAAAACTTACAGTAGTTCGCTAGACTTCCCGGCCGAGGGTCTGAGATGGTGGAAACCAATTTAAAGTTGGCGACCGGCTGCTTAAAAAGCAAAAGTTCCGTTTCAACTTTACCCGTATCCGAGTCCTTTATTTCTATGCAATTTTATAACACAAGTCATTTACGAGGATGGCCACGTCGAATATTCAGTTGGTTGGATATGTACTGAAACTATTATGTGCAATGTTGCAAATTTCATTTATTTGTAATCAGTTCGTCATATAATAATATCCTTTGTTTTTGTTATTAATCCACAGTAACCTTAACCACTTTTACCCATCAATTTTAGATGTATGTCACGCTTTATATAAAATATTGTCTGTTATATATATCTGTTAGGGTTTAAATCGTACGACCATCGTCACTTTTAAATAAGTCAATAGAAGATAACTAGAGATGGAATTGTGTGGATATACAGACGTATAAAAAATGCAAACATCACGCTTTTCAAACTGTTTAGCTTTAGCAGATATTACATGACAACTCACATGATGATGGAAGCCACTAGATTTAACTTAAATTTTCCATAGTCTGATATTCCATAATATCACTCTTTCATCATTCTCTTATCATTCCATAAAATCAAAGTCCGTGCGGAATAAAAATTCGCAAATTCCCTTACGCTCTCTTATTCTAGTATCACAAGATGATCACCGGTGTCTTTAGGTCTCTCCAAAATTATCATGAAGCAATGGCCCACATAAATTTATCTTCATTAATTACTAAACTAAGCTCCTATAGAAGTAATGTCGTATTTCTTTTTTATCCTAAATACTCTTAAAGGAAACCTAATTTTTCCTGAATTTATTTTAAGTTTTAAATTTAGAAAATTGGATTAGGGCTGCGTTGAAAAAACACAGGAAAATTTTTTAGGCAATCTTAAATCACCAATTTCTACATCAAAAAGAGAATCCGTTCGAAAAATAAAACTTGACTATGAGAGACTTTAGACTTCGAAAGCTTTATTTCAGGCTTAAATAAGCTAACAAGTGTAGTATATGACAAGTAAAATAAGTTTCCATATTATTAAGTTTGAAACTTTACTGGATGTTTTCCAACTCCCTTAATACAACACTGAAAAGGCAACGAAGTTTTCTTGTTGTAAATTCATATAAATTACTTCGTATACGGGTCTTGTAAAAACGAAACCCCAATTATTAGTTCCCTCGAAGTTATTCAGAACGCAAACCAAAACTGTTAAAACGCGATGTGAATGTCGAAATTGGAAAAGTTCTTCACGAGGTAATGTTTCTTACGTGATAGTGTATAGTGGCTCTAATCAATGGCCCCGATTACATCGGTAATTAACAGACATTCGCCTGTTTCGACCCTTAATTAGCGAAGCGAACTTTCACGCGGTAATTCCATACGCGTATCATTCTAGTTGCTCCGTGTTTAAAATAGGAAAACGTGTGTAATACCTGCACTATGACCATTTCATTATAAAGTAAAATATTTACATATATTTAATTCAATTAGCACACGTAAATTATTCCGCTGCAATTACTATTCAATTGAATTAAATATGTGATTGTACTAAAGCACAGGTCTAGTAAACTCTTACATATTAATTTGTTAAGTAGGCGTAATTTTAGTAAATTGTATGATTAAATTGTATAACTCAAAATTTTACTGCGTATTATTATTGCAATTGTAATGAATACACATTTGTATACCTATATTAAAACAAAATATATTCAACTCAATTACTAATTTAGAGAAATATAATTTAAGATATTATCCACAAACGAGCACACAGTTTATCTCAAACGGAAGTTATTCCCGCACGACACCCACATTCATTCTGTATAAGAAATCACATTGCAGATACGTTGTCAACCCTCAAGACTAAGATCGAATGCCTAACCAGTAGTAAAGTTACATTTGAGGCTATAAATCAAACAATATCCTAGTAATGTATAAAAACTAAAACATAATATATTCTTCCTCTATTGTTAGACATTCTAAGCACGTTAACTTTAACTCTACTTTGCAAAGTATACACGAGAACTCTCTTTACTATACACCAATGCAGCGAAGTAGCAAACGTAGCACAGACGCGATAAGCTCTCAACAAAGTTTCAATTACGCCCGATGTAATTAAGTGTCGGCAAAGACGACGGCGAACTTTTCTCCTATCTAACTGCTTCACTTTTATCGACTATGGGATCGACTTAATTTTTGTAGACGCCCTTCTCAATGACTTTGTTCTTCGCTCTGCTGATTCCGAATTTCAATTTGGAACGGAATTTTAATGGAGCGGCTGCGAAATTCCCACGTAGGATACAAAAATATCCGCTAATCGGATTTTATTTTGCATGCCCAAAGAACGAGGCATTTCTTTATGTACATCTTTAATGCGGATGCTATTCCAAATCGTAAGTTTAAGAGAAATAACTTAATTAACCGCCATCAAATTACCACAAAGTTATTATCAGGTGTGACACTGTTAATAGTCCATTTTATTGCTGAATAAAATTTTGTTATTGCCTTTTTACTGTTATTTGTATGTTTGATAGATAACTACGTCTTTAAAGTTTAGGCTTTTATGGTCTTAGGTATCTATTTTAAAAGTGTTCTTGAGGTTTAAACTAACTTAACGTTTAAAATCAAATCTACAAGTAGAAAATAAGTAAAAAATTTGCTTGTTTAAACTATACATTTCTATATCTTAGTGTTTCAGAATGCAAATATTAATAAATTTATAAGACTATATAACTTACACTTTTTATACGAAATTCTTTGAAACGAACTGATTCCTTTGTCAACTCGGAATATAAAAGCGGTGAGTAAATACAATTGTCAATACCACAGTATAAATTACTTCGCGAGCAAGAAAATGGCGCTTATATTAAAATGGGATGGTCCTCGCAGGTCCGACGTCATGAGCGTGAAATCAGAAGTCACGAGCAATACTCCTATTTCCTTTGAATTATTACTTAAATCACGTATTGAACAAAATTAATAAAAATAGCACCGTAAATGACATTTTTTAAAGATCTTAATATTTTATTTTATTTTTTTAAAAGGATCATTTTTATTATAGTTTGTCATGAGTTTACTACTGAATATCTCCTACACCGTCACTTGAGCTCCTTTGATATCTACAAACATATTTATATTCAATATTTATATTTATTTCCCGGGCTTCAATAGAAGCAATTTGACACCGATATAAATAATGTTACACATACACAAACAGACACTCATACTCACCCTTACACGCACTCACACACAAGTTCTGGTTTCATTATATTTCATTTATATAAATCATGTGTGATCTTTAATGGGAGAAGACACTGACCTCTGTATCACAGGTTTAGAACCTAGCTCAGAAGCCAGGGACTTCACAAAGATTGTGTAAAATTTTAATGCCAATAAATATATACATATATATATATATATACATATATATATATACATATATATATATATGTATATATATATAGATATATATGTATACATAAAGACCGATATTGGCATATTACTTGTAACTACCGACCCACCAGAAAAAAAAAACCTGATGCACCTTTACTGATACAATATTGAAGGAAATAATAGCGGCTGGAGCATTACGTTTTTCCTCAGTCGATGTGAAAGCAATTTTCACATAAGAAAATTAAAATAAAAACTGTTGTAAATATCTTAACTGTTTATTGGTGCGAACCAAGTATGTCCAGCCAAAACAGCAGTACACACTAGTGATACATTTAGCCTGGGATGTACCCACCAGCCACCCAAAAATATTCAGACACATTAGCGCGACTCAAAAGCACTTTTAAATTAAGCAAAGCCACCATTATTGGCCGCATTAAATGTAAAACGGAATGGAATTTTGACAGACTCAATTTCCTTGCACCGCGCCCTTAATTTCAATCGATCGCCTTAATAATCATTTAATTACATGTACTTATAAAGGGGTTTTGTTTAATTATTACGTAAATTAAAGTTCATTTATTTAATCACACTGTGAAGTTTAGAATACTAAACAAATTATATCATTATCATTTTACTTTGACTTTACATAAATAATTGGTAATAATCAAATATGGTATATTAAACATATTCGATTGAGTATAGATTTTTTTACTACAGATTTAAAGATAATAGGTATTAAAATCTTAAAATTATGTTTATTGTATTGCAAATTTCCATATTCAGAGAAAAAATTCAATTGATTAACCTCAAGCTGTATTCGTAGCACATGTAAAAATAATCGTTTGGAAACATTTATTTAGTAATAATCATTTCGTCATAGTAGCGGTTGTCGTTTGAAGTACAGACCGCTACGAATTTAACAACTTAATATGTAGATACGTTTGCATTTCACACCTAACTAATTAAGTTATTATCGATTGATAGCCATTAACGGCAATTGTCGATTCGACAGGCTACAAATGTGTGGTTCATGGCCGGACGTGAATTCATTTTTGATCAGTGATCACTGACCGCGCTGTAGGTGCGCAATATATTGGGTTGGATAATTTTAAACGGTGCCGACATAGGGGCAAGTCTCCCCTAATTTGTTACGTGCCCAAGTTTGGAGTTGGAAGGCGGGTCGGGTTGGTGCTGGGCGTCATATTGCCCTGACAACTTAAAATATACTTACTACCTAGTTCACTAGTAGTCGCTTTGTAATTTACAGTATAAACTAAATATATAAGTAGATTGCTTATGGTAATATTACAGCCATCTGTATGTAATTTGGCTTTATTATATATAGATTATTATTCACAGGATCATGAGTCAACTTTTATTTGTAGGGGAGGACAAATAGGGATTTACCCTTATCAGGAATTCGAACAAAACATAGATTTACGAACATCATACAAAATAAAACGAGTCTGTTCATCAGAAAACATAATTGTTATATAAAGCAAACGAATCCACATATATCTATAAAAATACAAATTTATTTGTTTAAACACTGGATAACTATTATATTTAATTCTTTCGTATCTCAATGTTAGTACACGTTTCCACATTTAAAATATATAAATCCCACTGTTGGGCATAGGTCCCCTCTCTGGAGAGGGTGTTGGAGATAGTCCACGGCGCGGCTGTTTTGTGGATTGGCTTAATTCAGTTGTCTTCGAAATATTTATTTATATGCACGGTTTCCTCGCGATGAATATATAAACGTTTCGCGTTATGCGAAGGAATATATAAACCTTTTTTTTTCAATAAAAAAATCGATAGATACAGAGAAATAAAATGGTTACCGTACGGCAATGGTACGTGTGGTGCAAGCATTGAGTATCGCATCACGAGACATCGTATTATCAAGATATTATAGACCTTGTTACGGTTGTCACATAATTGTATGTGATATGAACTTACTTAAAAAAAAAAAAAAATTTTAAAGGCCAAATATACCACCGTTTTATTCTATGTGATTGTTCTTAATTTAATTAATAATTATTATTTATCAAATTACTTACCGGGTTACTACATTTTTATTTCACCGTTCTCTTTTCCTATAACGTTAACATTTATAATTACAAGTTAAATATCAAAAAAATTACGTCACTAGTTGTTGTTGCACTTACTGCCGACTTACGTCACTTCACCGTTTAAAAATATTAAAGTGTACGTCCATACGCGCATTTTTAACGCTTGACAAAAATTATTCCTGAAAAAAATTGTTGTCTTAACTTTTGTACGGCGCTCGTTAAATTTATGAGGCAATAAGGAAGTGTCAATTTGACGTATATTTTGACGAAAGGGTTGAATGGCTCATTGTGCAAGAATCTTTGTTGCTTTTTTAAGGTTTTTGTGATGTCCAAGTTAATGCCTGTCGTTGTTGTACGGGCCTATTGTTTTCCTCGTGATATTTTATTATTTGTTTTTATAATTTTTGAAGTGTCGTTTGTCCAGGTCTATATGTATTGACGTGAACGGTTGGCTATCCTGTCTTGCTTACTTTTTTTAAAATTGTTGTCTTTGATAAAAAAAAATAAGCATTTATAGTTTAAATTAGTCTGGTTGCTAGATTTAGATGTTTAAATGCTTTTTTGTAATAATATATCCGTATCCAAGTTTTGAGTGCGATATGCGATACCAATATAAACAATTTATCTGACGCATAAAACATATAAGATCGTCACATAAATCAAAAGTAGACGTGACGTAATCCATATAACGAGATTAATATTACATAAATATGAATATAATATGAAACTGAGTGGCATACGTGCGGCCACTTTGCATCGAACCCACGTCCATTTGCTGAGGGGCATTGCGATTGCATCCGCATCGCAGAGGCGTGTGCATTGTCTGCATTCATTGTAGGCACATTACAGTGCAACAGGGCCGTATATCAGTCCATTACGTCTGATTGTGGATGCCGTCTGCATTGATTAAGGAAGGTCGCCTGATATACTCCTCGCCTTTGAAGCGAGATGGAGTATATGAGCATATTTTAATACGCATCAATTGAACACGACGAGAGCTAACACTTTTATAATTAATTTTGAAGGTTTCTTCTGTTTTTATACTCATATATTCACACAAATACTTTCAATGTTGTAGCTTGAACAAACTTATGATTTATATTACTTTAATAGATATGAAACATTGTAGGATGTGAATATTAAATGTCCAATGGATAATATGACTAAACACGGTTTTTAGTCTTAGATGTATTATTTAGACAACTCATTATGACTTTAATAAATTGTTAAACCTTTCCATTATTATTATTTACAATAGTCTAACATACATAAGTCTAGATGAGAAGTATACATAACGTTAATTGTCTATTTAATAACCATTATAATATATATATCATCATAATAATAATTATCATCCTTCAATTATTTCCTCGTTTCTCTCATACATTAGATTCAACAATTACACGTCGCTTATAATACATTATTTACAATAATTGATATTTCTGGCACATTCTGATACTGTGGCGCCATTTAAAGACTACATAAGTATATGTACGTAAAAGTACTTTAGAGGACGTGAGATATTTTATTTATATGTTTTATATTGTTTTTCCCACAGTTAACTTTGTAATGTTGTGCTTTAAGTCGACTAACAAACGTCCAAATGTCTGGGTGAAATGATGTATTCTGCTGGTCTAAATATTTCTTTACCGACCCAATTATAATAATATGGATTTTTTTTTGTTATCTTAATAATCGAAGAATGCAATCTTTTTGTATCGTTAAATGGGTATATTTCTGCTAATAATAAAATAAATTCAAAAAACATTTCCTTTTAATTCTTTGATTGATTTTCTAGATTAGTCGAACTGCGCAAGATATAAATATTAGTTCTATATGTCGTCGCTTATGGTTCACTGTTGCCCTATGGCAATTTTTTAAATGCCACATTATACAAGAGACTAGTGACAAATTAGGTGAATGAATTAAAATGAACAACGGCTGCTTCATATTTGCATTATTACTTCTTAAAATTTAAAGTTAAACAAATAATTTATTTCTTAAAAAAAAGACATTTCAATAATTAAATCTAATGATATTATGATATCGAAGTTATTTGCAACGGGAACCTTCTGCGAAGCCCGATACGCTCAATGTTCGTCGCCTTTCTTAATCCATTGTAATTGCACGTGTATCGAAAGAAAGTTTAGATGAAGTTTCAGAGTTACGGTACATAAATATAACCCAGATAGAAGAGCAAAAATTTGTATAGCCCAAATATACTATTGGGAATCGAAACCAAGACCCGTGACTCTCTGGCCTGTACCTCTGACATTTACGTTATGAGTTTTCAAATAACAAAGGTACTTTTGGACATGGGTCTCACTTAAGTAGGAGGATAATCACTACGCTCTCACATAGATCAATTTATTTACCTAACATTTTATCTGGAAGTAGAATTGCAATTCTTATTTGGCGCAAAAGTTTCCGGACGGCCATATAAACGAAATGGAGAAGCAAAAATTGAATTTTCTGCGCTTCTGCGATTCCAGATGTTACGCTACGCTATCTAAAACAAACAAGAAATTAAATTATGTAACATAAAATGGACGTAAGACTTACATATACCAGTAATTAGTATGATTAAAGTTCATTTTTACTCAATTATTATGATCGTAACGATCTTACATTGATATGTTTTTCTTGTTGCAATTGTTAACTTTATGCACATATCTCGTATAAACATGTACAACATGTTTAAATTTATCATATTCAATTAAACATATAGAATATTTAGAGTAATTTAAACATAATACTCGTATGTAACAATTCAAATATATATCCTAAAAAACTATCAACTAATTTCACCATACAAAATCAAAACCAAAATGCAATTTTCCTGTTTGATAATTACAATTTTTATATTGAATAATATTGTTGTAGTCGAGTCTATACAAATCACTTTTAGGTGGCTACGTAGGGCAGCTTATCCTCGGGACGGAAGAGCACATCGGCCAGGGATCCGACTGTCATTGTAATGCAAATGTGTTCGCTGTCTGCCTCACAATTACCCCTACGGTCAACCGGGAGCCGACCGATGACCGAGTATCACACAACCCTCCCTTTTAAAGCGATATCGACCCCACGTCTGACACGCGTTCCGCAACTTTCACCTGTATTACACCGTTTTAACAGCGCTAGTCGCGTGCACCGGACATTCGGCAGTTAAAGATATATTTCATGGAGATATGTTTATGAGTGTTGCTAATGTGGTGAAGTAGTGTGAAGGAATGGCACAACAATTGTGTGGACAGCCATTAAGGGTACTACGTGTAACGCCGATCGTAATGAGACAAGGATATCTAGCTATTTTGTTGATAATTATGTATGCTCCCCATTTCTTTCATAATTACTATCCGTGACGGGACATGAACAATTTCTAGTTTATAAGCATTATTATATAACTGATAATATTTATTTTTAATAAAATAATATATAAACCATGAAATTTATTTTATACTTATTTATGTATGTGTTTTTGTGTATATACTAAAGTTCAGAAGGTAATTCTGTTTAATCATTGATGTTTATGCCTGTACAAGCCGTGTAGTTACAGTAAGAGAAGGTATAGGTTCTTACCCCCACAGCTATAATAGAAGTTAGTATACTTCTGGGAAAACTATTGCGGTTGCCAACCCGCTTGCTAGCGTTATGCATCTGAATTTCAAAAACGTAATTTAATTGCTTTTGAAATTTAAAATTACAGCAGCTCCTCTTAATGAATTCAATAATTAAAATCATATGTGAAGGGTGAAAAAAAATATTTGTGACTATAATATTATAAAAAACATAAAACCGTTTGACCGCGCAACTTATTGATGTGCTGAGTAATAAAATTGTACATGACAAGTAATAAAATAACCGCTGCTTATTAAAATTTATAGAACTGGTTACGAAATATTTAGATCATCGTACGAATATATGCGGTTTCCATTACAATATATGAATACGGTTTAATGACCGCAGAAAACCGGTCTTTAATGGGGACTTTCTTTTGGACGCAGTTTGCAAATATAAAACTCTTTGTTAGATGATTTAAATCTCGTTTCGTCGTGACATACAAAATATATAGCCTACCATCATTTATTACCTATTTTAATTTATTGAAAATATTTTCTTTACATCTATACTCGAAGACGTAATATTTGATACTTAAGTTCTACAGCGAAATTTTATCGTAAATTTTACTTAAAAGTTGACTTAGGACGTAAAAAATACGTAAATCTGAATTGATTTGTTGCTAGCTGATGGTTGCTCGGACAGACTTTAAGATACTTGGTCGTTCCACTGAAAGGAAAAAGACCCTCTGTAATTTTATAGCTTCCTTTGTAGGTAAATGAGGCATAAAAGTTTCTAGTCAAAGGCGACTCGGAGTATGTACACCGTTTATGTACAGAGGTACATTTATGGAATGTAAATAAAAGTAAAACGAAACTACGAGGTGTTTAGACTAGACTATCCCCTGGGCACGCCGGGAATGGTCTCGGCTTCCTCGCAATTTCACAAAACGCTACATACACTGCACCATTGTCTACCCATGTATCGCACATAACCAGTTTAAACTAACCACCCCTCCTCCCAATCCACGATTATATAAAGGGCAACCAGGAGGCACAATGCCTCTGGCGTGGGCTCTTGGTAAAGTGGTTCTACTTAAGACGGAAATAACAAGACAGACTAGAAACTACATTTTCTAATTTAGAATACACACTGACTAAAGCCGTTATAATATATTTCTAAGATTATTTACAATTTACGGATACGATGTATGTGGAAATTAATAAAAACGATATAAATATGTTCCATTGGATATTGATTTAAATATCTATCTGCCCATTTCCAAATATCAAATGACAAATATTTAATTTAGAATTAAACAACCATTAAGATTATACCTCTAAGAGTTTAGACTTATAAATATATATAACTGACAGCTTTAATAGTGTACTATTTACGAACAACGCAATTTATAGCATTAAAAATAATATAATAGCAAAGCTCGAATAGAATTCGTTAATTATAAGGAACAGATACCTGTATTAATTATAGAGGCTACAGTCTGCAATACGCATCAATATTTTAAACATCGAGATAAGAAAATCCATTTATAATGGACTTACATAACTTATTTCAATATAAAACGACCGGCCACGAAGACATTCCGCGTCCCCCGCTCTCCCTATTAAAAATGATAAAAATACCCTTAGTTCAATGAAACCATGTGGTCCAACGATAAGTGGCTGTTTCCAGTCTCTACGCAGGAAACTGCGGGCGGTATTATTTAAGCGCGCCATATCGATTTATTTTATACAAAACTGCCGCAATTATGACATTAATTCAGATCATAAAAGCAATAGAATTTTCATATAGAACGTTAGGAAAGTATAACTTTATTTGATGCCGGTGCCGCGTGAACGAAAATGTTTTCGGTTGGACGCAGTTGTTTTTTTTTTTTGAGTTTTGTACACGTTTCTATATAGTTGTAGAGATTGGGGACGGGTAAGGTGTGGGAAGAACGCCGAATCAGGCGATCCCGCACGGAAGATCGGGCGTAGATAAATTGTATGGAACGCAGGCGATTCGGAGTCGCTTATTCGAGCGCTCACAATGCCTTCACAGCTATAGATTATCTTCAAACCAGTTATGTAGATGTTAAAGCAATAAGCTCAATATTTAAATATCAGGACATTCTACACCTGATGGGTGATTATTTTTGTAGTTTAATTTGCAATCGAGGACTGGATTATCATAGTAAATTTTGTTAGGGTGGAATTCCTGTTGCGAAACCGGCCGCAAGAGAACGCTCGAATCTATCCATATTTTACCAATGTTTATATTCCATTTGCCTTACGTTTTAACGATAAAACTCTTTACATTCAATATCCGATTACATATAAAAGGATTAATCACGTATAAAAACGCTTTAATACTTTATCGCTAAACATGACAATGCATGTCCAAAGATCGCTGGATTAGGTTATTTTTACTTTTTTATTGGCAGTCATCCAGTTTGGACATGACTACCAGTCCCGTTAAGTTTGGTGCGAGGTAAACAAAAAAATAAACGTTAACTCTGATCTGATCGACAAGGTCGCGCGGGAGAGAAATATCCACAAATTTAACAAAAACATTTCCCATTTGTAGGTCTAAGGCCGAATAAATAAAGCAATAAGTTATCTTTTATGTTGCTCCTATAATTTCCTGTGTAAATTCGCTCTATTGGTTTCGGGTTTTTGAATCGTTTTTCTGTTTGTAAATTATAGCTTCAAGAAAACGTTAAGCAGAGCGTTAATTCGAAGTCGTTATTTTCTATATTCAATATCAGAGGCGGTCCCCAGCGAGCTGAGACGTAGATAAGGGAAGCATTAGCTCAGTAGGCACGGGGAAAGGGCTGAATTTGTGGCCGACAAGGGGTCATTAACTGACAATCTCTTTAAATCACTTGTGGATCCTCCCTGTGGACTTGGCCTGGCTTATTACGTAAGGGTGCGCTCGGAAAGCTTAGCCGAGGGTATTAAGAAATTTGAACCGCTCTATTTAAATATGTATACCTGAGCCCGCGTAAATGAGCCTATTTAAGCTTTAAATTATTGGAAATGTTGTTCTCGATTTTTATATGTAAATAAATATATAGAACAAATCACTTTGATTGTGTTATTAAACAACGAACGACGGGAGTTTTTTTTTTAATGTAACCCAGTTTGTAATTATGAAAGTTAGAATTCTAGGTATTATAATTATAAACTTACTTTGTAGTGTAATTCAGTGTAAGCATTCGAAAGTGTCAGGCTATTTTATATCGTTTCAATAAAAAAAAAAGTTGCGTTAATGTAGCGTTAGTGGAAATAATGAAATCAATTTAGTCACTATCAAGACAAAATAGAATATATTTTTCAATAGTATAAAATAAAATTTATGAACACCAAAATCAATCATATAAATTAAATCTTTATCATGATTATGCAGGGAATTAATTACACGGGCAGAAATGAAAGAAAGTTTACCGTATTTCATAAATTTGATATGCAAAGCAGACAAACACATAAATGTATTTTTCCGCAGCGTCATAACTGCAACGTTGTCCATAGAGAAATATTGCAGGCAAACACCGGGCTTCGTGTTGTACATAATTGTGTAATGTTGCGTACAAACTCTCATTTTATGAGGGAATGTCGACCCCACTGGTTGGGAGGTACCTAACGCGTTTTTGTGCTATATTCCTGGCGAAAATCTTTCATGGTTTTATTTAAATTTAGAATATTTTGACGATTTTAGTAAAATTTGTTACAATGGTAGAGTTTTTTTTTCTAGTTGCAGAATGAATGGGTAAGCTCGGCTGAGGCAGGACCACGCCCTCACAGAATTCCAGCGTAAAATAGCAGCATAAGGCTGCTGTGTTTTGCCTGGTAAGTGTAGAGATCCGGAGACCTTTATTACTGGTGACGAGGCATTCCATCTCAGACGTCAAGGGTGACAATGCATCTGCATTATGATTCCTTGTCAAGGGGGAATGTAGATGTTATGGGTCGCAGGAGTCACTTACTATCAGGTGAACTGAGTGCTCGTTAGTTACTTCCAAAATAATATATAATAAAATTATATATATATATATATATATATATATATACATATTTTATTTTATTTATGTTTTACTTTAATTGATAAAAACTGTTTCTTTTTATCAATTAAAGATTTTAAAAATTCTTTTAATAAAGTGTCATGTTAAACCTCTGCTACTAGATTGAAGGAAATATAGCATGGTATTTCAAAATAATTTTAGACACAATTTATAATTGTGATTTGACCAAGTATTAGCTTAACATTATAGTATAGTGCATATCGAGTAATACTTAACTGTTAGAACTACGAAACATTCAATCGATCACAATACAATGGCCACAATATTTTAAACTCTCCCCAGTCGATTAGTAAGTCCGTTCCATCTCTATCCCGTACGAATACTAATAGTCTTATTTAGTTTTTAAAACAACCAACGAGTATCCAAGTTCCGTTGATCGATCCCGGACCCTCAGTTCCGGTCGCTCAAGCCCCGGCCCGTTTTTAAAATCCTCACTTTAAACTGTCCAGTGTAAAAGAGCTCCTATCTCAAAACAAGATGTAAAATTCTAAAAGAAGCTGCCATGGGTGGGTATCGTGAAGGGTCCATTTAAACTGGCTGCTTTATCTGCAGCAGGTAGAATAGCTAATTGTGTATTCTTTCCTCGCTCTGAGCGTCCTTAATCCGCCCTTCTTGCCCCGCCACCCCTTTTCCATCCTCTTCACGGCGCCCAAACTAGGTGGAAAGTTTAAAGTAAGCGAAGCGGCACTTCAAATTAAAAATGTGAAAACAATGTGATTGAAGTATCTCTGTACCAGCGTTTTCACATTTTTACGCTTCTTCTTTCAAATTCTAATTTAAAACGATTTTTAAAAACAAGTTACGGCATTGTGATTGATCTTGTTCTATATCACTTAATGATAATTATTTGTAAGGTATGAAGGTAACGGTAATAACGTTTATATAATAAATTTTTATATGTATGCGATATAATATTAACGTGTTATAACTATTACTACTAAGAATTTTTTAAAAGAAATTTTAGGTATCAGTTTTCCCTATGAGATAAATCAACATAATTGATACTGCGAAATAATTATATATCATAAATATATTCAAAGAAAACCATAAAATATGGAGATTGTAAATAGACTTAAATATGCCTAATAAGATTTTAAGAGCAGGATATTATTCAACGAGATAAATCGCTCGACACAAATAGAGGGAGAGAAGATTTCGTCAAGTACCTGCCGTAATGGGCAAGTGAAGCACTGTCGAAATTGTTTACAGTAGCTCGTCGTTGCGCGCGTGAGATAACCACATTTCAATTGTAAACAAAATTAACAAGTATTTAAACAGATTCAGTGCACGTACGAACAATAATACATTCAACAAAACATAACAAAATAGGCCTACACCTAGATTTCTGGGTTCGCGGAACATCAAAGGACTACAAAGCATCTGGATCTGCTCTTCATAATGTTTGGGGAGTCAAGGAAAAGTGAGAGACATGGCCTATAGATATATCAAAATTACAGAGCCACACTTGTATTATACATGAATGGGTTGGCACGACTAGGAAAGACTATGCATTCACAGATAACATACAGCTTTAAAATAGCAATTTAGAGTTGTTGTGTTTCGTATGATGAATATAAACCCCCCATTTACAAGTAATGAGACAAAGCGATACAACCACTGTTTTCTAGATGCAGTAATATGGCAAATGTAGGACCGGAGACCCAACTGCTGGTAAAGGGGAATGTATACCTGACGATTGAGATTAATCTTTGTTGAAGACAGATGTGGTTGTTTATGGGCTGCAGACTTTACTTACTATCAGGGGAACTTAGGTATATGTAATCAAGACAACTAATTTGTTTTCAATTATTGCAATAATATATAAGATAAGCCACATTCAATATTTTAGTTTTTCTCCTAGTCTAGCGTAGAAGTTAACGAACAATAGAAAGTTCGTCTTATTCCCTATGTACTTTAATAACGAAACCGAGCGCGTAGGACTCAATAACGGCGCCCATGGTAGTGAGAAGAAAATTGCTCGACGAAAATTTGCATTTTTATTGAAATTTCCACTCTCGGCCGCAGATAAAACTATGTCTCTAAATACATACCTTAAGCCTCGTACAAGCCCCTTGGATGTGTTGTCCGTATGTTTATGTTTCGCTGTGTGGGGGAGAGCGGTGTTAGTTTTAAATCTTTCCAAATTTATCGACCTAGCGATAATTAATATAAATTATTGCCTTCTTGAAAAAATGTTTGCAGCAAATTTAGATACGATCTTTTCTGATTTCACTAGGCGTACACTCGAATTCCGTGTAATCTTATAAATTTATCCAAATTTTATATATATTAATTAATTTAAAAAAATCTACTTAATAAAAATTAACGAATTTATCGTTTAAATGTTACTGTCGATAAATTGCGAAATCCCATCTCTAGTGCCACTAGTAAAGCAGACGATTGTTATACAAATGTACCTATGTAGTAGTTGACTTTAGGGAAGGGATCATAATAGGAAATTTCCCCGGGCGTGTATGCGTGCAGTATCCAATACCCTTTTTACTTGTATTGTTTTTATTTTCCAAACTTAATGAAAGAACTTGTCTCGCCTATATTGCGATTTCAATTCTCCTCGTGTATCGCTCAGATGTGCCCCGATATTTTATGTAATTTATATCCTTAAGCGAGGTAATGAGATTACCTTATCTTTGCTAAATGCGTAGTATATTTAAAAGGGCAACGACATTGTATAGGGTTTTTTCAAGATCATTTTGACATGGTTGATTTTGTGGTATTTTAATCTGTCGTTTTGGAGTAAGTAATCAGTTTTTACTAATATTGTCTCATCTTCATTTAAAAGTAATGCCATAATTCACCACTATCAAAATTTTGCTACACCATAGTCCGTCATATTTCCTTAAACACGGTACATTTAAAATCACGTAAATATAAACCATATGCATCCTACTGTTATGAATTGAAAGATTTCCTATCATGTTTATATAATTTTTATATTCATTAATGTGAACTGAACTGTATAAAAAACATCACAACCATCAAGTCAAGCTTTATCTGTATCAATGACATTTAACAGTAAACTTGTATAAACGGAACCTAAGAAACGATTCGACATTTTATTAACTCTTGTAAATGTCATTTTTACGAGCGCTCATATTGGATAATGTACCTTAATAAAATCAGAGCCTACACAAAAATGTATGCTTAAGAAACTAGTACACGAAACATGAACTTCATCTGCTGTAAATGTCACCGCAAATTGATCATAAATTTATGCTCTATTAAAATTTATTGTCCTCAAAACGTTTATTGTAACATTACGTAACTCGGCAACCCTTCCAGTCATAAAACAATGCAGCGCTACGGATCATGCAAAAAAAATCCTTAAACGCTCAGTATGATGATTTAGGGGTTATAATCGCGGAGCAAGATCGACTTGATTTTATGGCGCGGGGGGCAGTGTTTTACGATGTCTTATCGAATCGAATTTTTTAGTGCTTACAGGCGAACGTGTAGTTTTTATATAAAGTACCAATTCAAATTAAAGAAACGATCCGATAGAATCGCCATCGGTGTTAATTAGTATAAACACGAATACCTTTAAAATTTAATTTAATTTATTATGGTAATATCACGCTGAATTATTCGCCTCTACGAAGTTGAAATTAAGCGCCATTGAATGATAATTCATTGAAAGTACACTTAATACAATGGTCATATCTAGAACATGGTGAAAATTGTAAATAATTGAAATACATTTATAATGAATATCAAATTTATTATTATATTATTATAGATAAAATAGACTTCATAAATGAACATAGCATTAGACTTTAATGTACAGTTAGATGTAATTACGAAAGAAATATAACATATCTGTGTACCCGTACAATGTAACACCAAATGGGAGCCCTCAGTGTGAACAGTTCAACTCGCACATACCTTTCTCTTTATACGAGATAAAGCAAACACCGCTTGGAGAAGATAAAGAGGAGAAATCGACCGCAACTATATAAAGGTTTGCGGCGATAAAAATACCATGTTTATTTGCACGTCTTACATCAGCTCGTGGACCGAACAGAACAGGCTTACATCCCCGCAGATTGAAAAACGAAAATACCCCTTCAGATATAAGATATATGATTGATATTCACACATCGTTCATCCGTCAACAGGATCGTTCTTAACCCGTCGCTAAGTTGAACTTACACACCGTAATATCAGTAAATTCGGATCCCTATCTCGAACTTTTTTTCCTAAAAATGTGATTTAAAATGTACGTGTCTGAAAGATTACCACGGTGTCTGTTAGAATACATAGCAGGTGGTGATGATAATTTCTAAATGATAAAAGGATTGAACACTCGATATATACAGATATATTTATAACCAAACGTCAAGTGCTTTTGTTTACGCTTTTTTAGTTACTTTTAGTATACAAGAATTAAGGCATTTATTTTTTCGATCGTGTCTTAGTTTACTCTTGCTAATGGAGGCTTATTTCTGGAACTCGGGCACTTCGTCCTAATTGTTTATGTATGTTTAATTGTAACGCCAGAGTTACACACCTACCCTTTTTGGGTAGGCATCGAATCTTATTAAAGTTTTACTTCATAAATTGTGAGTTTTACTATTAGGTTTGCCGTTCACTAAAGCGATTTTGCATTTATTTTATATTATTTTCGTTTCAGGTATTTTATATAAGTTGGAAAAAGACACATACACGCGGGCGTTTCGAACTTCAGACCGTCACATAATTCAGAGGTACTACGGCAACAGTCGCACGATTTGAAATTTTCTATTAATTGCTGTTTTTATTGCATTTTATTGGAGTTGAAACATAATGCGGCTTCAAATCCTCATAGTCGTGTTTATCAGACGACGTTAAATTTTATTGTTTCGTAGACCAAAGAAAAGGTATTGAAGTAATAAATGTCTTCACAATACTTTAAAAGCTTCTGCCTACACATTAATTAAAATATTCACCGCTTTGTATAAATTCAAATAAAACATATTATTGATTCACGTCTTAACATCATTATGGGCTTTATGTTAGGGTAATACGCGGTCATTTATTTTTATTAAACGAATAAAAGCCATAGAAACTTTTATAAAGGACGATTGAATGGGATGCGAAATATATGGTAATACAGCAATCGGGCGGGTATAATTGCGTGAACTTCCTCTTACAGGGGCACTCGATCATATATATAGACGTTAGCTTCAAGTAATCGAGTATCAAAAAAAATTGTATAAAGAACGCCATGAAAAATTCAAGAGTCAGAGGGACAAAATTAAAAAAACAATAACGTAGACTTAATCAATATGCCGAGTGTGACATGTCTGTCCGCAGCTGGGATATTTGGCAACAGGACAACTCGCCATGTACGTACGGGCGGGATTTAAATCCATCGATGCAACGATGTCATTGTACGCTCATGTCAAAATACGCAGCGTCCGTAATTAATAACATTACGCAAGTGAACGACGAAAATATGGTTATGCGTTCCAAGTATTCCTGTGAAATATGCCCTCGGTGTTGCACTTACGATCGCATGAAAGCTCTAATCAATTTATTTCAACGGACCATTCTGACGGCGCCAATTGCAACATTTCGATTCAATATCTGACAGCAACTACACTGTCTACCTAAAATAAATTAAACGAACGATTCCCTTAAGGTGTTCGTGTATCGGCAGTACCAACAAAGTAATCGACACAATCAAGAGCATCGTCCATTGACTCTATTCGAATAAATAACCTCATTACATTCCGTGCAAGTGGCAACTCGGTCAAATACCTGCGTTTTAAATCAGGCCCGATGTATTCGGGAGCGATTTGCTCGCAAAACATGACCGCCTTTGTTGGCGTTAATAAATTATTTACGCGATACGTAGGATATCATTCGTAATTTGATGCACGAATAAATTTAATTTAGGAATTCTATTTAAATGCTCCATAAACGAATCCGATTTAGGTAACCTACATAAATAGTTGCACTTTTATGATCGTCAAAGAGTAGAGACGTATATAAAAGTACCAGCATGGTATGAAAGTACCAAATGGTACATTAGTACCACCTCCATTTAACAGTTATAGAGCTACGGTGTGCTGCTGTATGGGAACTTAGTCCTCAAGGATAATAATAATAATATTTTTTTTTTTTTTATTTATTAATCTATTTTATTTATACCAACCAGGCAGATATAGCAATAAATATCCCCAAAATAATAATAATAATTTATTTCACCGCATTTACATAATGATTTGTAGTCCTCAAGGATGGATCCTTATCGAGCATGAATGTCGAATTGCGCCTCAGGAATCACCATCTGGTGAGGTGTGTGCTCAATTGTCATCCTCAATACTGTAGAAAGCCTGATCTACGTCAAGCTATACGGAACCGATGGGCTAGAGTAAGAAGAAATACTCAATCACAACGCAGAGTAGCAGCATATTACTATACCGCGTAGAGTGAGAGTCAAGTGGAAACCTAATTAGGTATTGATAGATATTTGATTTTCAAGGATGCTAAAATATCCATATAGTATCACATGTTCAATGACAGAAAAATGTATGCATGGAACGGATAATTATTATTAGTTTGAACCGCAACAAAACCGCATGTATGTGCAATTTAATTTTTCCCGATAAACTTTATCTGTATATTTTAATTAATAGATAACCAAATATAAATTCAATTCACGTCTATCAATTAAGAATGGCAACCCTGTACGCTTCAATTTAATTTAATCTATGCCCATGATTACGAAATGTCCAGTAAATTTTCAGAATGCCAACACTTGAAAACGCTGATGAAATTGTCCAACGAATTATCCGTAATAAGATTATATTCTAACAGTTAATTTATTCGGGCATCGTTTAGTTTAAGAGAACAAAGCGCATATTACATTTAAAAGTCAATGCAGAGGAACATTCAATTACGAACAAAGTGTGTTTTAACATTATTTTTCTTGATGTAGGCACCAGACGTCAGTCCGCCGCCCACGGCAAAGTGATTTGACGTTATACCGTAGATAACTTTTTTATTTTTAAATTGGAAAACATGGCGCTAAGAAACATTAACATGTATCTTATCTATTTATTGCCTTTTGTAACGCTTAATTATCTTGAAGTAATGCCAATTTACGTAATCTTTGAACTGCGTGCCTCAGTTGTTAAAAACTGATAAAGCGAAAGCAGAGCTACGACCTACCTATAAATAATAGGAAATTTGATAAATATTATTTATGACATGCCATTGTAAGTAACAAACGAGCACACAGTTCACCTGATGGTATGTGATTCCTGCGGCCCATGACATCTACATTCATTATTGACAAGGAATCATAATGCTGATGCGTTGTCACCCTAGAGGACTGATATGGAATGCCTCAAAACCAGTAATAAATGTCTCCCGATCCCTGCACACACCAGACGAAACACGGCAATATTATACTGCTATTTTACGCTGGTTTTCTGTGAGGGCGTGGTCCTACCCCGATCGAGCTGACCCATTCATTCTGCAGCTAGAAACAAATTGCAGTGTAGCTCTACCACTGTTAATTACTGTTAACACTATTGTTATACATAATTCTTCCCATATGCCAATTTAAACCTTTAAGGCTTATCAGTAGTTGTACACTAATTAGAGAAAAGTTCTGCTGACTTAGTGCTTGTGTATTTGAGCCAATGCTAAATATATAAATACAAAATAAATATATATAGGCAAGAAACTGTCATTAACTTACTATAATAGAAACGTTAGTAATAGATATAAATGCGTGCTTTTAAACTCCGTAATGCAAGCTGTGGGGAGATTTAACATTATAATATCATAGTAAAATAAAAAGTTCATTTCATCTTAATAATTATCAAAAATATTGATATAAAATCTTACTATCCAATTTTATATCTTCAAATACGATTACGTATACTATTTTCCATTGTTATAATTACTCAAGCTTAAATTTGTCACAATTCAAGCAAACGTACGAGTTGTACAATGGAAGAACTATTGTGTAACTGATGATTATCGCGGGAATCATTGCTACGTGACGTGGCGGCTGTCAAGGCTAGACGCTAAGTAAGCAACCTACATAGCTTCACGTTCGACGACCCCACAAGGACGGAATCCGTCATCCGCCGGGTCAAGGCCGCGACAGCTCATGTCATACGAACGTCACAGTATCTGCATCTGTGATCGTCTACTTTGATACCGCATTGCATCCGCACGCGATTCTAGTCTCTCTCCCCCTGTGTTAAAGGAGTGCGAGAGTTCGATGTAAAAATAGTAGGTTCAACGACCTCAATTCACAGGAGCACTGTATGCTCCAACAATGTCAGATGCCGTTTTCATTGGCTGATTTTAGACTTTGATAAACTCGTTGCGCTTTCGATTTTTCTTTAGCGCATTCTAATTCTAATACACCGTCAAAATAGCATTTACTACTAACACACGTGTGATGTAAATATATATATATATATATATATATACATACATATATATATTTATCAGTTTTAATTCACTTCATACAACAAGTTAAGATACAACTAATTAATATAAAAAAAGAAGGTTATAAGTTTAACATGTACCCTGATATCTAAATCAGGGTGTGTGAAAATTTTATATATATGAGACACAGTCTTTGTAGCAATTTTAATAACAAATATTTGTTACGCACGTCTGTTTGGTTTCTCTCATAAACACTGATCGGGTAATTGGCTCTAGTAATAATTAGGTTAGAGAGAGAGAGAGATTAATGATGAAATCATAGATAACATGCTTAGATGCGTAATTTAATAACCGACACTGTACAAAGAATAAAGAAAACGATGTAAGAAACGTGAATATGGGATACTATTTCATATTTATAGTTGTGTGGGCGAACTCAATAACTAATCGATTACATAAACCATCCAGCAGGTAGCTGTATATACAAGCGTTGTGTGAAGAAGAAAAAGGAATTCATGGCGATCATAAATTTGCGATTTTAAAATAAAAATTAATAATATATACGTTACTAATCTGTGAGCCAATCACATAAATAAGCGAGACAACAGATGCGCGTAACCCTCGTCCCTTCCAACATTTTTATAATAATAAATTTACGAAAGAAAAGTTTCGATTTTACCGTCGGCACTACAAAGTGAGTTAGAGTTAAGTCACAAGGTGGTCTTTAATTATTTAAGATAGAAATATGATAGAACTTCATTAGGTAGGACCGAGTAATTTGGTTCGTAATAAATAATATCCAGTGCTTCTTTGTGTTTGTGCGATTGGAGAAATAAAAAAACATATGTGAATGTAGGTTTTGTTATTTATTTCGTAATTAAATTAGAATTATAAAACTATGTTTTCATCCTTAAGTTACACCTATATTTTAATTACTCGTAATAAATTAAAAAAATAATAATTTCAATAGAACTATGCAATTATTACCGTTGCCGTTTTAACTAGAAGTATATCACTAACACTGTACTAGAACTTTTACCTGATATTTAATGAGGTAGTGCCTCTGGCTTTATGGCTGTATAATGATGAAGATGTCCCCGAAGTTGATGTCGATCCCAGCGATATGCATTATAATGTATAGATCTGTAGGCATTTGCGCAAACAATAGAGGTAATCACTCACCGTTCCCTTTCCCTAGTCCGTGATATAGTGCATGTGCAATAAAATGAGAGGGTTAGGGACACAAGAGAAGACCCAGGCACGAAGTCCAACAATTTGTGATGCGCAAATATTGTTCCTTGGCTAGCACTTGACACCCGCTATGCACTACACCACGAACCTGCATCATTGTTCATGCAGCATTCATTTATTAAATACGGGTAATAGATGACGATAAAAGCCTATAGTTGGGCATCCGATTGTTTTTACTCATCACGAAAGTCATTAACTCAGGCTGCTATTCCATGGTCATAACATGTGTAGAGGAAGAGGATGTAAGGTCTTTTGTGGACAAGCTAGTCCATATAAAAAAATCGATTATATTTCTCTACTTAAAGCATTAATTATACATTGTTTCCTTTATCTTGTCCTTTGCTTAGGCTGAATTAAAAAAACTTAGTCTGGATTCTAGATATTATTACACGGTGAGTATACGGCATAATTATGCATATGGAACCAGAGCAATATTGGAATTTTACGCAACTGTGTTTCGTCTTGGTGGTGAAAGAAAACCGGACACTCACGATGAAGTATTCCGATATATCCTTAGAAGGATAATGAATCCATTTCGTAATTATTTTTTGGGGAATGAATATCTGCGACATGTAGAATCATCCGCTAAAATATGTGCCTGCCATCCCTTAAATTCGCACATTCGAAGGTATTGCACGAATTTATAGTTCTTACTGAACATTAACAAGAAAGTTTCCAACATGAAAGTTTCCGTCATTTAAAGCGGAAAATGTCTAAATATTTGAGTTCTAATGTGACGAGTTAAGCGAAAATTTCGAGTTCCTACAACATAATGACATAAACAGTTAAAAACAGATGGCGACTTTAAGCGTGAGACAGGGATATTCCCGTTGTGAAATTTTAAATATTAAAATTGTATCAAAAATATGTACTGGCGACTTGACATCCTTATTCTAAATTATTTTAAAAGTACATGGGTTTGTTTTTACTTACCTATAAAGACATCTACAATACTTCATAATCCATCAGGTAGTTGAAATAGAAATTTCAACTTGGCTAATAATTGCCTAAACTGGTTTTAATATTAATTGTCTAATATTTAATTTAATAATATGGTCTATAGTTTAATTACGCTTATTTGTAAAACAACACTTGTTAGATACGGAAGAGCGGAGCATTCTGGTAGTACAAGTAAATATTTAGTTAAAAATGTGTCTCAAAAATGGAAGTAAAGGTTTTAATGCAAATAAACTTTATTATTATTATTTAGATTTTTCAGTTTGACAATAAACATTGGCGTTTAACATTCATTTTTAAAATTACAGAATTTTTAAATACAAAATAGCTCTTGGAATGAGCAATAGGCCGCAGGCCAAGTAATGTTAAGTCATAAAAACAACACCTGTAACTTTTTTAAACATTTGAGCGGGTAGAGATAAGCATCTATGTTACTTAGGTTCGTAATATGTACAAAATACACCTCGCGAGCACCGGGTACCTAAACATATTTAGGTAGCTCTGATGCTAAGATTTTTTAAAAACTTCTAAATTAGATTACTGAATGGATGGGATGGATTAATCCGATAAAATATTCTGATTCTTAATTAAATTTAATTAGAAAATTAACTCTTAAAGAATTGAAACTTAAGGTTTCGTTTTATTTTTTATAATTATAGTCCTCAATGGCAACTCCGAAGTTGTTATCTATGACTGTGCATTTTTAATGCTCCCTTGCTTGACGAGGGTGCATTCAAAATGTTTTAAACCGATAATTCTTAGCCCAAGAATGCGGGCCGACTAGCTTTGACACATGAACTGCGTTGCAATATTCATTTTACCATCAAGATGTACTGTACGACTCGAAGTTAGAATACATAATAGTTTGAACAAATAGAAATACAAGTTTGTAAATTTGTAGTAATGGTGGACCGTCATGGCGCTTGTGACGTCATTCGGCCAATGAGCGTGAAGAGCGACGCGGGCGCGACGGTAGCGACACAAGATGGCCGCCGTCGGCCAGTTGCCGCCGCCTTCGCAGTTTAGGCCTAAATGCCAACAAGTTTTTTTTATTATAATTCTATGTATGAGTTTAATTAAACAACTTAAAATCTACTGCTACTTCAGATATTTTTACCTGTGAATAAAAATTTAATAAAAGGTATTTTATTCTATTTTAATAATAAATTGTGACAAAATATGTGTTTCTGAAAATCTTCGCCTTGGCGGTCATTGGTAAGTTTATTTTCCAATTTAATTTTATTATTTTAACTTGAATACCTATTCAACATAATTATTAGTTTTAAGAAAATTTTCCTACCCTTATTAGAATTTCTAAACTATGTTAGTTTCTAACCAGACTCGAGATCAATATTTGAAATATATCAATATTATTATAAGTATAAGTAATGAGTATTTGTAAATTTAAATATATCAGAAAATATCTTTATATTATTATTTTAATATGAACAATATTTAAATAGGATTTATAATTTATTTAAATTTAGTTTTATTTAGTAATTACCTAAAAGCTTCGTATGTGATACAGCAATAAAACTAATTTAATAAGATTATTAGAGGTATGTAGTGTAGCCTTAAGAGTTTTAAATTATTCACTTAGGGGTATAGGTATACCCCTACATATTTTTAATGTTGATTATTAAATAAGAGTCTGTCCATAATTAGATAGTATTTTAATTTACGTACTTATTTGTATTTATATATTGTTTATTAAATTATTGTGTTATCTTTGCTCACCGACTATCCGCATATAATAAAGATATAAACCATATATATATTCAAACTAATAGACTAAAACATTATTGTGGTTTATAAAATTTAAAAAATTAATAAACATAGATTTTCCGTCTCTTTCAATTGATCAATATTTTTATAAATATATATTAATACTAACAAAAAATATTGAAAATTTGTTAATTTAATAAAAATACTATATTCATTTTAGCATGGAATGTATACATCAAATATGATATAAAGTAATAAAATAAAGCCGAAATAATAGATATAACCTAACATAAATATTAACGTAACGGTATAGCTTAGATTTGAAATACAATTTACAGCAAAACTATCCACAAATTAAGTTACAAATGTAATAATGTACGTACTAGGATGAAGCTGTAGCATTAAAACATATCGAATGGACCAAAAATTTGAGTCATCTTTCTATTACGATTGAATATTTTCATCTTAGATAGAAAAGTGCAAAATAGTATAATGATTATGTAGATGATACCCTGATCATTTTCAATCATAATGATGTAGGCTAGGGGAGATCAACTGCCCATGATATAGTACTGTAAATATTTGTGTAGACGCAGAAGAACTCTGTAGTCCTTCTTTTCCTAATCAGGCGTTGTGATAACATTAGAGGATGCTCCTGATGTTATACATGACACAGGACATTTTTCAATCATACGGAATCCTCAAAAACTAATGTTGTTTGGTACAAACCAAATTTTTCAATTAGGACTGGACTGTTCATGTTACAGCTAGAATGTAGCTACGCCGTGATTCTTTATCGTTATAGTTCTATATCGTTATTTGAAAGTTTAAAACATTTGTAACATACAATTGCAATACTTTTGACACATGTTGTCCTTTCTTATTATATATACATACTCCTATAATATACTGGTTACTTTTTAGTAATATTTTTAATAGAATTTTAATTCTATTCGTATCGTTATAGCTAGATATTTTTCAGGTTTTATAGAACCACCTTTAAAATATAATTTAATTAACACATTTATCCTTCACGTCTTTTAAAAAGATTTTCCTTAAAAAATCTGTATGGTTTTTTTTCATAGTTTATTAGTTCTAATAATCACGTATCATGTGAAGATATATCATCAGGCGCTTTATGTTGATAGAAAATATACACAAGAAACCTTCGTAATATAATAAAGATTCAAAATTATATATCTGCCTTTTTGGCTTTTGTCTGCTAATACAAATTGGAGATGCTTGCTTATGACGACAAAGCGACGCATCTATATGTTTACCAGCAGCATGAGTGCGTCAGTTCGACCGTAGCAGTAGCACCCGCACACAGAACAACAGATCAATGTAGCAGATTAATGTTACATTGTGTTTGTCCTTTCGTTCGGATGACGTGGCTACAGGTGATGACGGAATTACAAGTTACGAGGCCTCCAAACCCACAATCCTCAGGGGAGACAATGCATGTGGATCTTGAATAATTATTGATGATTGATGGATATGTACCTATGTGCTGCAAATATAATTTACCGTCAGGTGAACTGTGTCACCTTGACTTCCACAAAAATTGCTCGCCAAACTATTTTTAATGTCTGTAGAGACCTATTTCCAGTTGTGATGTTGTATTATATATTTTTTTTTTCTTTGTGAGTAACAAACGAGAACACAGTGCACCTGATGCTAAGTGATACCTGCGGCCCATGACATCTACATTCATCCTTGAAAAGGAATCATAATGCAAATGCGTTGTCACCCTTGAGGACTGAGATAGAATGCCTAAGTCACCAGTAATAAAGGTCACCGGATCTCTACACTCGCCAGACAAAACACAGCAATATTATACTGCTAATTTACGCTGGTAACCTGTGAGGGCGTGATCCTACCACGATCGAGCTGACCCACTCATTCTGCAGCTAGAAACCAACTGCAGTGTAGCTCTACCTCTGTTAACAATGTTGTATGTGTGTTATGATTATCTTTAATTGTATTTGTAAATTTATTCTTATAAATATGTTTACAGCGTTAGCTTTCAAAACAATTATCATGGACACTGCCTTATAAGGTGAACGTGTCCAATTCAATTGTTTAAAGATAAACAGTTATAAATCGTCGGTATCGATGTCTGTACGTACGTAATTCACTGGCTGAGTTATTGCCAGTGCACTGCCAATTAAATGGCGCGAATTTATTGCTCACCGCCCGTGCGCCAATAACAAAGTCGAGATCAAAGGCGTCCCTTTGTAAATGCAGCGAAATTTTCTTATGCAGTTATTAACGTTAGACTTAACTCCATATTGGACATCCTTATGACGCATAATTTATCCGTGCCTCGCGTGGGGGCCAAAATGAAAAATGCATTTGCGTACAATTCATATTTATTTTTTAATAAAACTTAGTCACGCTTCTGTAAACATGTTATACAAGACGCCCAATGTTTGATCTTATATTTTTGACAATATTATGTGTCTGTACAATCTTCACACTTTATTAATTAAAATTTTATGCACTTTTAAACTCTTAGTATCTATTTATGTGTGGCAAACATTAAGTTGTTCTAGATTTAGGAACGTTTACGTATTTATTACATAATATGTTTATTAATTCGACGCTAATAACAATTAATAATCACAATTCAACTTGCCATTTAGTGCAATTAACATATATTTTATGGTTATTGAATAAAAAGTAATACTTATCTTTTATCTATTCTATAAATCTATTTCTTATATTATATATTTTCGGGTAGAAATAAAAGTTCTGTATATTAAACAGCAAATGTATTTTTGTTAATAGAAACATTTTTTTTAAATCAAATTTAAAAACGTTACAACGAGTAGGGTCAGATTAAGTATGTTTTTTTTTAATTAACAATCAGAAAGTGCTTTATTTAGCATTACAGAGTAGTGTACAAAGCAGTAGAGTTGAGAGCCGTGGTAGCTCTGTGTAAATGCATTGACTTTTAATTAGCATTACAGAGTAGTGTACAAAGCAGTAGCGTTGAGAGCCGTGGTAGCTCAGTGTAAATGCATTGACTTTTAATTAGCATTACAGAGTAGTGTACAAAGCAGTAGCATTGAGAGCCGTGATAGCTCAGTGTAAATGCATTGACTTTTAATTAGCATTACGGAGTAGTGTACAAAGCAGTAGCATTGACAGCCGTGGTAGCTCAGTGTAAATGCATTGACTTTTAATTAGCATTACAGAGTAGTGTACAAAGCAGTAGCATTGAGAGCCGTGGTAGCTCAGTGTAAATGCATTGACTTTTAATTAGCATTACAGAGTAGTGTACAAAGCAGTAGCATTGAGAGCCGTGGTAGCTCAGTGTAAATGCATTGACTTTTAATTAGCATTACAGAGTTGTGTACAAAGCAGTAGCGTTGAGAGCTGTGGTAGCTCAGTGTAAATGCATTGTCTTTTAATTCAAAGTACGTGTGCGAATCGCGTTTGATTCTCGGTATCAATTTGTTAATTACAAGTTAAAGTCGGCGATGAAGGAAAACCCACTGTGTAGTATGCTGAATGTCTAAAATAAATTTAAATAACATGTTTAGAAAACATGTAAATTCCGCTATTCCCGATAGTGAAATCCGCGCAGGGGACTATGTTCGAACACCCACTACAGAGAGAAAAACGATCTATATATAATGACAAACAAAGATAAACATATATATATATAATTACAACTGTGTTTCGTATAGTGGATTTTACCGAACCGGTGATTTAATATTTGTTGAAGAGGCAGCTCACACTATCAGTGCGTAATGTGGGTATGGGTCGCAGTAATTACCATCAGGCAAATTATGTTTTGGTTTTAAATCGACCAGCACAGCATAGCATATAAAAATATATTGATATCTCGATTTGGCGTAGAGAGAGACCTAACACATTATTCCCACTCCAACATGATTATTTTGATAGGTAAACTATGTTATCATGCGATGCTTTCTGTTTTACTGCCGTAATTATAAATTATTATTCATATATCATATAATTATCAGGGTATTAAATATAGTACGTATAACAGTTGTTCAGACTTAGTAAACCCCACAAAGATAAACCTCGGAGCAATCACATCGCATTACATGTATTAATTCAGACCAAACGTTTTAACATCAATTACATATAATAACGAGCTAATTTTTATTGCGTTATAATCTATATTATCTAAAGTAGTTTGTGAGAATCGAGAGAACTCAAACGTACGGTGGCGTAACCAGGCTTCACTAACGCAGACGTTTATTAACACATACGCCATACTCACGAACTTCCACACACACTAACAAACACACACATATAAAACATTAACGCATACACAAATAAAATCTTTCAAAGTGTGTAACATACATTAAATTGAACTCTCCAAACTGTATAATTACGTCTATCTAACGCACACTTCTGTACAAATACCCACAAAAGCGCTTCCACCTAATTGTATGTGTGTTGCCTTTGTTAGGCATGAATTTGCAAATAAATCATCGTTTTCTTTTTGTTACAGCGCAACGTCGGGGGCTGCAGTTAGTTCCACCCTATTTTTTGTGGAATCCTCCCCACCTTCGTGCACCCGCTGTTCCGTCGCTCGCACGTTGAATTGTCTGACGACCTTTTTAAATGGTATAATGTTGTATTCGGTAAAATATGGAAGGTTTGTAATATTAAATTCATTAATATTACGATTTGTGAAATGTTTATTATGTATCGAGCTAAAGATACAATGAAATATATTAGCGCTCTGAATTTCCTATCATCTTGATTATCATAAGGCGACTGGTGAATAAAAATGTTGCTGCTTGACTGGAAGAATAGACCTACAGTATCAGAATCAGGTGTTTTGAATCGTGGAGTGGTAGAGGTACTCTGCAGTTTGTCTAGCTGCAGAATGAATGTGTCAGCTTGACCGGGGTATTACCACGCCCTCATAAAATACCAGCATAATGCTGCTGTGTTTCGTCTGGTGAGTGCAGGGATCCGGAGCATTTTCGGTCCTCAAGGGTGACAACTCATCTGTATTATGGATGGATGAAGGATGAATGTACAGATGTCATGAGCCGCAGGAATTACTTACCATCAGGTGAACTGTGTGCTCGTTTGTTACTCTTAAACTAAAAAAAAAACACTATTAGGCCGGATATTGAAAGCCAAAATCAAAATATATATGATAGATCTTACGGAATCCTAGGGGTTTAGTTTATATTAATGTTTAAACATTTTCGATAGTCGCCTTTTACGATACTTATATACTATCTATATTAAAACGGCTTGGATGTTAAACAAACAGACAAAATTGAGGATTTTTCACATATTTAATACATTTTTTTTATTTAATTTTAAAAACAACACCATTATTTAAGGTACCCACGAAATAACAATATAGTCATGAAAATTAAACAACATTTTTCATAAGTAGTTTTTATCGTTCCTCATGTTAGCTTTTGTCCTTGGTATGGTTACCTATGTGTACTTTTTGAATTATGAAATAGAATCGTGGAAAACGTAGAGCTAATGTATGGACTATAACATGGGTTACTACGTGTATTTTTTTAGTAATCGATTCTTTACAAATAAACTAGCACTTCGCCCGTAACTTCGTCCGAGTAAAATATATAAGTCTGTATTAGACAGGGATAGTCAGTCTAGCAAACTATAGGTAAAGCAATTTTTAAAATCGATTCAGTAGTTCTACAGATTAACCATACTATATAAATAACAATAAAAAAACCACTTTATAATATCAGAGTAGAAAAGCTCGTCTGTATTATATTATGTGCAACATTATCGGTCTAGTCTGATTGGATCAGAGTAGACAGAGGTTTTGAGCTTTTGGTAAATGCCCGTAGAAGTCGAACAATCGACTTCTGAATTGTGATGAAATCGCACGCGCTAGGCTATTACAAATAACCTTTATATGTTTAGTAAGTCAAAAGTTAAGAAAATATAAATTTCATATTTCTAAAAAATGAATTCATATGTAATGTATAGTTAATATTAGAAATCATTTAAATAATCATAATATAACCATAATTTTATAAATACGTTTCTTATTCTTTTCCTTTACAATAAGAAATTATATGATTATTATGTATATATGTAGACAAACTATATAATACTATAATAAATTTCAATAACCTTTCATTTAAGTCGTCTTCAATAACATCGACGTAGGTACATAAATACAATTAGTAACTTAACAAAAATTTATATTTGAACTCGCTAGAAATTTGTCTTTATATTACTATGTTACTTAAATTCACGGTTATTGAAATAGTCTTATAATATGCCTATAGTTTGCTTAGATACAATTTTCGTAAGGCAGTAATTATTTAAAGTCTAACTTCTAATCGATAAGGAAATTAAACTTAAAATGACAGCCAATATAATATAAACAATGATAGGAATATAATAAAGAAATATAACCAAACAGCCACCACACGCCCTCACACAATACCGCATAATGCTGCTGTGGTCCATCTGTTCAGTGCAGGGATCCGGAGACCTTTATTATAGGTGACGAGGCATTCCATCTCAGTCCTCAAGGGTAACAACCTATCTGCACTATGATTCCTTGTCAAGGATGAATGAAGATGTCATGGGCCGCAGCAATTACTTACCACCAGGGGAACTGTGTGCTCGTTTGTACTCACAATGTAATAAAAAAACCCTTGCTCGTATTCTGAGAGGGCGTGTTGACCCATCCATTTTGCAGCTAGAAACCAACTGCAGTGTACCTCTCTACCACTGTTAATTTGTCACCTCGAATACTATAAAAAAATCTAATATAATTTTACTTTAAGGTGGGCTACATAAAGTTACATATATTTTCCTCCATAATGGGCTAAATACATAAGTTCAGGACGGTCATACGCTTAATGACTTTCGGAGATGTGTTCGCGTTGAATAAAACAACGTTAGGTTGCTGACGCAACACCTGTGCCTCGATGGCACGTCACTTGGAATATTTTGTTAAACTAAACCTATCCTCATGTAGAACCCACATCTTGATTGATTTTACGCAGACTATACATTAAAATAATTGAAGATAAAGCTTTTAAAAATAGCTTTATGTGTAACTGCCCATAACTTAGTTTATTAGGGAAGAACTCATACAATACTTATACATAGTACCAGAATAATGATGCTGTGTTTTTTTTTCATTGATGAGAATTAGCTGTGCTATTAAAATTACTAATATTCCGGTTAACCACTCAAACTAAGCTGAAAATACTTATGCTAGAACCATCTCCTATTCATGACAATAGTCGAATGGTGGATTCGAACCTACTACCTTTCGAAGACCGTACCCTAAACGATAAGGCTATTGACTGCTTACTACCGTTACTGTGTTTAGGTATGTTCTATATTTGTCATTAGATAAGTGGTGATAACGCATTTTCATCAAAATGATACAGACAGATTAATTAAATGTCCATTTGTAAAATTAATTTATAAAAATAATAGATAAGAAGCAATTGATAAACTCTACATTACAAAAGATACATAAGGAACTAAGAACATATAAAAGATAATAACACCATAAAATTTACATATTAACTATTGTATTATTTCCAATAACGTTTTCCGTATTCAATATCCAGCACAGGTACGAAATAAATAAATCTATAGTCAGGACACATAACCGACTTGGCTATATACGTCACAGAGAAGTAACTAAACGTATTTTAAAAAAAAATGTTTGTAAATTGTATTCACAGTCATTAGCAAAATACTATTTACTTTTCAGAGTAACTATTATTTAAAATTTTAAAGTATTAGATCATTTTTTTTTATTACATTGAGAGCACCAAACGAGCACACAGTTCACCTGATTATAAGTAATCCCAGCGCCCCGTGACATCTACATTCATCTTTGACAAGGAATCATAATGCCGATGCGTTGTCACCCCGAGAACTGAGATGTAATACATTGTCACCAATAATAAAGGTCTCCGGTTCCCTACACTCAGACGAAACACAGCTCAGACATTATTCTGTTATATAAAGGTATTCTTTGAGGGCGTGGTCCTACGCCGGTCGAGCGGACCCATTCATTCCGCAGCTAGAAACAACTACAGCGTAACTCTACCGCTGTAATGCATATTTAACGCTGTGTTTCGTGTGATGAGTGTAGGAATCCAGAGAACCAGTTGTTGATAGTGCGATATTTCATCTCATTCCTGAGCAGTCATAGCACACTTCTTTTTCACTCTTAATCCCAAAAAAAAATTACAACAGATAATAGTATCGGGCTACCTGTGCAGATGCATGTAATTCACTATTCCGTTAATATTGCAAAGATTAAAATTATTTTATCTTATTTGTTGACTTTAAGTTGTTTGTAATAATCACTGAAACGTTTTACATTAACGAGAACAAAGCACTTCTGCGCCAAATCGTAGGCTCACTTGTGTAACGTAATTGTAAACGCAATTAACTTTATTTTTAATGCCATAATACTACTATTAACAGCATAAAGCATAATTAACACTAATTTCATTTATATATAAATCATCTACAAAAGAACGTTCCCGTTTTTATAGCGTAAATAATTACCGTTATTTACAGCTTAGCTAATTAGTGTAGTAAGTAATTTGGAATTATAATTTTCTGCTTTATTCTTTTTTTTTAATCCAAAGTTAATTTGTACATGAAATTAAATTACTCAAATTAACATTATTTTACACATAAAAATATATCATTCATAATAATTGTATTTAGGTCAGTATGGGCGATGACATATTTCAGCGAATCAAATAATAATTTAACAGACTACTAATGCAAAATAAGAAATAAATTAAAAAGCTCCTTATTTACTTATATATTATTTTGAAACCAAATCCTTTACACAAAAGTTATTTTAAACAAAGTGATCGTATATATTAAGATGAAATATTTTCTAGTAAATTATAATGATACAATTTTAATCCTTATATAAAATTTACAGTCAAATACTTTGTAAGTCATCTTTAAATTAAAAAATAAACTCTCACTTCATCGGTAAATTTTAAACTCTCGAGGTTTTCATGAATATTTTAAGACATTATTAAGTTTATTCTACTAACTTCATATAAAATATGCGAAAAAAGGCACCCTTATATAGAAGATAGGGATGTTAAAACACGCTCCCCAAGATAAATGCCGCATACAAGCGTGAAAATGTATAAAGGTATTAAAAAACCGAGACCCGAGATACAATATACTCTAAACGAAGTGAAACAGGTGTAACTATCTCAACTTTTTGGACCTTCTGACCGCATAAATACATGCGTTTCTCAAGAAAAGTAGTAGAAAAGGGCGTCCTAAGCAAACTATCAAAAAACATTACGGGGTGCAAATAACAACGATCATGGCGTATGTAATGAAAATCTTGGATCGGGATTAGTCCGGTGGTTTTGCGCGCGCCGGCAGCGCGAGGGCGGCGGGCAATCGATGGCGGCACGGGATCGCGCCCCGACGCCAGACGCACAGACGCCCGGAGACGCCGACCCAGAACACACGCGCCGACCGCCCACCAATGTTTACTTCGCGCCCGAACAGCTGACCGGTAAGTCACGTGCTTCTATCGAGAACCGACCGAATATTATCGCGCGAAAGCTTCACCCGTAAATCAACCCTCGCGCTCTTTCTTTTATTCCTTACAGAGAATTCTTTAGTTTAGTGTCGTATCTTTTGTAATGTATCCTTTGCAACAATAGGCGACGCGAACAAAAGCTTCGGCCGTCTCACACCGCCGGGTTGTAAACTTTTTCGGCTACCGGTTCGCGGATATAATTTTTGCAAGCCAATCCCTGTCTTTTTGCACGTTTCCCGATCTACTATTGGCTCGGAGCAACAATGGGGAGGCTATGTATTCGTAGTTTTTAAAAATACTTTAAAATTTGTCGTAAAAATTTTCATTATTTATTTACGATCGAGTCTAATGTTTTTCCTGTGCTAGTGTGAGCGGTGGGGATGCCTTATGCGCTAACAGTGTACCCTTTTCGCTTTGGAGACCCAGGCGTGTTGTAAATTGGATGTTTTATTTTATAGATGGTGATACCCGGAGAGACAACGCGAGGCGGAGCGTAGACTTCCAACGTTTAGCTTTTAACATATTTTCGGTAACGTATGGGGACGAACGTATACACACTTTGACTTAGCAATAAATTGTTTAGTAAAATATTTTCCAAAATGATGCATTGTAAAATTATCTTACACTACTTTACGTTAGTTACCTAATAAAAATTCTTTTCAGCTGCCAGGTGATTCTTCTAGAAGATAGAAGAGAAGATTACGCGTCGCCTTCTGTACGTATACTGAATGTATCCTGAGTGCTTCATTCTTTCCGGTATACCTTCAGTATACGTAACAGAAGATGACACTGCTCTACGGTCAACTCGAAGATATCTTCTTTTTTCTTCTTGAACATGATGTCGCTTTCTTGTAAACATTTTCACAGGAACTGCATATAAAAATAATTGTTTCTTAGTGTAATTTAACATCTTGTATCATTGCAGGTACAGATTTTAGAAGATCTTGTGACTTACTCTATTATAATAAGTATATTAGTGTGTTGAAATTATATGTATATAAATTATATTAAAAGCTTTCAAGTTTTCGTCATATCCGTTACTTTTATCGTTATGTTTTCTTCGACAAGCTTTATTATTTGTAAAACCTTCTTTGTTTAAAATTTTCTTTGAATACTTGTATTCTAACATAACAAATAGATATATTAAAAAATTGTGAAAAGACTTAGACGTATTTGAAAAAACTTCTATATTTAAGTATTTTACATGTAAGATAGGTATGAATGTAGAAATTTGTAAAATGTACCTTTTATTTCAATAATAAATAATTAATTTACATGAACGTCTCATAATTTATTATACACATTTCTTCATATTACACTCGTTATAAAAACATTGCACCCTTAAAACACGAGAAACCAATACAACAAAAAAAATAACACAAAAACAAAATCTCGCTAACCTTATCCTCAATTTAACAACACAATTAAGTTAATGCTTACATAAGTAATTAAAGTAGTCCAAACATTTACCAAAATCCTTATTCATTATTTAACAAAGACTAAAGCAAAACTGGTTTAGAAACAAAAGGGCAAAAGAACAATGCGGCTTCTAATAAGATTACTGCATTGTCTTATCGTACACTTCGCGTACTTAACAAGTTGTTAACATTTTACTTTATATTATGGGCAAATTTTTAAATTTTTTTTTCTCGTAAGCTCTACATAGTTTGGAAGATTTAGAACATTGTTTACATGACAACATTATTATGTATATGGAATTTAAAGTCAAGAATTATCGATATAAAAATATCTTACATTGTAAGAAGCGTTTTCTTTAAGAATTTCATCAAAACAAAAAAATGTTTATAAAATCAAAGACCATCCTAAAATTAGAGTTATATCTTTTTAAAAAACAAAAATCGAGAACTAAAAACATTTGCTTATAATTTTTTATTCAATGATTTACTAATAATAATTTAAAAATATTTAACAATTTTCAATATATTTATATATACATAACTTATAAAGGGTCATAAGTAAATATTGAAGTCATCCACGGCAATTAAATAAAACAAAAAAAATATATTTTATTTGTCGACATAGTTAATTAATCTTCCAAAGATATAGACTTTACTTTAATCTGTATTATACGAAACACTATACTACGATAGCTTGGGGCTGCACAAAAGAGCATAATTCTGACTCAACCAGGCGCCAATCGCGCTTCCGGAACCGAGCCGATAACTTTTTACGATTGCGATTGCTTGTCATGTAAAACAGGTTTTTCAGTCGTCACGATTGATATGACTACGATCTGCAAATGGCTGGATTCCTACAAAGTCTAAAGGTGATGCGAATGTCAAAGTAAACGCTTATTAAGAAAATCGAGCAAATATTCAAACCTAACCTTTTTCACTGAAAGAATGCCTGCGTTGGCAGATATTTATTTGAATAAAACAAAAACTGGGAGTGATTATTGAGACGAAATATGTAAGTAGTGTGATGAGATAGGCTTAACCTTTTAAAAATATACAGTGTCTCGTACATAGCGTAAGACTGAACGTAAATTAAAACTAACATGCTTTAGAGCCATATCATAGAAAATATAATTCTGAACAGTTTCTCTTCTATATTAATTTATATTATTTATATTTTATTTATATTATATTATATTTTATTTATATTATATTATTTAATTGTAAATAGACTGAATAAATAGAAGCATGTTTGTTCATGCTAATCTCCACAATGGCTAAACAAAATTTGGTGAGGTTTTTTCAGTAGCCTTCACAATTCTGTATTGTAAGGACTTAATTTATTATATTTTTATCTATGATATTTAAGTTATAAAATAGGCACATTTGATTAAACATTTATTTAATAAATAAATGTAAATGTATAAAAAATATTTATTAAAAATATTATACTAAAGTAAACGGATATTGATGCTGTAATGATTTAATTTAATGAAGTTAATCATATTGAGAACAGCGCCATCTATTCAAATACTGTAGAACTTTTACGAAAACTTTTAAGAAGAAAGAGTCAGAATACGGTGAAGTCACGAAGGTCAAATTTATTGTTATTAATTTCAACTGGCATTATATTTTTATAACAAGTCAGTAAAAATAATTTTAAATGACTGTTTTACCTGAAATTTCATATTTCTATAAACGCAATATAAACTTCTTGAAATGTTTACCTTAAGAATTTATATAATCAATACATTTTGAACCTAGCGACCGACACAATAACCCATAAGTAGGTGCAGGTGATCTTTAATAAATATCATACTCCGAGAGGGAGAGTCCTTAGCTTATATTTAATGACCAATCCACAGAAAACTTACGTAAAATAAGTATTGTTTTAAAAAAATATATGCAGTACATAAAAATAATAATAATTGATTTTATTTATTTTCCATGAGGTAGTTTATTTGAATATCTAATATCTTTAAGATATTATTATATAATTACATCATTTCATTTAGAATTATTTATTAATTGAGAAGAATAGATTTTACAGAGCAACCATTACGTGATTTAATATGTTTCTCTTCTATATTTCGGTATTGTGAATAGACTTTTCGTATGCTTACGTACGTTTGAGCATGCTAATCTCCATAATGGCAGAACAAAATTGTATTTGGTTTTCAGTTATGTATAAAAAAGCTTAGGGACACATCGGTTGACCACCAATAAAATATCAAATCTTGAGCTTCTTGCGCGCATTAGGTGTGACGCGCACACGAGTGAGATACTTTAAAATATATTTTTTTAAATTGCTTTTATATAATTATATGTATTACTTATATATTAGAATTTACTTGAATATTATTTTAGATTATTTATACGAACCCAGTTTTATATAATTGTTTGAGATAATGAATTTATTTTTTAATCAGATACCAAATAGTAACCTTTCGTACTGGTAAGCAAGCAATAAAGCGGACCTCAAATAATAAAAAAGGGCAGTTTGAAAAAAGGGTACATCATTGTTTTAAAGGAGAAAGTTTTTAAAAACCCCTTCCGGGTTCGAGGTGTCCAAGGAGAATTGGAATTATAACAAAAAAGAGAAAGTTAGGTGAGTTTAAAAGGATGATATTTGTGCAAAGGACCAATGGCAGAGCTGAAAATCAGCTTTCTAATTTCTATTTGCTTTTGGTGATCTACTTGTTCATTCGATCAGTAGTATTTGACGACAACTTGTCCGTAAACATCTCAAAATAATCTCTCTTGTCATATATTAAAATAAACTAATAATATATTGTAGATTTGGAAAAAAAACAACGTCGTGCTATTTATTCTCTGTGATTGTGATTCTTCACGTTTATTCAAGAATTCTACGAGCATCGTAAAGGGAACCATTGTGTATCGATTTGTCCTGAATAAGCAACATCGTTAACTCTGTTTTCAAGAGCTGGTGTAAGTTTTTAATATTATGTACTCATGTGTCTTTTTTTTCTTTAATATAATTATAAACACAAAATATACATAGTTGTTTTAGCAATAACAATAAATTTATAACCTACTGTAATTTAAAGGCTGTATACACCTTCGTATAACAAATAAAGGCAATTGTACAATGATTATACTCTATAAATTAGTTTTTATTTTTGTTGTATTTTGTCGAAAAACAACAAAAATTGTCATCTTTAACTTAACATTTTGAAGCCTATAAATAAGAAAAATAATTTTAGTATTTTTTTATTAGAAGCTACATGTCTGTTAGATTATTAAGGCAATATTTATATAAAAAAAATACTTTCTTATACGAGAGCATGTTTCCAACAAGACGTATCCCGGCTAACGCGACAGAACGTCCCTGCTGTCCCTACATAGCTGGCAATCAGCCATCGTTGTCCGAGCAAAGCGGCTGATCACCCAAATCCGGATCCAGCATCTGTCTAGTTAAAGAGTGAGCGAGATAACTATAACGCTTATTGTGCGGCTGCGAGGACCCGGTATCGAGCGGCCCGTTGTCATGGTAACAGACAATGGTTTTTGGGTGCATAATATTTTAGGCTGCGTCGGGCAGAGGCGGGGGGAGGATGAAACCCAAGAATGGCAGCCATCTTTAAATTTATATTTCCAGTTCTGGCGAACTCCTTCGATTCCAGAATCACTTTTCAAGCGCTGAAGTTGAGTTAGGAAAATTCAGAACACGCTTTACCTATATTATTTAAAAAGTATTGTGTGACTGATTCGGTGATTGGTATTTTTAAAACTAAACTCCTTTGTTATATAATATCAAAATCACAAGCGAATCTTAAATAATTATTTGATCAGCGAAAATTAGAAGGTATGACGGTACTGACTACGTAATAGTTTAACAGAACCAAGGTATTTTATATTGTAGAAGATAAGTGTATATAAAATTGGTTACTTTACATGTAGGAATTAAAATAAAATAATATCCCATTTCTCGCATAAAAAGCAACATAAACAAAGGCTGAAATTACGATAAAACAATAATTTTATTGGGCGTGTAAAATAGCTATATAAGCATTTTTACCGTGTAGGTACTACCGAGTGTCTGGCGGTAGACGTCCGAAGAGGGACTCACTCGTAAAGCCTCCGATTAACGACATGCCTCCGACCTCTTGCCTCGATTAAGCTATATTCAACAGTCTACCTGCCCTGCAGATACTTCAGGCAACATCGCAGAATTTTTTAATAAAGAGCTCCCCATTTTGGGAGAATCTCGTTTTAAATATTAATTAAAACGCAGTCATCATGCTTCTTATTTAATTAATGGTCGTAAGCAATTTTGTATTGAAAGTCTGTATTAATATATGTATACGTGTGAGATTATTAAGTTAATATACAAACAATATGTCCGCGTTTGTGAACTTTTCACTTTGTTAAGGTTAATGCAATAAAGAGTAAATAAATAAAAAAATATGAAGCATGGTGAGAGTTTTTAACTTTAACTTAAGTTAATAATTATAACGGAACGGCAGCAAAGCTACGATAAGAGAATGTCGATTTTGAAATGATATTAATGTTGACGAAGGATCTCATACTTCGCCTTGATATTTAATAATTACTGCATATTTACTAGATTTAGTAGAGCTAGGCTAAATTTTCTAGCTGCAGAATGAATGGGTAAGCTCGATCGGGGTCGAGGACAACACCCTCACGGAATACCAGCGTGTAATCGTTTTTCGTCTGGCGAGTGTAGGGATCCGGAGACCTTTTGTTACTGGTGACTAGGCATTCTATCTCAGTCCACAAAAGTGACAACATATAAATCGTTTACCATCAGGTGAATTGTGTGCACGCGTTATTTACTCTCAATGTAGTTAATATTAAAAAATAAAATAATAAGCTTGCTACAATCGTAACAATGACGCATTGCCACCCGGACTAAGGTGGTATGCCTATTTATCAGTAATAAGGTCGATTTCGTTCAATCCAGACGATATAGAAACATTTTTTTTTCGAGCTGATACCCGCTGTTAGCCCGAGGGCTTTTACAGTTTCACCTGGTTTAGAGGTGATCGAGCGCTTATGGTATTCAGTCGAGATCTATATTAGTGGATAACTAGCACAAGAGCTCCCGATAGGGAGCCTCGGCTTGGACCGTTACCCTGTAACATAGAAGCGACAAGATATTATTATATGCAGATATTTTATGGAATCGCATACCTATTAATGCTACGGCTAGGTTGTATTTGAAACGTCGCTCTACAAAAATAATTAATATATAAAAAATATAGCTATAATTATAGAAAAATGGTATAGTATAAAATAAATAAAAACTAAAAAGTCCTGTGTTAGAAACTGAGATAAGACAGACCGCATACGTGTAGAATGAATCAGATTTGACTTTTTGTACCCACCTTTGGTATTTATCTTTTAACAGTTACAGCGTAAAATAATATAACGAATGAATGATGCAGCTGACATACAAGACATCGGAAATATAACACGTTGCCTAGTCAACCCTTCTATCGACGCACCATAATATTTGTTCGAAGCAATTTAGACGTATTACATAACACATTTAGACATATCTCGCGTAGATAGCGAGTCGTAAAATAAAAGCTCGAGTGGCAGGGAAATGCGTTGCATTGAGGGTTGGCTTACATTTGGGCCACACTTGAGATTGTTTGGTTGAAATTAATAATGATATGTTAAAATATAAAAATAAAAATAAGAGCTCGAATGGCAGGGAAATGCGTTGCATTGAGGGTTGGCTTACATTTGGGCCACACTTGAGATTGTTTGGTTGAAATTAATAATGATATGTTAAAATATAAAAATAAAAATAAGAGCTCGAATGGCAGGGAAATGCGTTGCATTGAGGGTTGGCTTACATTTGGGCCACACTTGAGATTATTTGGTTGAAATTAATAATGATATGTTAAAACAATAAAAATACTAAATGTCATGTACCACTACGAACAAGATTTTTTTAGTTACTAACTTTAGTTGCTGTATAGAAATTAATAGAAAACAGTGATATGGCCACGCTCAAGCTAATAAAAAGCTGATTAAGCAGTAGTGTTTCGCATTACAGGCATTCACTCTCAGTCCTATAAGGTGACAACACTTCCATCCTTGTGAGCTCGTCTGTTAGTTTTAGATTCGTATAAAATATTTTTTTATACCTTTTCCCGCTACAACCCTGACTTTAGATACCAAAGAGGTTTTAATTTAATTTAATTTTTCATAATATTAAAGGATTATTTAAATGATTGGGCGTCAACAATCTGAGCTTAGTATTTATTATACTATTGATGAGTTGTAATAATATTGCGTAATTTTATGAAGTTACCGTCATACCATAGAGAAAAGTGATTGTTGAATTATTCCCTGCTCGGCATACGTGTTTACAATTTTTCGTCTATTTCTCTGGAAATATATCGTTTAAGAAATAGGTTTAAAATAAATAGGTAGGTCGAACGTGACAGGATCTCGCCTTCCGGAATACCAACTTAAAATAGTAGCTTAGCTGAACTGTGGTTTGTCTATTGATGTATAGAAACCGGAGATTTTATTATTCGTAGAGTTCTACCTTATTCTTCAGGATCAACCGAGGCTTAAATTGAAATAATTGATGTGTTTATGGAATAATGTCTAAAATTTATTTATTATATTTATTTCGAAATTTCCGACTAAACTGACTGTATATTTCATACCTGTGTCAAACGTTATAAAAGCATTTATAAAATCACATTCTTATTTCTTCATGTAACTGAATAGAAATCTTTCGTTATTTATCAACTGTTAAGTGAACGCCGGGACTAAGCTGTCTAGACTGAGTTTTCGGTTCGATATTCGGTCAAAGGCCCGGACGAAAGGTCACAGAAATTGAAAACAAAAATTACACAAATTGCGTCCATGCAGTGGATTATTTTCTTTTAAAGTTAGGAAGGCGGGCTTAAATTACTGCGTTTACATTTATATACAAAAAATTTTTTAGTAAAAATATATATTAAACTAATGCAGATTTGCTTGGAATTATTTGAATTAGTGGATAGCAAAAATTCGATTGAATCAGCTCGACCGTGGCTAAGTCACATGACATTAACTATATGGAATGTAATAACCAATCATGCAAACAGAATAATAAACGTACAAAACAATAGAAAAAAGATTCTGATATATTTGTCAGCATCAACTTATAATGTATATACGAATGCTGCGCTAATTAACAAGCTGCCAGGAATCGAATCCAAAACCCACTTCTCAGAAGCCAGGTACAGTATCAGTCCCTAACAGTTAAATATTCCATGTCTTTCAAATATCAACGAGCTCGTGCACGACCGAGACGCTGCGTGCATGTTGCTATACAAACATATTAAATCCATAGATATCTATAAAAGTATACAATGCTTTTACTATTTGTATGGCTTTGTCTCCCGCAGGAAAAAAAATCTATGTAGGCGTAATTTATTCAGAGTAGGGAGTGACAGTTCCTTGTACGACCCCAACTTGGGAAATATGTCGTAGATAATATCATTGTAACGGATCACTTGGAGACACCTGATGCCCGCCATTCTTTTCTTCGAAAGAGGGGTTTGCGTTTCTTTTGTTTATTCAAATTTTTTGGGACTTTATAAATTGTATTAAAGTGTTGAAAATTGTTTATATAAATTTTTAATACTCGAATTATGTAAAGTTCATTTGTACACATCCATATATATTCATATTTCCCTAGTTTCAATTTTAAATGATAATTTACTATCAATAGTTTTAATTTTTTTACGCCAACATTATTTGCTTTATAATATTTTAAAATATAATACATTTTTAAATGTATTTGAATTTCATAAATAAAATCTATAAAAACATTTAAGTAGCCACATTGTCAATAATTCTAACTTGCTCTACCCCAAGTTTAATTTACTTAATTAATATATAGTAATATAATAACGTTTTACTTTTATATATTACAATATATTATTCAAGTGTAGGTCAAGTGTAACCATATTATTATTTTTTATTACATTAATATAAGCAAACGAGCACAAAGTTCACCTGATGGTAAGTGATTATTGCGGCCAATGAAACGTACATTCATCCCCGACAAGGAATCATAATGCACATGCGTTGTCACCCCAGAGGACTAATATGGTACGCCTCGTCATCAGTAATAAAGGTCTCCGGATCTCTACACTCACCAGAGGAAACACAGCATCGTTATGCTGCTATTCTGTGAGGACGGTAGGTCCTGCCCCGGTCGAGCTAACCAATTCATTCTGCGGCTGGAGACAAACTGCAGCGTAGCTCTACCGCTATAATAGTTATATATTCTTTCTAATTATATATTTTCAACAAATTCATGCTATCATAAAAATTCTCTATAATATATTTAGTAGCTTGTTAATGTTCTAACTTTCTTTACGCCAAGTTTAATTTACGTGATAATATATTTTAATATACGTTAATAATTAGAAGTCATTTAGGTAACATAATTTATAGATCCGTTCTATGCCGGCCCCAATGAATAAATATATAATGAAGACATGTGAAGTCAAATCCGCAATACACCCGCGTTTTGGACTATGCTCTAACACTAATTATAAAAGATTTAAGCCCAGAAGTGGGACTAATATATAGGCTGTCAATTTACTTTTGCAATTTATTATCATCGTTACACTTTAATTGAAAGATTATAACAAAATTTCTTTGCTACAGTCTCAGTCGCGAACGGTTAAATAATTACAACTAATTAAACTTGGCTGTATTAGATGTCCTCAGATAGCAAAGTAATCAAACGCCGTAGACTGTAATGAAGAAAGTTTTATCCGACGGCTTCTGTGTTGAGGAGAATTGGGTGAAACTAAAAAGAGGGTTGTAAAATATCTTTCACCCACCCCATCCCTTAGCTTTACAACGTTTCTAAACGCCCGCTCGATCAGATGCGGCAATGTCAGGTGCGTCTGTTTTATTTAATATTTCAAAAATTTTATGATTATATGGGTCACATGTAACTCTGCTATGTGGTCACTTATGAAATACGTTTCAGTTATTATTCCGCATTTAAAATATCAACAATTAATTTTGACTTATTGTAACAGTCGTAAGGCTACGGTTCGGCTGGGTAAAGGAACACCGCCTCACAAGATGCCAACGTGAAAAATAGAATAACGCCGTTGTGTTTCATATGATTAGTGCGTGGAATCGAAGACTTATTTAATGACAACATAGCATTTCGAATCTTTGTTGAAGATGAATGTTGGTGATTATGCACTGCTGTCATCATTTACTAACACGTGAACTGTTAGCACACAGTTTATCAACTTTACTTCCATAAAATGGATCATCAAATTATTTTTACTATCTCTAGAAACCAGTTCCTAGTGATCTTAGCACCATCTTTAATTGTATTTGTAATTTTATTCTTATATATTTACAGAGTTGGCTTTTCAAATTGTAACATATGTCTTGGCTTTCAAAGCAATTATCCTGGATACTGCCTTATAAGGCGAACGTGTCGAATTCAATTGTTTAAAATAAAAATATAATCGTCGGTATATATCGTCGGCGATATCTGTACGTACATAATTCACCGGCATTTCAGCGTTTCATAAGAAAAATACAATGATGGTATGATTTTATTCAGCAAACTAGCACACAGTTCCCTTGAAGGTATATATTATTAATGTCTTCACAAATATCCTCAATAAGGAATTATAATACAAATGCACTATTATCCGTAAATAAGATGAAATTCTTTGACAGATAAAGCACATGAAGCAGCGTTTACTTACTATTTTATCCGAGTATTCTGTGATCTCGGACTATAATTTCCATTCCCGGTGGCTGCAGTGTTGCAGCTTTACTATATATAATGATCAATATATACTATTTTAATACAATGGTAATTTTCAATAAAATTGTAGTAAAGATTTTTTGTTATTACAATTTAACCTAAAATATATTCTCATATAAATAAACATTGGAATCCTCGAGATCTAATTTAAAATAATCAAAATTTACATCCGGTAATATTTTACGTCATCGGTTTTGATAGTTTTTTGATTTAGTAGGCATGTCTCATATTTTATTCCTTTATTTTGTTGTTATACAAGTAAAGTCAATTTTGTAGAAGAAATCCTTCTAAGGTGATAATGTATTAGATAAGTATTTGCGTAGAATATTTTGCAGTTCTTCACGCCCTGGTCTCATACTTTATTTTTTTATTAAAATATTTGTAGTTGTCCATATTTTTGCAGAAAAACGTGCGAGTGTACTGAATTTTTCGTGGCCGTGTGTTGGGGAGTAGTTATTGTCCTTGCGTACCTTATATGAAGAACAGCCTATAGGAACGAGTGTAGAGACAGTGTAGTTAAATTAAAAAAAAACACTCTATCATGTTAAGTTTTTTTTTATTGGGGGTAACAAACGTGCAGACTGTTTACTTGATGGTGATTCTTACAGTCGATAACATCCACATTGTCATATAACATCCAACACCCCTAGTGAAATAGATTGAATATTTGTTGTAACAAAAAATGTATTTTATCTTCCAATCTACCCATAAGTTGAGTAGAATGTGGAAATGTGTAGTAACAGGGCTCTGAACCGTTTTTAAATATTAGTTAATTTCGTGTAAATTTGGGCTAATTAGCCGTTTAATATATAACCAGTAAATCGAAGGAACTGAACGTAACGATATATTTTTATCGGTTACTCATATTAACATACTCTTAACCGGTAAATTTATTGTAATTATCCGGTTAATTTTAAATATGACGGCCTCCCACTTACCTATAGTTCAATCAAATGCCACGCAAACACGTTGGACGTGCCGTATATCGTTTCTTTCGTTATTCAACCAAACAAAACCACGAGCACACTCTGAAGTTTTTTTTTTGGTTATAAAACTATAGAACTATATGAAAGCGGTAGAGATATGACCGACTACTCTCTAAAAAATAACAGTACGCTTAAAGCCGTCTTCGAAATCTGGTTCTAACCCATTAATTATCACATATGGTTAATTAACACACATGGTTAATTAACAATAGTAAATAGGTTCCCTAAAAATTATTAGTTAATCCAGACGATTTTCTAGGTCCGATTTTAAAATTATATTTTAAATTATAATCGTTATGCGAACCCTATTTCCAATACTTTCCCTAAACTGCTAAGTCTCTAAGTGGCATTCTTACTATACGTGATAAGGCATTCCATTTTAGCCCTCAGGACTGCCAGGAATGCATTCTGCATCAAAACATTATCAATCATGAATGGGAAGGAATTTCTTAAAAAAGGGGACAACAATATTACAACAATAATATTACTTTTATTTATCGATATAATATGTTACTTAGGTAAATTATCAACAGTAAATTAGCGCCTGTCTCAGATGCCATTAGGTAATTAGCAATTAGACTATTCGCCAGCAAACAACAAACGCGAATACTGCGCACTCAACCCTAAATCCACAGAGAAATGGTCCGTAATTATGTTAATCTCAAAATAAAGTTATGCCTCCGCACTTGTAAGGGACAAGGCCCGACCCTCGCCTTATGAAACGTTCCGAGCATTTCCCCCATCAAATTATATGTATGTATACAATGTTATGTAAGTAAGTAGAGACTACTATTCCGTAATATTTATGTAATATTTTATCAATTATTGCCTATAAACAAGCTGATAGTGTGATGAATAGTTCATTTATTTTAATATTTTATGTGTGCTGTTATGTTTGGTTATAATTTAATAGCAATACGTCTTTTTTGACACTAACCATAAAAGTATAAATTAGACATGTTTTTACGATGAATTTCAAATAATTAATATAACTAATTTACAATAATAGCATAGTGTTCAAGTCATTAAAACCATTACATTAACACCTAATATATTTTACTAAAATGTACCAAGTAAAGTTATATACATTTTTATTCGTTCGTTCAATGTAAATTGTTTTCTTTATACGCATACAGAAAAAGTATAAATGTCAAAAATCGTTGTATCCAATACCAATTTATAGACTCGAAAATATAAAAAAGAAACAAAGCCGCAGTTAAAAGCTGGTCCATTGATAAGCACACAAGTATCCATTAATTGTCCTATTTATTACATGTCACATATAGTATGTCATCATAGACACATAACTATTTAATGACCTTTTGAAAAGCACTTTGTTCTGATGATAAGGGATTTTTAATTCCCCTGGGACCGAATGTGAACTAATTTCAATTTCTATTCGTTTACACGTGACTAGAATCCAATAAACGGTCGGCTTACACAAATGATCAAAGAAAGACCGGTCTATTATTCGACAAGGACGCTATATCATCTATTTATATTGCCTTTTCCATAACTTTGGATGTAATGTATCTGATATGTAGATAGACGTGAGGTCTGAAATTTTGCTTCGTATGGAAAGGGACGTGGGTACCGAATGTGTAAGCATACGGTTGGAAAAATATTAGTGGTTGGAGATAACTTCAGTTTTAATACAGTCGTATACACTTGATTTTTTAAAATATATCGTTGTAATTAGACTTCCGATGTCACATGTTGCTGTCACTGTACGCCTCAAAAACTTTATCGACATGCTCGAGCCGTGCGAATAAAATTCCAGTTAATTACCTCCGCTATCTTCAATGCGAATATAAAAAAGCGAACTTCTCCTTAATTGGCACTCATGCTGCTTAATGAGATAATTTAGTAATGTCTGTATTAAAGTCTATATAAGGGTAAATACTTAATTTCACATATATCGTCGAATTTAGTGTCTTTCCGTATTTATTTTCCATTGCTTTCAGGAAAGTTGACATTTGAGAGATAAAGTTTTCTTTAAAATGAACTACCAAATAGCGAATAATCAATTAGAGAGTATAAATTACTTATAACAACTAACCTTTGTTGTTTAACCTCTTTTATCATTTTGTTATAATTAAGATTTGAATATGAAACTTATACCTACTAACATTTCGACAAGATACATCAAAACATCTTTCTCAAACCAGGGACTGTAACGCAATAAATATTATAATAATTCAACAAATTTAAGTATTGGCATAGTTAAATTTAATTTAGTTTAATTTAAAAATAAACCAAGAAATATTTTTTAAAATAATAACAATTTTATATATGTGGCGTAAATAAATGCCAGGTAAATAAACAGGACAATATTTTAAAATGAAAAAATAAGAATAAGATTATAGGACAGCTAGTCCTTCCATGTGCAGATCGGTAGTACCGGAATCATGTGGGCTGCATACTAAGTGAGAATGCAGACTGTACTTGACTGCGTGCCAGACGGTGCTGCATCCGTCGCGAAGCCGTCGTCACGAGTAGAACATTCCTTTTTTTTATTACATTGACAGTAACAAACGAGCACACAGTTCACCTGATGGCAAATGATTCCTGTGGCTCATGATATCTAAATTCATCCTTGAGTCCTTGACTCATAATGCAGATGCGTTATCATCCGTGAGGACTGAGATGGAATGTCCGGATCGCTGCACTCATCAGAAGTAACACAGCAGTGTTATGCTGCTATTTTAACGACCGGTTACTAACCCGGTCGAGCTAACCCATTCATTCTGCAGCTAGAAACAAACTGCAGTGTAGCTCTACCACTGTTAAATGCCCGATGATGTCCCGTAAAAGTATTCAAGATAGAGTCGAATAGTTGAATACGTAGATAGTATTATATATTAAATAGTATTATGGTTTTGGATTTTCGCAAATTTACACCACACCTATAATTTTTTTCTCATTACAATATTTTTTATTATTAATTTTATTTAAAATAGTTTCATCTTATACGTTCGGTAAACGGTAATTGATCCTATTTATTTTAGATGTTGGACCTGTTTAGCCATATTAAGTTAATTTTACGCAAACGCTATCTTTTTCTTATTATAATTGATATTATTTATAACTTTAAATTGTTAAAATATCTTAATGGAGATCACGTATTAAAATATTTTGCATACGATTTTTTATGTATTCGCGTTTATTAATAATAAATACCAGAATAACATTTGAATGTAGTTTTTTCATATCTATAAAAGCAATAAATTAATAATAATAATGAACAGAAGTGTATCCGCTTGTTGTACGAAAGATGGCGATGGGACACACGTATGTATGTATAAGCGCTATCGTCGCAAACATTACGGCCCACGCGCCGAAATAAGTTGCATTTTCACGTGAGACCCCAATGTAGCCGTCGTTATCGGTGTACCGACTTCGTGTGGGGGCACCAGTTTGAGGTTGAATCACTTATTAGCCAGCTAATATCGCCACAATATAATCTTGGTGTTAAAATTATAATGTACGGAATAAGTAAACTTTAGTTAGCGTTACGTCTAGTGATTTTTTTCTTTTTTCAAATTTTCGTCCAACCCTTGTAACACCGATCAATGTAAAATATTCAATTTAATAAATAACAGACAGTGCTTGTCTCTAATTCCACCTGGTCTTTAGCAGTAAGATGAAGTGTCGTCTCTAAAGATATTTGCGGATCGAAGAAGGCTTTTTTTATTACATTGAGAGTTGCAAACGAGCACACAGTTCACCTGATGGTAAGTGATTCCTGCGGCCCATGACTCCTACATTCATCCTTGACAAGGAATCATAATGCAGATGCGTTGCCACCCTTGAGGACTGAGATGGAATACCTCGTTACCAGTAATAAAGGTCTCGGGATCACAAACTCACCAGAGGAAACACAGCAGCATTATGGTGCTATTTCACGCCGGTATTTTGTGAGGGCAGGACCACGCCCCACAGAAATCCCCGGTCGAGCTAACCATTCATTCTGCAGTTAGAAACAAACTGCAGTGTAGCTCTACCACTGTTAAATGCCCGATGATGTCCCGTAAAAGTATTCAAGATAGAGTCGAATAGTTGAATACGTAGATAGTATTATATATTAAATAGTATTATGGTTTTGGATTTTCGCAAATTTACACCACAACTATAATTTTTTTCTCATTACAATATTTTTTATTATTAATTTTATTTAAAATAGTTTCATCTTATACGTTCGGTAAACGGTAATTGATCCTATTTATTTTAGATGTTGGACCTGTTTAGCCATATTAAGTTAATTTTACGCAAACGCTATCTTTTTCTTATTATAATTGATATTATTTATAACTTTAAATTGTTAAAATATCTTAATGGAGATCACGTATTAAAATATTTTGCATACGATTTTTTATGTATTCGCGTTTATTAATAATAAATACCAGAATAACATTTGAATGTAGTTTTTCATATCTATAAAAGCAATAAATTAATAATAATAATGAACAGAAGTGTATCCGCTTGTTGTACGAAAGATGGCGATGGGACACACGTATGTATGTATAAGCGCTATCGTCGCAAACATTACGGCCCACGCGCCGAAATAAGTTGCATTTTCACGTGAGACCCCAATGTAGCCGTCGTTATCGGTGTACCGACTTCGTGTGGGGGCACCAGTTTGAGTTGAATCACTTATTAGCCAGCTAATATCGCCACAATATAATCTTGGTGTTAAAATTATAATGTACGGAATAAGTAAACTTTAGTTAGCGTTACGTCTAGTGATTTTTTCTTTTTCAAATTTTCGTCCAACCCTTGTAACACCGATCAATGTAAAATATTCAATTTAATAAATAACAGACAGTGCTTGTCTCTAATTCCACCTGGTCTTTAGCAGTAAGATGAAGTGTCGTCTCTAAAGATATTTGCGGATCGAAGAAGGCTTTTTATTACATTGAGAGTTGCAAACGAGCACACAGTTCACCTGATGGCAAATGATTCCTGTGGCTCATGATATCTAAATTCATCCTTGAGTCCTTGACTCATAACGCAGATGCGTTATCACCCGTGAGGACTGAGATGGAATGCCTCGTTGCCAGTAATAAAGGTCCGGATCGCTGCACTCATCAGAAGAAACACAGCAGTGTTATGCTGCTATTTTAACGACCGGTTACTAACCCGGTCGAGCTAACCCATTCATTCTGCAGCTAGAAACAAACTGCAGTGTAGCTCTACCACTGTTAAATGCCCGATGATGTCCCGTAAAAGTATTCAAGATAGAGTCGAATAGTTGAATACGTAGATAGTATTATATATTAAATAGTATTATGGTTTTGGATTTTCGCAAATTTACACCACACCTATAATTTTTTTCTCATTACAATATTTTTTATTATTAATTTTATTTAAAATAGTTTCATCTTATACGTTCGGTAAACGGGAATTGATCCTATTTATTTTAGATGTTGGACCTGTTTAGCCATATTAAGTTAATTTTACGCAAACGCTATCTTTTTCTTATTATAATTGATATTATTTATAACTTTAAATTGTTAAAATATCTTAATGGAGATCACGTATTAAAATATTTTGCATACGAATTTTTATGTATTCGCGTTTATTAATAATAAATACCAGAATAACATTTGAATGTAGTTCTTTCATATCTATAAAAGCAATAAATTAATAATAATAATGAACAGAAGTGTATCCGCTTGTTGTACGAAAGATGGCGATGGGACACACGTATGTATGTATAAGCGCTATCGTCGCAAACATTACGGCCCACGCGCCGAAATAAGTTGCATTTTCACGTGAGACCCCAATGTAGCCGTCGTTATCGGTGTACCGACTTCGTGTGGGGGCACCAGTTTGAGGTTGAATCACTTATTAGCCAGCTAATATCGCCACAATATAATCTGTGTGTTAAAATTATAATGTACGGAATAAGTAAACTTTAGTTAGCGTTACGTCTAGTGATTTTTTTCTTTTTTCAAATTTTCGTCCAACCCTTGTAACACCGATCAATGTAAAATATTCAATTTAATAAATAACAGACAGTGCTTGTCTCTAATTCCACCTGGTCTTTAGCAGTAAGATGAAGTGTCGTCTCTAAAGATATTTGCGGATCGAAGAAGGCTTTTTTTATTACATTGAGAGTTGCAAACGAGCACACAGTTCACCTGATGGTAAGTGATTCCTGTGGCCCATGACTCCTACATTCATCCTTGACAAGGAATCATAATGCAGATGCGTTGCCACCCTTGAGGACTGAGATGGAATACCTCGTTACCAGTAATAAAGGTCTCGGGATCCCCAGACTCACCAGAGGAAACACAGCAGCATTATGGTGCTATTTCACGCCGGTATTTTGTGAGGGCAGGACCACGCCCCCACAGAAATCCCCCCGGTCGAGCTGACCTATTCATTCTGCAGTTAGAAACAAACTGCAGTGTAGCTCTACCACTTATTATTATTATTATTACCCCTTCCGTTTGTATACTTGTATGGTTTTTTCAGTCATGACCGATGTTAGCCCGAGGGCTTTTACAGTTTCACCGGGTTGAGATGTTTATGGCGCTCAGTTGAGTCTTATATGGAAACATATAAAGCACAAAACAGTACAAGTAATCATTTAAGCTCACATAACGAATCGTGAAATATATATGTAGATTCATGCTCACAGACAGTGGAAACTGGAAGTATTGCAAATGATATTTTAATTAAATTATTAGTAAAACAAGACTGATAATCTGATTAACATGCTTATTGCTTAAGGCTGGACTTGTCTAGTTTAAAACTAGATAAGTCCAGCCTCCTGCAAAATATTTTCGTAATTGAGTAGATATATTAAAGATCTACTAGATTCATTTGTTAAGTCTAAATAAACATAATGAGATAAAAATATACATTATACACTATTAAGATTGAATCAATAAAAAATACAAATGAACAACAAAGACGTAAGGTTGTTCACAAGTGTAATGTACTATTAAAGCGATTCTAAGAATTGTAACTCCTGGTTTCATGGCCCGCCATTAACCAAGTATGACCAATAATTATACAAGACAGTAGTGATGTCCCCTTGATAGTGGATAGTGATGTAAAGATTAGGGGCAAAAGGGTCTTGTATTAGGCTCGTTACCTACTGACATGTTAAATGCGAGTTGAATTCTTAGTCAGTGTACACCGACCTTCGCTTAAGCTCAGTAGATTCGATATCATATGCTTTCCCTTCCCAGAGATTTTGATAGATCTTAAAATATAAAGATTCCGGTTTTCAAGAGAATAGTTTCTAAAATTGATAATGTGAACACGGTCCGTACGTTCATTATAAATGGAACTAACTTTTTTATATGGTGGATATAGTTGGAGTAGATAATGATATTTATCTACATATTATAAATTCTATAAGAAAATATTTTATTCACACAGAATTTTAACTTTTAAATGTTAATATTAGTACCTTATATTTTTTCTGTAAATAATGACTTATTTTCATAATGATTTATTTCAAAAATTCCTAGAACTTACGAGTATGTGGGTTATCTCATATTAAAAAATTGACAAACAATTATTAAATTCATGACAATGAATTTTGGTTATTAATAACTAAACCATTTTCTAACCATAAAATTTTTATATGCATGCAAGTTTAACTGGACCATATCGTGAAAATTATTCTATGAATTTTTTTTATAAAGACCGTAATTTTCTTATAAAAACTATTTAAAAGGTTCCGGCATAGCAGAGTAACACTTAAAATTCTTGTAAAGTCTATAAAAGTAAACCTTTTTTCTACTTATTCAAATGTTAAGAACACTCTAGAATTCCTTTCGTTACGGCTTGAAGCAAAAGCTTGCAATTTTTCCCGTAAGCGCTGAGTACGCATTAAATCCATACTTAAGCACAGAAGTCGAATATTCAGAGATAAGTTCCATGTTACAGTACCTCTTGTCTTTGGATATAAAATTGCATTTTTTAAAACTCTCAATCGTTTTACCTTTTGAAATAAACCTCAATTGTTTTCTTTAGTTTTTTTTATATTTCAAATAGCTTTGAGAAAAATCATGCGTAGGCCGAAAAATAAACAGTTGACGAATTAAAAAATACACGCGAACAAAGTAAAGGCCCGTTGATCCCGCTCAATCTTTGTCCTCTACGCCCGTAAATATTTCATCAATGATATTGAAAACAACGGCATTTGAAGTTTCATATCATTAAAATAAAGTCGATTTTACAATGGATACTGTGGTTGTTTAGGTTTTTTGGAAATTAAATGTAAGTGAGTAGTCCCGCCACAGCATGGCCTGATGACAGCGCGACCGCAAGAATCTCGACGTGGAATAATCGCTACACGTTTTATTGGTCGTAATTGTTGTCATAAAAGTAACAAAGTTTTATTTTTACGTTCGACACGAGAGGCGTGTTTATCATCCTATAGTAGATGCCCATTAAGGAGTGAATCTTACACGACAATTATTGTGGGAATTTGACTTTATTACTTTTTAATTGTATCGAGTCCAGTTAGTATGAATGACACATACTGGTTTTCTCACTTATACAAGGTCTAAGTCTAACGGCAAGAGCAAACGATTCTCACTTGAATCATAGCTTTATAAAGATGTACGAATAAAGAAATTACTAATGAAATAGAAACTAAATGTTAATTCAAATTAATCTTTAATCTATATTCATATTGGATTACTGTTTTTAAAACAGGCACAAAAATAGATTAATAGAAAATAAAACATGTTTGTCCATCTGTGCACTCACTAGTTATGACTTGCTTTTCTATGTAACGCTTACATATTTATAATATATAGATAAAGAAGTAAAAAAAAAGTTTGAAAAACTACGAAAGAACTTTCAACATATTAAATAGTTAACAGCCTGTAAGTTAATTATTTTTGACACATCGTCTCACTCAATATCAGCATAACCATGCCATGTTAACATTCTACGCTCCTAAATCCATACAATACCAGGAACGGATGAAGCGAATATATTAAAATATCTAATTACGGACCGAAGGGAAGGGTTTTCGCGAGTTGCCATCTGATACTCCGACATTGTTGCGTTTCGAAGTAAAGCGCCGTGTACAGATAACACTTCTAATCAAAATTCTATTATGACCCTTCCGCGTGATTCCTTGAATACGAGTCCTGAGACCACTATTAATGATATTCAATGGGATCCCACTAGGCGTATGCGTGGGCATTCGGTATTTATTAGTACACATGGTAGGGTACGATCGTAGTAGGCGTAGTCCGGACTTCGGGCGCCGACTGACTCACACGCCACGATTGTTCAACACTTAGTGTCGATGGGATCGGTAACTCAAGTATTTTATGGCCGACTTCGATAATATACGGGGCGTTGCGTAATTCTACTTTAGCTTCGCCCTAAGCGTACGTAAACGCAAATAATGAATGTTGACGCATATAAATACGTTATACGATTGACATTCGTGAGACTGAGCTGTATTCTTGTTAGGTTATCGGACCTAGGTTCAAATCACGGCTGAAACAATTGTTACATAACAAGTTACGTAAAGTAGTTCTAAGTGTTATATTTGTGCGTCGATGTTCCTGATGCTGTGTTATAAACTGGATATTATCCATCACATTGATAACGATTAATGAACTACTTTGTTGTTTATTATTGTGCTTAACCTCTGACACACAGCAAATTATTATTCTATATTATTGACTCCAACTGGTTAAGAATCTCAAGGAGGCACTGTATTAAAGTCATCCTGAAAAACAGTATTAATAAAAACATATATCACACAATGGATGCAAGCCTATAACATATATACATCGAGACACGAGCAGACAACCTTCAGGAAAGTCACCTTATACGATCTCTTAAATCGGGATACGTTGACCTGTGTCTGCGAATTACTTCTTATTAAATCAATTTGCCTGATTTTGGGCACTGATCTAAAACATTTTCAGCTCAACCCAATCTCCATTATAATAAATAGCGAATTTGTATAGTGTCGACATATTTTTACTATAAAAGTAATAACGAAAATAAGCAAGGGCAAAAGTTCGAAAAGACGATACAATGATTTGTTGATGTAGCCGTTAAGAGATTTCGCCATAACCGTAAATATTTCTAGCCATTAAAATCAGCCCGACGACTTGACACTTTTTACACTATAAACAATTCAGTTCCCTCGTTAAAAAGAAAGATGAGCTCTAAATGCTTCTGTTTATGGTCAGTAAAATCAGTGCCAAGCGGTAGCATATCACCTGTTAAACATGCTATTACAAAAGCCTTTACATTACCTATTTACAAAGGCTACTACTAACCATAGGCTATTTTTTTGTTATAATTTTGCGTCCTAATACCCACTGTTTGATCCTCACAAGACTGGGCAAAGGTCCCTCCAACAGATCTGTCTCCAAAAAATCTCTTGCTGGTTAGACTCAAGGACTTAAGTCGTCTATTTCCAATTTTAAACACAAATTTCGTACCTCCGTACTTTTTCGTACTTTAGTACCGTGCGAGGTACAGTCAAAATACGTGACAAACTGAAAACCAAACATAAATACCAAAAACAATCTTAGCGCAACCTATTAGGAACTTATCATTCAATTAGTTTTTTTTTATAGATTTTAACATTATTTTAGTAGTTCATTATTTTGCATTACGTGTAGCTCTGTAGCCAGACGTGACGTACAGACTGACGTGATAGAATGACGTACTTGTAAAAAATGGAAATATACATAATTTATCAGATTCATTTTCTCAATCATAATTCATTTAATATTCTGAAATAAGAGATTCAATCTGGATTCAACTTATATATTTAAGAAAGTCTTATACAAATATGTCTCTTAATTAAAGATCATGAATATTAAACAAACTTGAGGATAATTAACTGATCAAGTCTTAATTAACGGCACGTTAAAGTTTAACTTGCCGGTCACCACATAATAATGGACACTTATTTCAGTAGATACATATTTTTAACTATTTTACGTTCTCATAAAACCTATATAAAGTTCGAGTAGTTGAAACACTTAACAATATTATACAATATCACAATATATAAAAGTTTATTATACAATATAACCTAGTAGTCGTGGTTTGCAAGTTTTATTTTATAAACGATCAGCTTTATTTTAATCAGCCTTTTACAAAATATTACGTACCAAATGTGAAAAAACACGATTGGTTATGGGCCGAACAAACAAATCAAAATCAAAAATATCATTAACTCTAACCACTTATTTTGATTTTCCCAACCTATTCAAAAAATATCTACATATTTTATTGGTAAATGAATGAGAAATTGACCGACACGATAAAGCGCAGGTAGGGAGTTAGACTGCTCAGCTATAAATAGGTAAACAGCGTAAATAGAAACGGTTGTATCGGCTTCTACCTCACTTCTAATCGATAATCCATCCCTACGTACCGTCCGACGCAAACAACCAATATCTTTCAACAGGATATAACCTCTTATGGCACCAAAAATACGGTCTATATTCGTTTGTAAAAATCTCAAGAATGTTTGCTCAAGATCCGACACACAAGCACACATAGTTAAGCAATTGCGTGTACGTGTGTACGACTAGTTAAAAGTTAAATACCAACATGTCGGACGTTCTTTAATCAGAGTAATGGAAATAGCGAAGTTGTAGGGCCAATCGTGTAGTTTCTTTGGTTGCGCTAGTTCGGTGTACGTCGTTTACGTAAAGGAATTCGAAATATAGTATAATTAAGACGCTTCAAAACCAATAGATTTTTTTGTATTATACCGATAAGCTTGACTTATAATAGCACGATACTGCATTTTGAAGTCGGTGCTTAATGGGGGCATGATTTAAATTGGAAATATTTTAAGTTTTGGTATGCAACCATGTGTTGTTATTATTACGTTAGAATTCAATGTGGTTATACCTGATACGATGTTATCTTGAAAGCCGAATATTTATAACATTGCTTGTGCTGTGTTTGTCTATACAGTATTGTTAAAGAATTACCATTAAATATATATGAGACACACATTTACCACATTATACAAGTATATAATAATAATGTGTGTTGGATGTGCCTTATATATGTTTATATACTCTTCAATATTTAGGAAATAAATTATAATAGATTAAATAGTGGTCTACCACTATTTAATCTATTATTATATACTGTAGCTCTAGCTACACTGCAGTTTGTTTCTAGCTGCAGAATACCAGTGTGAAATATTGCACAATGCTGCTGGTTTTGTCTGGTGAGTGTGGGGATCCGGAGACCTAGATTAGATTATTACTGGTTCCATCTCAGTTCTCGAGGTTGACTACGGGTCTGCATTAGCAATATATATAATAGTTTAATTTAAAAAATAAGCATAGGATTCCCATATTGATTTTTCTCTAAAATTAAATATTTATCTTGATCATGTTGAAAGAAAACCATAAAAAACAATGTATACGGCATAAAATTTTCTTTACGCGTTAAAAATAAAAAGTTTTTAAAACTCTCTTTAGAAAGTTCTATCAGGAATCCGTGTGGTATATAATGCTTTTTCTTATATACTTTTTCATTTTACAGTGGCATAGCCACGCTGAAGTTTATATCTAGCTGCAGAATGAATGGGTCAGCTCGACCGGGATAGGACTTTTTGACCCTTTTAGAATACCAGCGTAAAGTAGCAACATAATGCTGATGTGAATCACCAGATGAAGGTGAGTGTAGGGATCTGAGACCCTTATTATTATGACAAGGCATTCCATCTCAGTCTTCAAGGGTCACAACAGATCTGCATTATGATTCCTTGTCAAGGACGAATTTAGATGTCATGGGCCGCAGGAATCACTAACCATCAGACGAACTCTGTGCTCGTATGTTACTCTCAATGTTATAAAGAATAATACAAGTAATCCATATGCTATAAAAGATTACTAAATATTATCAGAATTGTAACAGTAGACTAAGAAAAATAAAATAGATAAAAGGTGGTAACTTAATATGAGATAATAATTTCTCGTTACATTAAAAATTAATTCATATACAATTGTGTTAAAAGAAGAAGAGTAATATCTATGTAAATTAAAAAAGTAAGAAAAACTGGAAATTTGTACTACTCTTATTTTCGTCTTTTTTGTATTCATTTAGACATTGTATTAGGAAAATTTTTCGTTTTCTTCGCAATACCTTTTCCAGCGAAGGGGGAATATTATGAGTCAAGTTTCCAACCCAGCGCTGGCCTGATATAAAATCTCAAAACTTTTATCTTTTACTCCGATAACGTGGCCTGGCTTGGAAATTCCCTCCTATTCCGTCCTAACCTATTTTTAAATCTCTTTTCTTTGCCTGAAAAAATATGAACCGATTTGTTCATTAAAAAAAGGTGGAAGAGATATAAACTATTCGTAATGTGTTTTTAAATAACGTTGGCTCGCTTCGAAACTACTGAGCTCATATCAATAATTACACAACGTGCTCGCTTTATTATAAAAATCGTTTTGTTTTCGATAATAAGTGGAATTAAAAAATGCATGAAGGGCAATTACAATACTTTTACGATCAAATTTTATAGCATTTTTATATATTTTCAATTGCCATCGGTTGACAATTCGTATCGTGTAAATTCTAGCGAAATAATGTGTGTTAAGACTCCGAAGCTATTAAAATGCAAATTGAGAGTTAATTTACTATATTTTATTGTACCTATAGGAGGTCCCAGCACGGACTCCTTCCACCAGCCTTGCGTACAAACTGCCCAAACCGGATTTCGATCGTACATCATTCTTTACATTTTAATACCTACAGTTTTATTTTAAACAGCCTTATAAAATTATTTGACAATCACAAGCCTATTAATAATATATTTTACGACTAAATAACATCCTCAGTTAATTGATGTTTAATATAAAATACGGTGCCTTTAGAATGCAATGTCGAGAGGCGACGAGAATGGAGGCAGCAAAATACAGATTACGCAATCATCGGATTTATTTAGGGCGATCAAAGTCCAATATTGTGCTGGAAATGCGCGATTCAGACGAAATTAAATCATTAGTAGCACCTGCGCTCAACGCTGGAGCTTCCTAACTTAATTAGTTCGGCGCCGACACAAAATTAGCTCGCCGAGTGTATGTACTCATATTATATCCTTGACATAAGGAAAAGTATTTCAAATTTCGTAAAAATAAATAAATTTCACGGCCGAGCGGAGCGCTGGAACGGTAATATCTCATACGAAACCTGGTTAATTCCTCCGGGGGTGTAATTCATTACGGACTCGTATAATCGAGCGATTGGTTACACGTGTCGACGTGGCTTTGCCTTTTTATTTATGACGCCCCACATTTTTCCGACCCCGGAGTTTTTCTTAAAAATATTTATCCAATACACACAATCGGTGCCGCCTCATCATTTATGAAAAATCGTTTCTCTTTACAGAGTCCTCTATAAAAAGCTCATTTCAAATTAAAATTAAGGTCTAGCGTAACTGAAGAAAAGAAATATGTATTTTGCGAAGGCTTGTGTAGGAAATCAGCCTTTGTTGATTTCGGCAATAGGTAGGGTTTTCCTTGAACGTTGCTGGAGTTACGTCTGAATTAGTCGGTACGGTTGTCAAAATAACTGGTTGCTTTTCAAGATCCATTTGTGCGGTGAGCTACACTAGCATTGTATTATAGGATGTTAAAAGAACAACAAAACACGTGGATATTTCAGCGGCATTAGATGGAGCGTTAATGGCCGCATAAAACGCGTAGGCCGACTTGCGTAATGGATTTATAATTCCATAGCGAAGAACTATCGAATATTCTTATAATTTGATTTTTGATTCATTCTGATTTTTTATTACGTTCACCACTTTAAGTGTTCGTGTTTAACTCTTAATTAATAATTGCTCCAATTTATTGTTTATTAAGACCGATGGACAAAAAGGAAATCTTTTGGATTACAATTTTTTTATACTTACCCGTAAAAATATTTTTTGTTTACTTGTGATTGTCTATTTGTTATTTGCGAATACAATATTGATACCATGCCTAAATTGCTAAAATATCGTATTAAAATGCTAAATTTAACAAACTCAATGAATCAGAAAATGTAAAAACAAATAGGTAAAATACTTATCATACTTTGCAAGGATTATTATGTGTCTGAAGAAATTGTTAATAACGTCTATACGATTTGCATTTAATTTCAATTCAACTTACTCGACAGTAATCTTTAAATATGTTTTTTATGAAATAGTCATGACCAAGGTGATGTCAACGTTGAGATACAGCCTATCGGATGCAGCGATGCTAAAAAATAAACAAATCTGAATCGATAAGCGCTCAGGCTACGTTATCTGTCGTTCATATCATACGTATTTTATTTCATTCATAGTATGGGTAGGAGTTCGTATATGCAAAAGGATTTATGGGGGAGGTTTGTATATCTAATACCTACATACAAACAAGTCCATTGGACAAGTCCATTAACATCAAGTGTTATTGTGGCCGTATCTCAGGCCTCGGATAACTCAGATAACCCCAACGTTCCATTAAAAGAAACCATAAAATTACATTATTATGTGTTAATAATTTCGAAGAGAAAGAACGCCTCCTCCCCTTGACAAATTAAAAATCCGTTTTCATCCTTAACGATAAATCTTTTTGTGTTTGTGCCTCATGAAATTAAAGATTGGTAATCGAAAACTGAAAATGAGGGTCCACCATATTTAGTGTGCTGCGATAGCTTACTCTTTAGTACACAGTAATAACCGTTTCGTCTTACTATGTTTGAGAAATAACTGTTCGATTCACGGCTTATTTTGCAATTCTCCGACGTTGTTTTAACATTATAACGTTTTTAATATCTCGATGTGCTGACCCCTTTGCTCCTTTAATTATTAACGAAACATTTTTATTCTCTTTGCATAATTAAAAATTAACTTTTGTAAACAGAAGTAATATGGCAGATGTTGCAGTTCAATTGAAGTTACCCATATGCAATGTTTACTTAAAAAATCGTGATAAAGTAGTTCGAAAATAAATACATTCGTCAGTGATGGTTATTATTAAATCAATAATTTTGTACACATGCAAACTTTGAATATGTTTACAAATAGTATTTTTAATTTCAATTAATTACGCAATATGATGAATGACTGAATATACATGAATGAATATGAATGACTGTTACGGTGCTATCATTCATCAGAAACAGCTTTGACCTACGGCAGATGTAGATTATTGACGAATCTCGAGTCTACAAGTAATTTCATCGAGGCACAAATTCTCGTATTAGGGCAAAGTAACAATAAAAAAGTAGGTATAATCAAGATATTCCTGTTGTCTTTAGACATTTATTCATCTTCTTGAATTGTTATATAATTTTTAAAATACACGAACCTTATATTTCTTATAATTACTCACGTATTATATTTTTCATAAGAAAATAATTCAAATGAAACTAAGGTAGTAAATCCACCGACCAACAGTTGTTTATCAATGAACAATGCTTTTAAGTACCGACGTACCGATGTACGAGTATGTAGATGAGACGTTACAAACCGTAATCTGGATTATATTAGACGGCACAAGGCACACGAGGTTACCACTTATCAATGTCTCATAAAATTAGTTTCTAACTTCTCCCGCATATTATCAGACCAGTTCCGAGCACAGCGATCCCAACATGACGGCTGTAGAAATGGATTAAAACAACATAAGATTACGTCTCGACACCTCATTAACGTAGGAAGGGAAACAGGGATGCAAACTCAAGTCTCAGCTTTCGGCAGTCCGATAAACGTATTCCAAAATACGCACTATAACTGCCGTTCGCATTATCAGATCGATTAAAAATAAGCTTTATATGCGAGTTAATAATTTAAATAAGTTGTTTGGAATATGCTACGCTTAACGTCTTTAAAAATTCGAAACTTAACGAGACATTAGCATGTTAAAATGTTCTTCAAATAACGTTAGGCGAGTATTTGTATAATTCAATAAGTGGTGATTTATTTACTTAGATATCTAAACGACGCATTTTTACATGACTTGGATATAAACGGAAGATTTCTTTATAATTTCATATTAATGTGATGAACGTGAATTCATATAGCGACCTGGTGTCGAGGCGACATTCGTTGGCGGGCGTCGGGACGCCAATTCCATACCTACAGCGGCGGATTAAGTAATTGGGGGCTACTGTCAAATAACAGTCGGTGTTCTTGTGGGAATTGCTCATTAGCCTTGAGTATTTCGGCAGATAAACATCATTTTCGCGAAAGGGATACGCGGCTTCCTAAGCTAACGCAGTGGGTAAGTTATTCCCGCCGCTGTCCACGTTTGCCCAACAGTCAATTGCTATATTTTATGACCGCAGTCCGCCAGTTACTTATAACAACGGGCCCGGGCTTTCTGTTAATGAGACAAGATCGTTTTAGTATTAAATACAACAAGTTTCAATACGTGGGTAATATTTCTTTTTAATTACTACATTGTTTAATTACACACCTAATTGAATGGTCTCAAGTAACTTACATTTCCTTATTGGAAATTGTTACCTATTTTTATATATAAATGTACGTATTTATATTTTAAGTCCGTTTTAATAATTAATTGTATGTTACATCTATTTAAGAGGATTATAACTGCTACGAGCAAAAGCCAATCATAGTATTTAAATTTATAGCATAATTTTGATAGTATCAATATTGAGTTATGTTCATTGGGCTTTAATAATGATAAACACATTTATTTATGCGTTTCAAATATAGCCAATTTAAATTATAATAACTGATCACTACACAGGAAGTAATATCGAAAGTGAGCATTTTTAGCTTACGATAAATACGTTGTATAAAGATTTATTTATTAATATAATAAATTATAAATTTCAAAATGGCGTGCTGAAAGCAAGTTTCCGTTGAGCATTTGTTATTTGTTAGATTAGATATGCTACTGACCCCGTGTAATCGCATTAGCGATTTATGGCGGGCGTGCGCTCAATGGACCGCACAAAATGGCGGAAATAAACTTAATACTTGTTCCGTTCAATGTTTCTATTGTGTATAGTACCAGAATTATTTGACCTTGTGTTTTTAAACAATGAATACATATATGTAACAAATCATTTCATAACTATATGAGTACACACGCACCTATCTACATTGTGTATGTATGTAGATAGAGTAACTACTACAAAAAAAGGCATGAAATATTTTATCTTCTTTAATTATTATATATATATATATATATATATATATGATATTGTCAACCCTTAATTATTATTCACTGATCACTGCTTAATATATACCTATGTATGTTATATATATTTTATATTCTTAGAAGTGTAAAACAAAATTTTAAAGTTACAGTGTTATTTTATACCCATGACGATTAAGGAACTTCGCTGGTTATCCGTGTTATCATCACAAAAGAGAAGCAGAACACTTGTGAGTTCCGAACTTTCATACATGAATACACGAATGGCAATAACTTCGATGTCGGTATAATATTATAACAAATTTAATTATTCGAAAATCTTTGATGGCTATTTATTTATGTGACATTGAAATTAAATTGTTAGAAATATGCAAAGATAACCATCTTTAATAATTCGTCTAAATTTTCGACCTTTACAAACTCTAGGCACGACAAAACGCCGCTAATTATCGTCAATGTGGCCGGGACATCAAAAATAATATAATTTGTACACTAAACAATTAATTAATGGTTTATCAATATTAGTTACAATAAAATACACACGGAAAATTAAAAGAAAATTGTCCATCTACAAAAAGGTATTTTCAAATCAGAAAAGAGGTCCATCACATCACACTTTACCTAATTCAGAAATTATAACAAAGCCAAGTATTTTAAGACACAATTCGTTAACCGTGTATTACCCATCAACCGCTCAAAAAATAAGGTCTATGCGCCGCTGTGTACATAGCCCTAAATCAATTGAAACCTGTCGGGTTATTACACTGTAATCGAAAACGTTGCTTGCGGCCATTTGAGATACGTTCGAACACATTCGGAATTACTTACTTGATGTAGTAACCGTTTTGTTAGAGCTTAGCAATTGCTTCAATAACTTGATATTGTCTGCCTACGTCGATGCG